>VDFB02358134.1:172538286-172732372 GCA_007258455.2 Sequoia sempervirens | reverse complement strand
TATTGAGCTCATCGAGATGACATGGGGATTTCGGGGAGAGATCTCCCAAAGTCTTGGTGATATTCTGATGGTAGTGATGAATGATGATGGTCAACATGGTGGATGGCGAGTGAGGTTACGACACTTAGCGAAATGATATTCGATGTATTCCACATCATTTTTGTGGAATACCTATCTATTGGCCAAGTTGGTGGAGATGCTGATTGCGAGGTAACAACTTGGAGATTTTGAACAATGATTGGACGATAATGGAAACTACGACATGCAGAGTGAGAAGGATGTCAAGGCCGACATGGAAGAGGAATACAATATAAAGAGATAGCTCGAGACTAGGAAGAGATAGGAGAGGTGGTGGTGGAGTAGCCCGAAGCAAGAGGTTGGTAAGAAGCAAGAGCTGACCAGAATGGGAAAGGAGACATAAAGGTTAGACTAGTGAGAGTTTAAGGTGAATCTGTTTGAGATTTGCAGATGATGTAAAGAAAGACCATTTGATGGCATGCAATGTTGTATTGACATTTCAGTAATAAAAGAAAGCTATGTTTTCTCTCATTTTTTTGTGTCAAACTATGTTGTGTCGATTTGTGTGTGTGGTCTTTGTATTGGTAGTGAGATCGTGACAACTTGTTAAGGCCCTCCAATCTCAACTGCATCATAATCAAGTTTTCATCATCTTTGGAAGATGAATGGAAATGGGTTCTATGTCACTCATTTATTTTGAATTATCTCATCTTGTGTAATGTATTCTTCAACACATGGCATGATTGATGATATTTAGTGTACACAATGCACTATAGTGTGAAATGTAAAAAAATGATAATAATTATAGACATCTAAAAATGACTAACACATTCTATCTCATCACCTCATCATTTCTCATCAATTCTCATGTCAATGTTAATTAAATATATTTAGCTATTTAATTAAGCTGACACACCATTCATATTAATTTCTTGCATCTAAATTAATTATTATTATTTTATTATTTAATTGATTCGTTCATTTAAATATATATTTTTTGATCGGTACCTCAAGAAATTTTAGTTTGGCTTGACCCAATATGGAAACTGCAAATGGGGGATATCCTCCCCGGCATGAATGCAAGCTATCCAAGCTTATGAGCATGGTATCCCAGTAGGGGCACAAAGCCCATGAGTACACTAGCCCAACAAGGGATTGGAACAACATAGACTTGAATGCCTATTTCATGGTATGAACATCATCAACAACCTCAATGTTGTGGTACAAACCTACAAGCAAATTGGATTGGTGGAGGCACATTTCATGTGATTATAATGGCCCAACAAAGGCTTGAACCCTAGCAACAAGGTAAGTGCAAAAAGATGGGGGACCAAAAAAGGGTCTTAAGTGGCCCTTTTTTTTTCTAAAATCAAGAAAGACTAACCTTGGATGACAAATTGAAGATAGTTACACTCAAAATTTTAAGATGCAGCAAAAATGAGAGTCATAGTGCTCTGAATCTACTTTATAAACTACTACTCTTTTTTGAAAATAGTAGATATTAAGGGGTTCAAAAAGGGGGGCCACACAAACTGGTCCTATTAAAAAGAAAACATAACATAGCTCGTCTGGTGTGGCCCTCTAAAATGTTAATTTTTTTTTGGTATTTTAAAAATTGCTTCAGTGAGAGATTAGCTAACACATTCAGTTTATCTCTTAATTTTTTGCTATTTTTTTAATGAATATATGATTCTTTACTAATTTTCAAAGTGGGCACATCCTGAATTTTTTTTTTGAGTGTGCTCCCCCTTAAAAAAACTAAAAACTGATCGAAAATATATATTTTTTTAATATGTGTAGAATGGAGTCTAGTTTCTAAAAATATAATTTATTTGAAATTTTGATGAGCAGTTAAAAAATAAAGTGAAAAATACCAAACATTGGTTTTTGACAAAAAAATGGATACACCAACAAAAGAAATTAAAGATGAAAACCTTTACATACTCAAAATGTGAAAAACATTACATGGTTAGATAGCTAAGAGAGATATTAACACTACCATGGTGTTTTTTTGACTTGACATTGAAACATGTGCAAACCTGATGGGGAGCATGCTCAAGATTATGTCAAATTTTTCAAGTAATCTGCAAAAACATGTCTTTAGATGTTAGAAAGTCACTCCAATCCTTTGGGTTGGAAGCCCAAGGAAAATCCAAGCCAAAGGCTTGAACATTTTCCAAAGAAATACAAAATGCAAGTGTGTTATAATGCACCTATGTTATGTCAAAGAAAAACATAATGTGAGCACATTATAATGTGCTCATGTTAAATCAAAGCAAGCATGACATGAATGTGTTATAATGTGCTTGTGACTTTTTTCAAGTTATTTATGTATGCATGTATTTATTTATGTATGTATGTATATATGTATGTATGTATGTATGGGCTTAGGGTTTAGGGTATATGGTATCTATTTAGGTTTGAGGGTTTAGGGTATGGGATTTAGATTATAAGGTTGATGGTATAGGGTTGAGGGTGTAGGGTTTAGTGTTTAAGTATAGGGTTGAAGGTATAGGGTTTAGGGTATAAGGTTGAGTTTATAGGGTTTAAGCTTTAGGATTGAGGGTATAGGGTTTAGGATTTAGGGTTGATGCATGGAGTTTAGTTGGAGGGGTTTAGTAGGGATTTAGTGAAGGGTGGTAGGGGTTGGGGTTGAGGGCTGGAATGGAAGGGTATGGTGGATAGGTGGAATGGCAGGTGGGCCTATGCCTTAGGCCCATGGTACAGAGCCTTAGGCTATAAGGCTGATGACAAAAGGCAGGGTTTAGAGTTAAGTGGCATTGGTAAAGGTATTAGGGCTGGATAAATAGAGGTATATGGTAGGGTTTATGGTTGGAGGGAATGGACGGTCGAGGGGTAGGGAATAATAATGGAATGGATGGGTCTGGTTTGAAGAAGGAATATGGAACTGGAAAGCCTGGAGGGTGGATGAAGGACAGGAAGGAGGAAGGGTGGAGGGAAGGAGGGATGGAAGGAGGGAAGGAAGGAGGTTTGAGGGGTGGCATAGGGTGGAAGGGTACCCCAGGATACTGGGTGGCAGGGCTGGGAAGGCATTGGGTTTACAAATTGAGGCAGAAGTAGTCATTTAGGCTGAGGGTATAGGTTTAGGCATAAGGTTGAAGGTATAGGTGGCAGGGATTGAGGTATAAGGCAGGCAGGGTTGAGGGTTGAGGGTGTAGGGTTTATGGTTTAAGTATAGGCTTGAGGGTTGAGGTATAGTGTTCATGGTTGAGGGTATAGGGTTAAGTGTATTGGGTATAGAGCTTAGGGTGTATAGGGTATAGGGCTTAGGACAATCAAATTGGTTATGAAGGCGCATGGTTTAAGGGTGTAGTCATTGATTTTGAGCCTCTCAAATCATGTGATGGTTGCAAAATTATCAGTGTCCAATATGAGGCATTTGACATAGAATACAATCAACCCTTAAGAGAAAGCCCGTGTCATAATCATTTGAGGCCAATACCACCTCCAATTCCATTACCCAAGAATTTAGTTGTGGGTGATGTTGTGGAAGCATTTGAAAATGATTGTTGATGGTAAGCCATTGTCCTAGATTTCCCATCCACTTCTGATGCTCCTCCACAAAGTTACTTTATCTGTTTCCCAGACACCATAACATGTAGAAACTATGAAGCTAAGCACCTCCACCCATGTCAAGAATGGGTCATGGGTAGGTGGATCTTTCCACAATAATTTCAACTTATCATCTATCTAAATATTCAATATATTTAGTTTACTCACGGTATACTGATAGATTACAATCAATCATGCCTATATTTTATGTTCACTACTGAGGTCTTTATAAATGGATACAAACTTGTTTTAACTTAAAATTGTTATAGTGTATGCTTTACTACTGAGGTCCTCATTAATGGATATAAATTTTCTTAAGTTAAAATTATTATAACTTATGCTTTAACTATACAACTCGTACCATGGCGTTTGATGATGGATTTGTGCAAATTGTCAGCATGAGGTTGAGGGTTGAAGGTTTAAACTTCACATATCAATCAACTCAATATTCTCACATTTAGACCCACATTGATTCTCACATTATCTTGAAACAAAAATTGCAAAATTTTCTTGTGGAAAAGGATATAGGAAGTAGATATTTGAAAACCCAACATCCATGTGCACATAGTTCATGAAAGCCAAAGAACATTCATGCTTTGAATAAGTTGAGAAGAACTAATATTTTGAGAAATATAAGGCACACTCACATATTTTTTGGCAACACAAGGGCAGACAACTGAGAGGGGGGTGAATTAGTTGTCACAGAAATTTAAACTTATTCAACTTATCCTCAGATTTGATAAATAACCATGAAATCATAAACCATCAACACATTAGAAACATAGATAACACCAAGATTTTTTTTACGTGGAAACCCTGTTAGGGGAAAAACCACGGTGGAGGTTAGTCCACAAGATTATACTCGGTTAAAAGTATAAAGAATAAAATGTGTTCATGGTTGAGGGTATAGGGTTAAGTGTATTGGGTATAGAGCTTAGGGTGTATAGGGTATAGGGCTTAGGACAATCAAATTGGTTATGAAGGCGCATGGTTTGAGGGTGTAGTCATTGATTTTGAGCCTCTCAAATCATGTGATGGTTGCAAAATTATCAGTGTCCAATATGAGGCATTTGACATAGAATACAATCAACCCTTAAGAGAAAGCCCGTGTCATAATCATTTGAGGCCAATACCACCTCCAATTCCATTACCCAAGAATTTAGTTGTGGGTGATGTTGTGGAAGCATTTGAAAATGATTGTTGGTGGTAAGCCATTGTCCTAGATTTCCCATCCACTTCTGATGCTCCTCCACAAAGTTACTTTATCTGTTTCCCATACACCATAACATGTAGAAACTATGAAGCTAAGCACCTCCACCCATGTCAAGAATGGGTCATGGGTAGGTGGATCTTTCCACAATAATTTCAACTTATCATCTATCTAAATATTCAATATATTTAGTTTACTCACGGTATACTGATAGATTACAATCAATCATGCCTATATTTTATGTTCACTACTGAGGTCTTTATAAATGGATACAAACTTGTTTTAACTTAAAATTGTTATAGTGTATGCTTTACTACTGAGGTCCTCATTAATGGATATAAATTTTCTTAAGTTAAAATTATTATAACTTATGCTTTAACTATACAACTCGTACCATGGCGTTTGATGATGGATTTGTGCAAATTGTCAGCATGAGGTTGAGGGTTGAAGGTTTAAACTTCACATATCAATCAACTCAATATTCTCACATTTAGACCCACATTGATTCTCACATTATCTTGAAACAAAAATTGCAAAATTTTCTTGTGGAAAAGGATATAGGAAGTAGATATTTGAAAACCCAACATCCATGTGCACATAGTTCATGAAAGCCAAAGAACATTCATGCTTTGAATAAGTTGAGAAGAACTAATATTTTGAGAAATATAAGGCACACTCACATATTTTTTGGCAACACAAGGGCAGACAACTGAGAGGGGGGTGAATTAGTTGTCACAGAAATTTAAACTTATTCAACTTATCCTCAGATTTGATAAATAACCATGAAATCATAAACCATCAACACATTAGAAACATAGATAACACCAAGATTTTTTTTACGTGGAAACCCTGTTAGGGGAAAAACCACGGTGGAGGTTAGTCCACAAGATTATACTCGGTTAAAAGTATAAAGAATAAAATGGGGAATGCACATGCATTCAGACACACTTCCTAGAGCTCACTGCTCAATTACAACAAGGCTTACTTCCCAAAGGAAGACACACTGTCTTATAGAAACATTCAAATTACATCTGCAAGATTTTGAACTGAGAAAATAACATTTGCTAATGCCTCATTATAGTTTCGGTTAAACACATAAATTCTTCTTCACACTCTGCTCACTCTTTTTCACACTCTACTTCTACCTTCGAATGATTAGGACATTATTCACACATATCATACACCATACCTTCAAATGGAATAAAAAATCACTTATATATATCTATAACTAGAGATTACATCGCTACATGTCAACTTCAACAAAATAATAAAACATGTACAAAATATCAGCCCAAAACAATATAATTATTAATGCGAACCAACCAATGTCAGCCACAAAATAATGAAGACCCAAAACAACATCCTCAAACTTGAAACACCTTCAAAAATTATTCCTTGAAGATCCACAACACACTACAAACACCTTGTCATCCATGAATATGAAAAACATGAACACACAAGAGAAAATCACCAATTGTGAGCACAATGATCAATGTAGATGTACAACACAGATAGAGCATGATCTAGAAACATCCAAAAACATCATGAATCACTAGAGAAGCATCCGAAACAAATAAAATTACTATAATCATATCATCTTCATTCAAGAACATCAAATGAGGCAATAGAAAAATTGTCAGAACACAACTGCTCATAACTTGATCAAAGCTTCATGTGGATCTATGAAACTTAACATGGATAAACTAGATATACTAGAAAACAAACCCTTTAATCCACAACCTATGATCATCAACGTACTGAGCTCGACAATAGACTGAACTTCACTTCACCACTGACAACCTACAACTTATTCCATTACAATTTTCTCAATATCCTCAACATATACATCCTTTAATGACATTAATGCCAATAGTGTTGAAATCAATGGAAAACACATATCAGTAACATCCAATAATCTCCCCCTTTGGTATTGATGGAAACACATGATGTGAAAAACACCATCAACGAAACTTTCTCTTAGCACTTCCTCGCCTTTAGGTTTTGACTCTTTTCTCCTCAACTCTTTCACATGACTCTTCTCCCCTCAAAGTTTTTCACATGACTTTTCTCCCCCTTTGACATCAATGAAAAAGATCTCTTTTCTCCACACAAGCTCTAAACCACATTTTTGAACATCTGACTACTCCCCCCGAGTAGCAGCCACCACAACATCAATTCGGATCAAGATATGACTACGAAATGCATAGACTGATGCAAGTCAATGCATCTTAGTTCTAATTAGGAGGGGTAATCACCCTTAACTTACCTCTGAGATACTCAAAAGTATCCTTAGGAAAGGGCTTGGTAAAGATATGTGCAATCTATTCCTTAGTAGGCACATACTCTAGTCAGACTTCTTTTTCACTCACCTTCTGTCTCAAAAAGTGAAACTTGATAGATATATGTTTGGTCTTTGAATGCAACATCGGATTCTTAGAAATGTTAATTGCACTTGAATTATTACATAATATAGCAATAGGTTCATCATACACAACTCTGATATCTTTCAACATCTGCTTCATCCACAATACTTGAGTACAATTGTTAGCAACAACAATGTATTCTGCCTCTGCAGTAGATAAAGAAATACATTTCCACTTCTAATACTTTAACTACGAAACAAATTTCTTCTAAGTGAAAAATGCACCACCCACTAGTGGTAAAACACAAATTGTCACACTTTCAACCAACTTATTGACAATAAGGTACACAACTTAACTTAAGTATTTCTAACTGTAAACTGGCGGAAAACATAAGGATCTAGTAAGATTCATTCTAGCCGGTGTTGATGCTTCCAATAACTTCAACTAAAATTCGTGCTTGGCCAAAAATATATTGGAGCACCCACCTTGAAGTCCAATTCTTACCAAAATAAAATTATTTGAAAAACTTGAAGTTTCAATAACTCCTATTAATGGCAATAATATTGATTTTTAAAATATAAAAGAACCCTTTTATAGATCCATAAATGTAGTTTTCAAAACTATATTTATTTTAATAGTTTAATTATTATTTATATATATTTTTTTTTACTAAAAGTACGTTATTAGGACAAAATATTAGGTTGATTACCATGCCATGGAAAAATACTAAAACTTATTAAAAAATAGGAAAGAACATGATGCACTAGATAAAAGAATCTATTTCAAGATTTGGCATATTTTTCCATTTTAGATAAATATTTTAATATGAAAGTTGATAACCATGTGGAAACAACTATTTCGATTCATGTGCAACTTTAATATTTATATAAAAATATATATTTACTCAAAATCGGTAAAAAAGAATATATCCATGCACTAAAGTTTGGGGTTATACAAAATTTGGAAAGAAATAAAACAAAATTTAATTTATAAAGTTTGACGTCCTATTAAATCTCATTTTCAGTATTTATCAAGAACTAAATTATAATAAAAACATATTAAAACTGTTTAAAATATATATTTTATTATTTCCTTTTAAACACAAAAACATAAAATGTAATAAAAACATATATTTTAATTAGCTTCACATCATCTCAAAAATTCAAAACATATATGCCACTTTAGAGATCTCGAAGCCTAAAAGCAAACTGGATCCGCTTGCTGGTCGCTTTATAAAGTGGGACATTGAACTTGTGCTTTTAATTTCTAGTTCTTTTTCTATCATTCACATCTCCTACCCAATCAACATCAATTTCAGTAAAAAGCACTCTAAAAGTAAGGCCTACCATCTTTAGGATGCCTATAGATGCACCACCACCCTTCAAGTATCTAAAATCCTTCTTCACAAATACATGAGATTCCTAGGATCAACTTCTAAATCTTGCAACAATGCATACAAGATTCATGATATTAGGTCTAGTTTGAGTCACGTCAAAGCAACCACCAATCATCGACTGTATTCCCAGTTTGATTCTTAGGTGAATCATCTTGTGTCAATCCACATCTGGGGTCACCATGGAAAACAATCAGTTTTGAATCTTCCATACCAAACTTCTTCAACAATTCTTTCAATATTAATTGACTATTTAGAAAGATATGACATATAGCTTTTTGAGGTTTTGGTCAGAATCTTTGTAAATTGGACCGGCGCTAAATCTCATACCCAAGTGTTTAAGATGACATCAATATGTTCAATCTGCCATAATCAAAAAACAAAATAATTTGGGTTCATGGGTGTGAGGTGAATCTTTGAAAAGTTATGCCTTTTTGTTTTCTAAATTTTTAAGGTTGATTGGCATTGAAATACAGATTGACATATCATGGTAAAGAAGATTCTTTGTTCCAAAGTTGAAATACTTATTGTTGTGAATGACCATGCCTTGAGGCTTGCATCAAGTCCATACAATGCTTTATTCAACAAACAAACCACCTCATCGATCAGATTGAAATCCATCGGGTTTCTCAACATATACTTCTTCTTCCAGTTCACCATTAGAAATGTTGACTTGACATCCATCGATAAAACCTTGTAGTTTTGTAAGCAACATAAGCAGAAATAGTCTCACAGCTTCAATCCTAGCAACAGGGGAGATTTTTTCTTCAAAGTCAATTCCGTCCATCTGAGAATATCCTTTACACACCAATCTTGCTTTGTTTCTAGCAACTTCACCTTGTTCACTCAGTTTGTTTCTAAAGACCCATTTAGTTCCAATTACATTTTTGTCCTTAGGTCTAGGAACAAGAATCCACGTATCATTCTTCTCAATCTGTAGTAGTTCTTCTTTCATTGCTTCTACCCAATGTTTATCTTTGCATGCTTCATTCACACTATTAGGATTAGTCTTTGAAATCAAACAATATTCTTCTGCAATTTTTCTCCTAGTCTTATGAATGATTTAATCTTACATACCTTGGAGTCTTATAATTTTCTTGAACTTCAGGCTCTTGTGATCTCACTTCTGCACTTTCACTACTTTCTCCTTCCTCTTGATTTTCTTGATTCACCAGAATGATCTGAACTTGATTTGAAGTCTAAACTTTCTTTCCTTTATTTGAACTATCATTTTGATCATCTGAGTCATATCCACAGGTTTTAGATGGTCTAAATATGTCTTCATCAACCTTTCCATTTTTCACTTTCAACTAATTTCCTCAATCTCTTATTGTAGCAAAAGGGGCCTTGCTTTTAGTAGAATAACCAAGAAAGATTCCTTCATCACTCCTAGCATCAAACTTTCCTATATCTTCATCTCTTTTGATAAAGCATTTACTCCCAAATATTTTGAAGTATCTAATAGTAGGCTTATGACCATACCATAGCTCATAAGGAGTCTTACCAGTATCACCTTTGACTTGTACCTGGTTGAGAGTGTAAACAACAATACTCACAGCTTCTCTCCAGTAGATATGAGGAACATTTCCTTCCAGCATCATAGTTCTAGTAGCTTCTTCAATTGTCTTGTTCTTCCTTTCCACAACTCCATTTTGCTGAGGGGTGGTGTATAATTGTCTCTTTATCCACATGTTCTTCACAAAAAATTAAACTCAAAGTTTCACCACCTCTATCGATCTGGACATTTAATCTTCAAACTCGTCTCTGTCTCAACCATAGCCTTAAAGATCTTGAACTTCTCTAGAGCTTCATATTTTCCTTAAGAAAGTAATCCACATCATTCAGGAATAATCATCAATAAGCAACATGAAATACATGTATCCTTGTAAGCTTCTCTAGAAGGACCACACAAGTCGATTATGCACAAGCTCAACAATTCATGAGCAATGTTTTTGCTCCAAAATGAAACTATAGTTTGCTTCCCTAACTGACATTCCTTGCATATGGTATTAGTAGGTTTTACCAACTTAGGAAGATCTCTCACAACCTGAGTAGAACTTATCTTGATAATATTATCAAAGTTTACATGACACATTCTCCTATGCCACAACCAACTTTCATCAACTTGAGCAATCAAACAAATTTTACTAGCAACACTCAGGTGAAAGATATTACCTTTTGTTTTTGTACCTAATGCAATCATATTTCTAGAACTCCCCAATATTCTACACTTTCCACCCTTGAATTGAAGATTGTATCCTTTATCAACCATCTATCCAACACTTAAGAGATTATGCTTCAAACCTTCTGCATATAGGACATCATCAGTATTATGCTTACCATTAAGAGAAATGCATCCTCTGCCATAGATTACACCAGCTTTGTCATCACCAAATCTTACAACACCACCATCATACTTTTCCAAGCTCCCAAACTTACTTTTATCACCTATCATGTGATGAGAGCATCCACTATCAATCACCCATTCATCTTTTTCTTCAACTCGAGCAACTAGGGATTTCTCCACATTTGTACAACTAACAGATTCAATAGACATAAAATTATTTTCCTTGATAGCAATAAATACCCGTTCATCCTCACTTACATTCCCTTTATCAGATTCATCATCTGTCACACCATCATCAGCAACATAATAGCATTTTCTTTGAAATCTAGGCTTGTTAGGTCTTGACTTAGGAACTCTTTCGGACACCTTGATGCAAAATGACCTATCTTATTGCAAGACAAACATTTAATAGGCAATTTCCCTTTATACTTACCTTCTCCTCTGGCTTCCCTTTTGACAATAAGTGCTTCAAGCTTGTCCAGTTTTCTCTCTTCTTCTTCAATCTCTCTCATTTCCTCCTCGTACTTGCATATCTTTCTAGAAGAACTTTCACTCAGATCATATCTTTGTTTATCTCTTGGATATAGTAGCTTTGAATGCAAATTAGTTTTAGGAGGAGATCACCAAATTCCTCAACTCAAAGCAGCTTACCAATCAACATGTCTGGTTACATTTGTTACAGTTAGAGCTCTTCAATAGCCGAAGCTTTGAATTTATAAGCAATAGGAAAGGATCTAACACTTTAGCAACAATCTTATTCTTCCAATCGTCCACCAACACATCTGATACCACACACAAGTTCATTCACCCTTTGCATGAAAGAAGTAATGTTCTCATCATCACCCATTCTCAAAATTTCATTTTTCCCTTTTAGACTTTGCAACTTAGCAATCTTCACATTAGCATCACCTTCATACAAAGTTTCCAACTTTTTCTAGATCTCATAAGCAATCTTTAGATCCATCACATTGTCATCTCAGTATTAGTCAAAGCACTCAACAATGCTTCCTTAGCCTTGATATTGTACTCAACATCCTTAATCTCAGCATAGTAGAAGGATCATTCTATGGGATAACATACCTATTCCTTGTAATGTTCCAATAGGGTTCACCAATGCATCTCGGATGACACTCCATTGAGTCTTCCATAGAGAATAATTTGTTCCATCAAATCTCAGACTATCCTTCTTATATGTCATCATCCCGAATCACATTAAGCTATTAAACTTCTTCCAAGGAACCTGCTCTAATACCAATTGTTGGAAACACAAGGGAAGACAACTAAGAGGGGGGGTGAATGAGTTGTCACAAAATTAAACTTATTAAACTTATTCAACTTATTCCCAGATTTGATAAATAACCATCAAAGCATAAACCATCAACACATCAGAAACACACATAACACCAAGATTTTTTTAACATGGAAGCCCTGTTAGGGGAAAAACCACGGTGGAGGTTAGTCCAAAAGATTATACCCTGTTAAAAGTATAAAGAATAAAATAGGGAATGCACATGCATTCAGGCACACTGCCTAGAGCTCACTATTCAATTACAACAAGGCTTACTGCCCAAAGGAAGACAAATTGTCTTACAGAAACATTCAAATTACATCCACAGGATTTTAAACTGAGAAAATAGCATTTGCTAATGCCTGATTATAGTTCTACTTAAGCACCAAATTCTTCTTCACACTCTGCTCACTCTTTTTCACACTCTGCTTCTGCCTTCGAATGATTAGGACATTATTCACACATCTCATACACCATACCTTCAAATGGAATAAACAATTTCTTATATATATCCGCAACTAGAGATTACATTGCTACATGTCAGCTTCAACAAAATAATAAAACATGTAAAAACTGTCAGCCCAAAACAATAACAATTATCAATGCGAACCAACCAATGCCAACCACAATATAATGAAGACCCAAAACAACATCCTCAAACATGAAACACCTTCAAAAATTATTCCTCGAAGATCCACAACACGCTACAAACACCTTGTAGGCCATGAATATGAAAAACATGAACACGCAAGAGAAAATCACCAATCACGAGCACAATGATCAATGCAGACATGCAACACAGATAAAGCACAATCTAGAAACATCCAAAAAAATCATGAATCACCAAAGAAGCATCCACAACAACTAAACTTACTAGAATCATATCATCTTCATTCAGGAACATCAACCGAGGCAACATAAAAACTGTAAGAACACAACTGCTCATAACTTGATCAAAGCTTCATGCGGATCTATGAAACTTAATGTGGATAAACTAGATATACTCAACAATAGAACCTTTAATCCACAACCTCTAATCATCAACGTACTGAGCTCGACAACAGACCGAACTTCACTTCACCACTAACAACCTGCAACTTATTCCATTACAATTTTCTCAATATCCTCGACATATACAACCTTTAATGACATTAATTCCAATAGTGTTGACATCAATGACAACCACATATCAGCAACATCCAACAATATTGAGCAAGCCAAATCACACTCATGCTTTGTTCAAGTCAAAGCACTCTTGTGCTTTAACATAAGCGTGTTTTGGGAAGTGCAAAAAATGGTAAAAATGCATGTGACCCATGATTTAGGCCCACATGCTCTATTATTCTCCAGTTTTTGCATGTTATCCAACAAAAAATAATTTTTCATGGTCTTGAAAAAGGTACAAGCATATTTTAGTTTTTACATATTCCACCATCTTTGCACCACCTTTTTTTTGTTTGGCAATGTAGAAAAAGGAAATACCAAAGTTTTTAGATGAAATTTGATTATATGAACTAATATTTTCATGTTTGTAGTGTTGGAATGTTAATTATGATTTTTTTTGTTTTAATTCATATTATAGATTGGTCCTTTTCATATTTTTTACTAATTCTATTATATTTATATAGAATTGAATGTTGAAAAACAAGGAACTTGGTGAAAAGATCTAATTTTTGAGGAGTTTGATGCAAGAAGAAAAATTAACTAGACATAATTGGGTAGTTTCTCAAATCAAATCTGGGATTTTAAGGTATGTTCTATTTGTGCATGCGACCTTGTAAACTTATCAAGGTTGATGCACCTTGAAGAGATTCCTCAATTTGTATATATGCATCAATGTGTAAAGTTCATGAAGGGGGCATCTTTACATTTTTCTTGTCTCACAAACATGTCCTCTTATGATTTTTTACATTCTCTTTATACATATTCTTTACATTTTCCTTCATTTTCCATGGACTGATATTTTATCCATTATTCTCCTACTTCACATTTCACCTTTCTATTCACTTATGACTATCACCTTTACCACTTTGATTTCTTATATTGATTTATCACTTCTTATCATACATGCTTAATATAATGCTTTGATTTTGTTATCATATTCATGATTATTAAATTTACCTTACTAGATCATGTTATTCTTTGAACATTGACTACTTTCCTTGATCATATAGTGGCATACATTTCTTTTAGAGCTTACACATTGAGCATGGCCTCTTAGATTTACCTCTTAATCTTGTATTGAAGAGATAGCATATATTTTTCTATGTTCATTGTGGGCCCAAATCGATAGTGCCAACATCTCTGGGTGGGTGGTTTTATGCTAGGAAAAGTCATATTTCACACCTTAGCATGCCCAATCATTTTAGACTACATTGGTTGACACTTTCTCTTAAGAGCCCTAAATGCCAAAAAACTAGTGAACTTTGAAGAGCTATTTCTTTGAAACCATGGAACTTAGAAACATTTCATACAAATTTACAAGGTCATGTAGGGTCTCTCTACAATAACCTCTCTCAATTTTTCATATCTCTAAGTTGTTTGAATGTGGCAACAAGTTTTTGCATGTTGAAAAAAATGTCAAATGCATTGAAGAGAAAGTTGCAAGGTAGCATAAATTTTGTTTTTTTTATCATGGGGAAAAACCAACAATTCCAATACATTTGAGGGTAGGTTTATGCTAGGAAAGGTCCCATTTCGCACCCCAGCATGCCCGATCATTCCAGACTACATTGTGTTTGCACGTGCTTTCTCTTAAGAGCCCTAAGTTTCAAAGGTGGTGAACTTTGACGAGTTGTTTCTCTAAAACCATGACACTTAGAAATATTTTGTCTGAATTTGCAGGGTCATGTAGAATCCCTCTACAATAACTCTTTTGGTTTTTGATATCTTCAATCCATTTGGTTGTGGTGACAAGCTTTGGCAGGTTGAAAAAGTGTAAAATGCATTGAAGAGAAAGTTGCAAGGTAGCATATTTTCATTTTGTTCATCGTGGGGCCAAACCGACAGTTCCAACACATCTAAGTGGGTGGTTTTATGCTAGGAAAGGTCCTATTTCACACCCCGACATGGCCGATCATTCCATACTACATTGTGCCAATGCTTTCTCTTGAGAGCCCTAAATGCCAAAAAATGAAAAACTTTGATGAGCTATTTCTCCAAAACTACGGCACTTATAAATGTTTTGTCTAAAGATACAAGTTCATGTAAGGTCCCTCTAGAATAACCTCTCTCAATTTTTCTTATCTCCAAGCTATTTGGTTGTGGCGACAAGTTTCCACACATTGAAAAAAGGATCAAATACATTGAAGAGAAAGTTACAAGGTAGCATAATTTTTATTTTGTTTGGCATGGGGCCAAAATGATAGTTCCAACACATCTAAGCTGGTGGTTTTATGCTAGGAAAGGTCCTATTTTTCACTGCAACATGACCGATTTTTTTAGACTACATTGTGTTGACGCTTTCTTTTAAGAGTCCTAAATTCCAAAAATTGATAAACTTTAATGAGCTATTTCTCCAAACTGTGTCACTTAGAAATGTTTTATCTGAAGGTACAAGGTCATGTAAGGTCCCTCTACAATAACCTCTCTCAAATTTTCATATCTCCAAGCTGAAGAGAAAGTTGTGAGGTAGCATAATTTTTGTTTTGTTCATTTTGGGGCCAAACCGATAGTGCCAACATGTCTAAGTGGGTGGTTTTATGTTAGGAAAGGTCATATTTTGGACCCCAACATGCTCGATCGTTCTAGACTACATTGTGCCAACACTTTTTCTTAAGAGCCCTAAATGCCAAAAATTGATGAACTTTGATGAGCTACTTCTATGAAACTGTGGCACTTAGAAACATTTTGTCTAAAGTTATATAGTCATGTAGGGTCCCTTTAAAATAAACTCTTTGTTTTTCATATCTCGAAGTTGTTTGGCAATGGCAACAAGTTTTGGCACATTGAAAAAGGCATCAAATGCATGTTGAAGAGAAAGTTGCAAGGTAGCATAATTTTTGTTTTGTTCATTGTGGGGTTGAATTGAAAGTGCCAACATGTTTGAGTGGGTGGTTTTGTACTAGGAAATGTCCTATTTTTCACCCCAACATGTTTGATCGTTCCAAACTACATTATGTTGATGCTTTCTCTTAAGAGCCCTAAATGCCAAAAAATGGTGAACTTTGACGAGTTGTTTATCCGAAACCATGGAACTAGAAATGTTTTTTTTGAAGGTACAAGGTAACATAGAGTCCCTCTACAATACCCTCTCTTAGTTTTTCATATCTCCAAGCCATTTGACCATGGCGACAAGTTTTCACACGTTGCAAAAGCTTCAAATGCATTGAAGAGAAAGTTGCAAGGTAGCATAATTTTTGTTTTGTTCATCATGGGGCCAAACCGACGATGAAAAAATATTCGGGTGGGTTGTTTTATGATAGGAAAGGTCCTATTTTCACCCCAACATGCTTGATCATTCCAAACTACATTATGTTGGCACTTTCTCATAAGAGCCCTAAGTGCCAAAAAGTGACAAACTTTGACGAGTTTTTTCTCAAAAACCATGGCACCTAGAAATGTTGTCTAGAGCTACAACGTCACATAGGATCCCTCCATAATAACCTCTCTTAGTTTTTCATATCTCCAAGTTGTTTCACCATGGAGACAATGTTTCAGATGTTGCAAAAAGTGCCAGTTGCATTTAGTAAAAAGTTGTCAAGAGGAATTTTTTACATTCTTCATCTTGTGGGGGTAAACCAACAATTCCAACACATTGGGGTGGCTACAGAATAGGTCTATTTTACTATTTTTGGTCACCGTGGGTCTCTTTAATGAAAACTATGAAAATTTAATGATGCATGAGAGATATTTGACAGTTTCATGAAATAAGTCATGATAATTTTTAAAAGCAACAAGGGATAGTCACATTGACAAATAAAAAGAACTAGTGAGGGTACATCTTTATGGTGAATCTCATGTTAAAAAGGGTCAAATCACAATGTAAAATATGAAAACCAATATGAGAAGAAGAGATGACAATCAAAAGGAGCTTTGATAGTAGCCAATTGAGTTAAGTATGACAAAGGCAAGAATCACAGTTACAAGGAATGGAGGAAGAGCTAGGTAAAGATAGAGTGACAACAAAAAATGGAGTTAACTTGTCAAGGGTCTATTCTTCAAAACCCTCATCAAACCCTTGTCATAGTTTAAGATATGAAATAAATTTTTGAAAATGACATTAACCTTTTGTGGATGACATTGATTAAATTGAGGTCTCCTTTTACCGTGAAAAGCTTGAATATTCTTTCTTTGGCCTATCATTATGATATTTAAGTTTCCTCACCTGATTTGATTATAATAGTATCATTTATACCAAAAATGATAGAACAAAAAATCATGAAAAGGAGTATGATGGTGATCAATGATAAGGCAATGACAGTGGAAAGATTAAAGGAATACATAGTGAGCATCATGGGACAACCTATGATAAAGATTAAGGGACACAGTCTTAGGTAAGTATTGAGAGATAGATAGGGTCAAGGAAAGAATTTTTATTCTTCATTACATTGGCATCATGAAGGACATCCATAGTCTTATTCTTGGTTACATTGAGGTCACAAAAAGGTATATAAGAGGGAGTAGAATGTAACTCTACCTTTGTTAGCTTCATGTTAAATTTTTATTATCTTACTAGTGTAGGAATTCTAAGGTAAACACTCATGGTAGGACCATTCTTAGAAGCTTGTATAATAACCTAGTGTACCCATATAATATTATGATTGTATGATCTACACCAAAGAACTAGTCTCCTCCATGGATTGAATTCAATGTAGTCATAAACATTTTGTTCAATATAGGAATATATTTATTTGATAGGAAGGAAAGTGTGGGCATGGGGAATAGCTCTATAAATGTGAAATAGTGATTGGTCAACTAGAGGATAGGGGTCCATACTATAAATAGGTCAAATCATTTAATGAAATAGGAAATGCTAGGCTGGTCAGATGATAAAATTGATAGAGAATCAAATGTGCAAGGATGGATGGGTACTTGAATGTCCTTGGGATCCCTAAGTTTTGAGGTTGCATGACTATCTACTCTTCAAGCTATAGAGGGAAGTAAAGCTAGAAAATATTAAATGTAACTACTAACCAACTAGTGGGTATTAACAAGCTATTTTAGAAACAATATTTTACCATTATTTAGTCCTAACAAGTATGCAACCATACTACAATCCAAATGGAAAAGTGATCCTTTTTCAATTATTCAATTAATAAATTATAGTGAAAATATGGATAACATTAATCATTTATAATTGTGTCAATTCATTATTCATTTATTCAAATAATAATTTATAATGCAAATATGCACACCATTGATAAAAAAGATATGTATTAACCAAATAGCCATATAGGCATACATCATTATATTTCGATATAAGTATAACATATATACAAGAAATCCATATAGGCTTACAATAATGTCATGTGGATATACAATGTCACATATATAATACAAAATATATGTTTAAAAATGTCATATAGGCATACAACAAAGGACCCTAATACATAGTCATTTCCCTCTAGTTAAAGGAAATAGATCACTAGTTGTCTTTGACTGTCAGGGGATGGAGATGCATGTGATGGTTGTCTCCTTCGAACTCATTCACTTGATCCTTGTTTAAATATTCCTAGACCTGCACCTAATACAATAACAAGTATAGACATTAATATATAGAAATTAAATTATAAAATGAAACATAACAAAATAATCACTATGTTGATCCACAAAAGGGGCACATTCACAATCTGGAGTTGTGAAGCCTTGTGGCAACCATCCAAATATAAATTAAACTAAAAATGAATATCATTTGATTTTTCAATAATAGTTAGATAAGACAACAAATATAATGTGAAATTTACTAATTTGCCTCATACCTCTGTCAAAGGCATTGAACTTGCTATTGCTACAACAACACCATGCTCCAATATCCTATGAATATTAGGAGTGTCTAATTGTATCATCTAAAAATGAAACAAAATTATTCAATTACCAAAACTACCTAAGTGAAAGCTTTCTATATTACTTGATTGAATTTTTACATAAATATTTAAAGGGTTTAAACCATCCAATAGTAATAAAGACCCAACTTAACCATTAACAATGCCTTTACATGGAATATAGATTCTATCCCAAGACATGTGTAAGAATGTTCATAAAAACATTCAATATCACTCATAAAGATTGCTAATAGCATGATGTGACAAAACCATAACCTTAAATTTATATATATATATATATATATTCAAGCATTAATGTCAAGTATATCAAGTGGCCTAAAATTGAAGGATTCTTCATAGTTTTCAAGACTAAATACCTCCAATCATCAAATTTTAATAATGTGGGATCAAATATCCTTGTTAAAATGACCAAATTATTGTTATCATATCCATGTAAGCCAAGAAGTAAAATGAAGCAATGATGCAAATCTAGATATAAGACTTCTCAAACTAATATCATTCCAGAACCTATCAAGTGAATGATAAAACATCAAATTGATCCCAAATAACACATATCATAGCATAAGAAGGCATCTAGAACAATATGTAAGTCAACTAGGACCCATGAAGATCAAATCAACTCACCAACCAGGATCTATGCCATCTAGAGAAGATGAAAAATTGAGAGATGGTAGAAACTCTCTCAAAATATTAAGCTAAAAAGGGGTTCTCTATTTTTGATGATAATATAAGGAAAAAATCCTCACCAAAATAAGATAAAAAAATCAAGAATAAAATAATAAATTAAGTGGCTTAAGAGCCTTGTATATATAACTACGTTTTCTTAAAGGATACATATCCATATTTAGGCACCTATATTTCCTTTCTATATTTATGTATAAGTTAAAAATTTAATGCAACCAACTATTTAGAGGATGAGATGTTAGAGATCCACACATGTGAGCTTCTTAGGAATATTTTATAGTTTGATAAAGACTTTCAAGTCATGAAAAGAGGTATGTAATGATGAATAAGACTAGGAGACACAAGACTTAAAAACCTCTTAAGACATAAGCACCATCCCAAAAAGGGTTTCTAAGCACCTCTTAGGACCTAGTTGAACTTGATTAGGATCAAAACAACCTCATTAGACTAAGGAAGATATGGTTATAGTTTTGAAAAATTCTAACCTAATCACAAGTGAAAGGAACAATCGAGTGGGTAGCCAAGATGGAGGCCTTGAAAATAAAAGTGATTTTTTTTAAATTTTTTTTTTTTTATCATGGGTTCATCAGAAATGAACTAAGAAATCCTAAAAGAGCTAGCTATCCACTCAACCACTCAAATAAAAATATTCTCTTTGATTCAAAAATATAAAATTCTCTATTAACAACACGAACCTTGAGAAGGTGGAAAATTAATTAACACCACTAGCCTATATTTTTATAGGTCAATAACATGATCAAATGAAATTAATAGATTATGAAATACATAGCAACCTAAAATAAAATTGATTAAAAAGTACAAAGAATACTTACAAAATATGTAGAACCTTAGAGTCATTAAACATTATTCAATTATGAAATACATTTTTTTAAAAAAATTTAAAATTCTTTGTATTACCTAAGAGAAATTTTGATGAGCATCTCCACTGCCAGGTGTTGATATTGAAGGCCCATAATTAACCTATTCAACATCCAAATCGAGTTATAAGAATACCATTCATATAAGGTTCAACTATTCACATGTAATATTTATAATTCTTTACTAGTTACATACCTCTACACTCAACATTGTCATGTAATAGGGAGGTGGAGAATTGATGTAAGTAGGGTGAACACTATGAGCCTAAAATTTCATTATAATAATTCAATGAATTTAGTTAGTCTTTCATTTCAAAATAAAATTCAATAAATTGAATTAAATGAACTTGTTGAAATTTACTTGACTATCAAAGCCGAATGTATCACTCAAGAGAGCTTATGTCATCACCATCTGATTTTTTGTAGATGTAGCCTAGGCACATGTATTTAGACTATCCTTATGATCATAAACATAGAGTAATGAACAAGACTGACATAAATGAGGTGGAACTAGACACTTGGAAGACTTTCCTACCTCACCCTATGCTAGAGGCCTAGTATGTTGTATAAGACTCTAACTGAGCGAGCTAATCGACTGTAAGGTATCCACCTAAATAATCTCCTTCAAAATAGATTTGGATAGTCATGTGCTCATAGTCTAGTCTAGCGACTGGTCTTGTTGGCCACTGTGGGTTAAGATGTTCCCCCACTCTATCTTGTGCAGAGCCCGCACCTCTACCCTGGAACTCTCGCATGTCAAAATAGTTGGGGGATTACAATGAGGACAAACTCATAATAGAGTTTCCTCAAATTATTGTGGTACCTCATTTTTTTTGCATGGAGGATGGTAAAAAACCATCCACCACCTATCCAAAAAGTTGTTCTTTATCCCTTGGTGGTGGCACCAATGGATATGGAACCTCTTGCATGCATCGTATAAGGGTTGATTCATTCTCAAGTTAGTGAAGAGTGTACACAAGTTAGATTTAAAAAAAAGAAGTCTTTAACTCGTTTATATGATAACTTGTTTGCATAAAATTGTTTTATTTCTTGCCTCTTATCAGACCAACTATTTATTTTCTTGCTAACTGATTCTACATGAGATATTATGGATTTCAATGATTGAGCAAGGGTGATCCTAGGTGAGTTTGTTCTTGTAGGATCTCTCAACCTTGCAATTAACTCCTCAATTTCTTTTTTGTTATTTTCAATTTGCCCCAATATGTTTTCTTGTGTTCTTGGAGAATAATGAGGATTTATAGGAGGTGATCGTTGAGATTGTTCTTCAGGAGGGATTTCATCATGAGGTGAATTTGGGATTTCGTGAATTTGGGATTTTCAAGATTTGGGGGTGAATTGTCAATTCCTAAAAATAAAATAAAAATTAATCAAAAAACATATTCAATCTACCTACTTAATATAAAATTGACACTAAGAAACTAAAAAAACTTACTCCTTTGATCTCAATGTCTTGGCGGAATTTTGGTGAGTATTCAGTGAAGAAAAAGCCCTCCCAAATGCGAGCATGCTTTGTAGGGTTTGTAGGCTGCAAGTAAGGAGTTTTGAATAGAAATGAGGAATAACAAACAAGTTTTGCTTGTTTATTGCTCACTTAGTAATAACGAAAACATGTTATAACATGTTTATATTATTTCTTTAATGAGCAACAACGCGAGCACCTTATTGCTTTAATGGGAAATAATGTGAGCACGCTATAACATGTTCACATTATGGCTTTGATGGGGCCAAAAAGTGGGGTGACCACTTTTTGGTCCCACATCTTTTTGCACCCGCCCAATAACAACAATTCCATGACTTAACCATTGCACTATGAGACAAACCCCAATTCATTCATTTAAATATTAATTAAATAATTTTCTAATTATTTAATTTATTCATCCATTAATTTATTCTTATCTGCTATAATTAAATAATTTTAATTAATTAACTAGCTAACACTTCCAATATAATTAAATAAATTAATATAATTTATTTTTTCCCTCTAAATAAATAAATTAATATTTTATTTATTTTCTCCTGATGCAGATGAATTAAATAAATTTATTCCAATTATATTAATATTCTTCTATCCATCAATTAAGTGAGTTAACTAAAAAACCACATTAGTCCACTCAGACTCACTCTCACTCTCACTCATCCATGCAATGATTTTTGTCATCCATCAATCAATTCACTTATCCATATAGTTAGTTAACTCACTAATCAATCCCTTCATAAGGACACATACCACTTGTACATTTCTCATGTCCTCTCAATCAACCTCATCCGTTGATTCTTCTAATCATTCTCTACCATTGATCAACATCATATAAAAGTTATAAAACTAACATCTTCCAAGCCATCAAGGATCCACAATTTAAAAGAAAAACTCATCCTATCATTCTATCCATTTTTCTATCAAAGGTTATGCTAGTAAGAATTGCAATCCACATTTCAAATCATGGAAGCATATCCAAGGTCAACAAAGCAAGATGAAGCTTTGTGGAGGTAATATTACTTATTATTTCATTTGATTTATTTTTTCTCATGCTCTATTGTAAGCGATTGTTGAATGTGAAATAGATACCTTAAAAGTATTGTCCTTATTTTGTAGCTTCACATTTCATCACACACAATAATTATTTTTAACTAAAAATTGTGTCGGTGTTTATGTCTGTGTAAGCATGGCATAACAAGTAGAACTTAGTTATATCACTTCTCACTTTCACATGATCAATAAAACCTCTTATGCAGTGATAAAATTCACTATCAATCTTTAAATTCCCATACCTCTCAATGATAGAGAAGCTCTTTAAATATAGAAGGGGTGAAAATATATTTGAAAAGGAATAAGTCACACCTATTCAAAACTATCATTTATAAATAATTAATAATCTAATAAACTATTAGATTATTAATTATTAAATAGTATATGTTATATAATAATCACAAATTTATATAACTTTACATTAAAATAATATATAAATTTTATAAGGGTATGACCTATAATAACAATATGTTCTAACACAGTTCCACCTTAATATTAATAGGGGGTATAACCTATCAACTTTTACAAAATAAAAAAAACCCTAGTAACATTGGTCTTCTTTGACAAAGATAAACCACACAAATATATATCAAAATAAAGATCATATACTTTAGGCTACATAAAAGTCATCTTATCATAATTTATAATTCCACTATTTTAAAAATGATACTCTTCATGAGGTATTATACATATTTTGTTGGAGCTTGGGACTTGTTGATGGCCAAATTGACACAACAACATGCAAACAAGATGTAATCACCTTACCTCTCTTGAAAAAGATGAACGGTCATTAAATCGATCATCTTCCAAGGTTCTAGATGTTGGGTCACAACATTGTTGTTTTGTTGAGTGGTCAATGAGGATGTAATGTTCAAGGGGCCTGCTAGTTATTGAGCTTCTTGGTTGCTGCAAGATTGAACTTCTATCTAAACCTACTCTAATCGGGGTATAAAAAGAAAGGGGAAAAAGATAGATCAGGGATGCAAAAGAGAAAAGAATGTTGATTCATTTAGTTAACCAAACTTGTTACTCTCCAAGGAATTCCTAAACTGAATTGTAGAATAAATCAACTTGTAATCAATACAAAGCCATTCATTCACAATGCAAATATTAATAGCAAATTGCAAATCACAATTCAAACAAAAGAAAGAAAAAACTTCATTCCTCGAAGAATTCCAAATCAAATGATTAACATAACGAATATCATTCTAGAGAACAACTTAAAGCAGGTTTAAATCTGGCTGCTTCTACTATTGTGAAATGGATAAACAACAATTACAAATCTAGCAAGCTTCACTAGTGCACAAAAATCAATGTCTTCAAATTGATTCAATTAACTAAAATGCAGAAAAATTCATTCTCTACTCTACTACTAAACTAGCTAAAACTTCTAACTCAAATGCCTAATTCATTTTCCTAAAAATATAACTCTTTCAAAGTGAGCATATTTTATAATAAATAGCTCATCAATCCCCTAATTTCCTCCCAAAATCAGACATCAAAAGTTGTAGCTTTCCATCATTCATCAAAAGAAACTTTCTCTTTCAGCCTTTGTTTGACTCCAGTTGGTTTCAGTTAGCTTCAGTTCAGAAATTGCAACTTTCAGCTTGACTCAGAGTTCTCCATCTTGCACAATACAAAGAAATATCTCTCTCTAGAAATTATGTTAAACGGGCCCGCCATACTTTAGTTTACTCCCAGTTGATTGTTTGTTTCAACAATTTGCTCTTTTCGTACACTTGCTTTGACATTATCTCCATCACAATTCGTTATCCTCCTGAATTTACAAAAATACCTGCTAAAGATCACATGAATTAATTAACTCGTAAAATTAATTAATTAATGATTAATTTCAAAAATACATTAATTTTCATTTTTTCCTCAATTGCATGTGAATATAATAAATTTTAAATAATCACAATTGGAGCTATAACCAGAGGTTTTCTTACTGGTTCTTTCCTATCGGTATGCTCCCCAAAACCATTATTTTGTATTATTCTATTTAAATATATAATATATATCAGTGGCTTGCCGCTTTCTCTCTCTAAAAAAAAAATCCCTTTTCCATATAATGTTATTTTAAAATAACATTAAATGGAATTCTACGTAGAGTTGAAATCTTGAATGGTATCTGCAAACCAAAATAGATGCACAATTAATTAATTCATCCAAAATTAAATCACAAAGATTAATAAATTAAAAGATATGAATCATTTAATCCCTCTACTGAATTGACAACATATCCATCACGCCCCTTTAGAAAAGTCAAATATCTCAAGGCATGCATCAGTCAATGGTTGAACTGCATTTTCCATAAGCACGCTTGATGGAAGATCCAAATACAACAGTGCAAATTTTGGATTCATAGGTAAATTTGTTAACTTGCTACAATGGAGCATACAAGAGGAAACCTCAAACTTATTTGCAACCATTAGAACATCGAGTAACCCAAGAGCACTATTTGTTGCTACAGTTCCACTGTACATAAAGTTCAGAAGATCCATCAGATCACTCTCTTCTGTTGAAGTTATTCGAAGAGTGACATCTTGTTGCTTTGACTCCCTCATGCCATTGAAGAAAAGTTTAAAAAAGAGAAAGGACTCTTGACTTCCAAAATAGTAGAACTAATGCGTATTGTTCAGACTTTCAATACTGTAGAACAATCCATGCAAATTCTCCTTTACATCTTCCAAATATGCATCCTCAGGTTTTCTCCTTCAAATTTTGTATTGCTTTCTTTTACAAATCCATTCCATGCACTCGTTCAAAAGTTCCTAAAGCCCTTTTATATCAAAATCCAATTTGTGCATTACTAGCGATTATTGCTTTGAGGTTATAATCCCTTTTAATGAATTCATTATGTGTGCAATTCCTCATTTATTTATGACATGCTGTCAAGCAATCTTCTTGCCGTGTCGATGCATTCCATGGTTTTCATGTATGTTTATCAGGGTAGTTGCAAATTTTATCTCTCCATAAATAATCCATTCTGCATTTTATGTTCTCATGGATGCTCATACTCTGCTTCAAAGCTTCAAATTTGGCAAACACCCCCAAAGTCATTTTGTGCATATCTTACAATCGATGGCATTCCATGAAATCACAATTCCTTGGGGAATTTTGTGAAACAGTTCACGTGTCCCTTTATCTATGCTTTTCACATTTTGCGTTCATACCTACCAATTCATTGTCTCTGTGCATTGACTTCTTTGCAGCATTGTTAAAATGTTTTCATGAAATCCATTTTTTGTGTTTTGGCAAGCATTGCATTTAAAGAGACAAGATTCATTTGAGGCATTTTGCAAACTATTCATGTGCATCATCTTTGTTTACCCATTTTGCATAAGCCATGAAAATCGGCTAAAAACTTGCCATTTATATTTTACTTGAAATTTCAATTATATTCCTCTGCAATGTATCTACTCTTCAAATGATCTTCTAGCCGATTCATTTAGTTCCAATTCAACAATCTTGGTTTATCATGAGACCACAATCTCTTATGAGGTATTCTATCAAACGATTCACTGCCATGTCTATGCTTCCACATTTTTTTTGTGGTAGGCATTCACCATGGCCATCGCTACAATCGACATAATCTGATTAAATCTTTCTCCTTTAGTGGTGTTTTGATGGATTTTGATTTCATTCAAATTCCACAGTCATTGCTCTCTAATTCATGTGTTACTTGAGCGGGATCAAAAATCTTCTCGTTCGGGGAAATTTTAAGGCTTTGGTAGAGTGTGGGATCAGGTCACACCGAAAGATAGAACTTTTATTTTCTTCTCCACTCTAATTTTCTATCCAGGTCCGAAACCCGACGACACTATTCATTATTTTATTTCCTAGCATTTTATTTCAATTCCCCTTTAATTGCATGCGTCCAATTTTTACGAGGGTGAGATTTTAATTTTTTCCTGGAGGCTCTTGACATTGGTGGAGTCAGAGATCGGGATTAGTCCCGAATTGTGACATTTAAATATGTTGGGTCCAATGTTTGTTCAGAATCCCATCCTGATCGGTTCATCTTTGTGCGGGAGTGGAATTCAGGAATGCATTTGCACTTGTACATCACAAATTTTTAGTGTCAAGTTTCCATGGAGTTCCAAATCTCGAAATCTGACGCGAGAAATTTTTTAAGTTTCAAAATCTTTTTCTATTAATGCGGAGTGTGGGGTGACGATTTTTCAGGACTCCTTTTTAAAAGTTCGTCGAGACTTTTCCCATTTTATGGGGATCGGATAATTTCTTGCCCCTTTGCATTTTTTATTTTTTACGTTTTTTGCCTTTCGGGGTTTCGGGTCGGGTGAAAACCAATTTGGACCTTTGACATTTTAAAATTTTTATGTATTTTTAAATTTTAAATTTTTTATTTGTTTTAAATTTTTTCATTTTTTTTTTTTTTAAATCTTTTAAATTTAAAAGATTACTTTTGTGATTTTTACTTTTATTTTTAATCTTTTAAATTTGAATTTAAAAGACTTTATGATTCTTAAAATTTTAAAATCATTTAAAATTTAAAAGATTTATTTTATTGAATTTTTAAATTCCATCAAATCTTTTAAAATAAACATTTTTAAAAATGTTTTGTTTTAATTTAAAATTAAAACTTATTTATTTATTATTATTACTTTTCCAAAATCCTTTTAAAATAAAAAGATTTTATTTATTTAAATTTTAAACCTTTTAAAATAAATGATTTATTTATTTATTTTGTATTTTATATTTTTATAGTTTTTTGTATTATATATATATATATATTGTATTTTATATGTATTTTCATTTTTTTTTGTATTTTGTGGACCTCTAAGGTGGGACAACGCGAAAATGACATGAGGAGATGAGGACGAAGACAGATGGAAATGAGAAAATTAAAATGACCAAAACAAATGAACAAAGCAACACAAAGCCGAGATGAAGCAAAATGGGCTCAAAGATCAAGATTGGGAACAGAATTGACACAGGAACCTTCATAAAAAGTGCAAGGTTTAGAGGAAGTTCTGAAACCCGAACCTAACAGGCAAAAAGCACAATGGACACAAGAATCAGGATTGAGACTGAACCATGAACAGGAACCCTTGAAAGGTTCCTTATTCCAGTTTTGGTCTGATACCCGATTCCAAACCAAACGAAAGAAAACAAGGAATCAAAGATTGGATTTGGGATGGAACCAGAACTTGAAACCCTGAAAGGTGGCAGGTGTCGATTCCATTCCAAAAACCAATCCCGACAAAACAAAGACGACAAGGAAGCAAAGATCAGAATCGGGAGGAAACAAGGAAGCTGAAGCTTTGTTAAGTGTAAAGTGTTAGTTCTAGTTTGAAACCTAACTCTGAAAAATAAAAATGAAACAAGACACGAAAAAATATAGAAATAGGAACGACAAAGCACGTACACAACAAACCAAACCAACGAAATGAAAGAAAACAAAGGGAGTCCCTAAATTTTCCAAGAAAAAAGTTGGGGTGTAAATGCAGGGCATAACAAATGGCGTCTTGACTGGGAAAATGATTTAAGCATTTTAGAACACAAAACCCTCCAAATACCCAAAATCTCTGGTTTACACTCATTCAAGGCAGCCTAAGAAGCATAACCACAATCAAAACTGAGACATCATAGAGATTTGAGATGAAACTAAAATTTGTTTGTGTGTGCAAATGATTCATTCCCCTCCATAAGCGTTGTTGTGATCAAAATGAAGTAGACTCTACCCAAGCTATGTAGTTGTGAGTTACATTTCCAATGTGCAATGATATCCTGGGCATAACTGTACTACTAGACAAGCATCTATAGCCCCGACAAAGATACCTCTAGTTCTCTCTAAGCATTGCTCAACTGCCAGTTAGGCATCCATAGTCCTAGTAGAGATACTTGAATCACCCTTGCTAATTGAGTTCATTTTTAGATTTTCTTTATTTCCTCTTTTTTCTTAGATGCTAATTCTTTTGAAGTATAATTTTCTGGTTTTCCCTCAATCCTCAAGCAATGAAGCTTAAGTAGCGAGTTGAGAACCATGGAAGACATCATGAAAGAAATGTAACCCTTTAGATATTTCACTTGGAATAGAGCTACCCCACCTGATGTAAACTAACTAATGGTTTTCTTAAGATGTGTAGATTGTGATAGAATTTCAAAAACTCCTCAGAAACTTTATAATGCACCAAGTTCTAATTCATGCTAACATTTCCCAGTTTGGAAAGGATGAAAGTAAATCAAAATTTTCAAAGCAACCGATTGATCAAGTGTTTGAAAATATAGATAGTAGACTCTCAATAGATTCACCCCTCAGTATAACTTGCATACAACAACTTAGTTTCTACCGTCAACAAGAGGAACCCCCAGAAGAAAGAAAAGAGATAGACAAGAAAAGAGAAGAGAAAAACACATGAGCACACAGACCCGATGAACCAACAAAACCAAAAATAGAAAATGAGAACAAAAACCCACAAACAATCAACCAAAGAGTAGAAACAAAAGAGAAACAACCCCAAAAACAAAAACAAAAACAAGAAGACACATAAAAAGAAAAATAGTAGAACGAAAGAAAAGAAACCAAAAGGAAAAGAAAAAAAAGAAAAAGAAAACCAACTAAACTAAAAATTGACACCCCACTATATTAATCCTAAACTAAGTCCAAAACTGAGCTCTACAAACATAAAGCTATGAAAACCTGTACATCCACTTGACTGATTTTTCATTATGTACATAAGTCTTAATTTGTTGGGTACGGTTCTAAACCTAGCAAGCTTATCTTTATATTCAAAAATGTAAAGTTTAGGTGGCATAAATTCATTTTGAGAATACGAAGGCTAAAACATTAGAAACTATGGATTTTCTTGTTTATCGTGATTAATCCATAGACACGTCCTATTACCCCAATGTATCATAATCAAACTGAAAATAATCAAAATACAGAGGATGATGAAAGGACACCACCTAATTTAGAAGACCTCTAGCTGGAAATGCACACTCATGTTGCATGATCTCATCTTCCTGAGGTCTCATCTCATGGAACACCACTCCATTTAGCTCAAGTACATGCATGTCAACATAAAGGGCATCCATTAGTGGTATATAATTATTATCCAGAATGTCAAAACAATGTTCAAAACTTTCATGCACATTCTCATCACCATCAAAACTAGTTTCAAACAACAAACTAGTATGTTTAGTTTCACTAGGACTATCAACTTCGATCACGCTCTCCAAGGTTAATGTGTCACCAATTAAATATTCAACTTCCTCAACCTTTAAATCAATTTGCTTAACAGTTGTCTTACCTGTCATGGCGATATCAGACAACAAGAGTTCAATGTATCTTACCTCAAAATTTGAACTAAAAGGATAAATATTACATGGATCACCTAAAGTGAGTTTCATTATGCAACTTGAATATGGATGTATTAATATTTTTGTATTCCACTCAGATGCGGAGTCCCAGATCCCTTCAATCTCTTCAAATGGACTGAGCAGCAAATCATCCCCATTATCTACTTGTGAAGTCTGTGAACCCCTCTCCTCAAAAGAAGAAGCATCGATTTCAACATCTTCTTCAAACAACTCATTAAAGTGTACAAAATCATACCCAGGAAAGTACTTCCCTGCTTCATGTTCCTACATATCATCAATGAGAATGTGCACATGAGCGTCAAGTTCATTACTATTAAGATCAAATTCATTACTGCATGATAAACTAGGATCTTCTTCAAACAAATCGTTAGAATAAACACAATCAAAACCAAGAAGATACTACCCCATTTCATTCCCTTCATCATGTTGAAGCAATTCAATTTATGAGGTAGTCGTCTAACAGTCCACTTGACCTTTTTCTACTTCATCTAGTTGAATCTCATGGTTCACTCCTTGCTGCAACCAAACACTAATTTCATCAATGTCAGTATCTTGATTAGCATTGAGATCCAATTTATTTTTCTGACAAGGGTAAGTCTAATATGAATAATCATCAGGAAACTCTTGAATAAATTGAACATCCATTCGATCTCCCTCCTTTGAAGAATCAATTGGCATTCAACTTCATGTCCTTCACCACGAGATTCATTTGCAGCTTCATCCATAGCCATGCTATTCTTTGTTTCTATGTGTTCATTATTTAAATCAATAGAGTCACTTTCTGGTGTTAACTCATTAGGAGATGTTTCTTCACTATTAATGCTCACAAAAGAGTCTATAAATGTATCAATAATTTCACTTTCCATATCCAACAAATTTGTACGAGATAGGGAAACTTTATTAGTCATAGAGTCCATTTCAATGCAAGGATCGAGGTTATCAGATGATGGGGAAGAGAAAAAAATCTTCTCATAATTACTGTCATTGTTTCACATGGAGTCATTGTCATTTTCATGTGTGCTAACAGTTTCATCTTCTTCATCGAGTGGATACATACTCTAGGGATCTCCCATAAGTATTTCTTCGACAGCGATCAGCTACCTAAAATATAATTCCATCCTACCAAGGAAAACATAGCAATCCATCTGAGAATGTTGATTTATTTGATGCATCCTACATCCACTTGGCCTAACAAGTTCTGATAGCTTCGGATCTCCTAATTCTTCCAATTTCTCCCTTAATTGATTTTGTGCACATGGGATATCTAGCCAACATGAACCATGCTCCTTTGTCCATCCCTCATCTTGTTGTGCGTCTTGCTCAGAAGGAATGTTCAAAGTGTTGGATGATATTACTGATTTCTCATGACAACGTTCCTGTGTTGATATTTCATCTCTTTCAATATCATCGTTAGTATTAACATTTCCAATGTTACTAGATTCTAACCTGATATTTCCATTATGCTCTAAATTTATATCCGTTTCATGCTCTTTGTCAAATAAAACATCAAAATGGTATATTTTCTCATCAAATACTTCACTTACAACTTCATTATGATGTAATGGATTGTGCGTTGGAGTATGACCGAAAAGAGATGACATAGTCACAACTTCATTGGTAGGTGGAATAATTACTTATGTCATTGGATTTTTCAAAGCTTGACATTTCATGTGGGTAGGCGTTGTGGGTAAACTAATGCAAAGATGCGAAGGGTGGCAGTTTTGAAGTACAAGATCATTATAGTTCTTACTTTGATTATGCATGTTTCTAACATTTTTTCTAGATTGTGCTAGCAAGAGAACTTTGTTAAATGCATCCCATAAGGTGGTAACTTCGCCAAAAAATTTAATTCTTGCCACTAATAAAGTATTCAAACCCCAATAATAATGTTCCTTTACCACATGATCATTAATAACAAGATCTGAATCTATAACTCGCTTAAACATAAGAAGGAATCTATGATTGAACTGTATAATTGATTCATGTGGTGCTCTTTTCACGGCTACAAATTGAAGTGATGGGTTTTGCATATGCATATAAGAATCAAATTGATCTAAGAATAAGATTTTTAACTCCATCCATGAAAAAATAGAATTTGGTGGAAGATTAATGTACCATTGTTGTGTTGTAACTTTAAGTGTTTTGACGAATAGTTGACAAGCAATATCTTCATGTTGAACCCTGAGAAAAGTTAGTAAATCCCTACAAATTGTAACATGATTGAAGCTTTTTGTCCATTGTCAAAAATAAAGGAAGCCTGTTATGCATGTGATACAAAATTTCATGAATAATCTCGGGATATACAAAGGGATATCCATCGGAGCAGGGTTTTCCAAGATCTAACCCACTCCCATACAAAAAAGAAAAATTGCTCAAGTGGCCCTCCTTCTAGCACCAGTTTTGTTGATGGCCAAATTGACACAGCAACATGTAGGCAAGATGTAATCACCTTACCTCTCCTAAAAAAGACAAACGATCATTAAATCAATCATCTTCCAAGGTCCTAGATGTTGGGTCACAACGTTGTTGTTTTGTTGAGCAGTCAATGAAGTTGTAATGTTCAAGGGGCCTACTAGTTATTGAGCTTCTTGGTTGTTGCAAGATCAAACTTCTATCTAAACCTACTCTAACCAAGGTATAAAAAAAGGGCAAAAGATAGACCAAGGTCGTGAAAGAGAAAAGAATGTTGATTAATTCAGTTAACCAGACCTGTTACTCTCCAAGGAATTCCTAAACTGAACTGTGGAATAAATCAACTTGTAATCAATACAAATCCATTCATTCACAGTGCAAATATTAATAGCATATTGCAAATCACAATTAGAATAAAAGAAAGACAAAACTTCATTCCTCGAAGAATTCCAAATCAAATGATTAACACAACGAATATCATTCTAGAGAACAACTTAAAGTAGGCTTAAATATGGCTACTTCTACTATTGTGAAACATATAATATTTACAAATTTGGCAAGCTTCACTAGTGCACATAAACCAATGTCTTCAAATTGACTTGATTAACTAAAAATGCAGAAAACTCCATAATGTACTCTATTGCTAAACTAGCTGAAACTTCTAACTCAGATGCCTAATTCATTTTCCTAAAAATATAACTCTTTCAAAGTGAGAAGATTTTACAATAAGTAGCTCATCAATCCCCTAATTTCCTCCCAAAATCAGACATCAAAAGTTGTAGCTTTCCATAATTCATCAAAAGAAACTTTCTCTTTCAACCTTCGTTTGAGTCTAGTTGGTTTTAGTTAGCTTTAGTTCAAAAATAGCAACTTTCAGCTTGACTCAGAGTTCTCCATCTTGCACAATGTAAAGAAATATTTCTCTCCAGAAATTATGATAAACGGGCCCACCATACTTCAGTTTACTCCCAATTGATTGTTTTTTTCAACAATTTCCTCTTTTCGCACACTTGCTTTGACATTATCTCCATCACAATCCGTTATCCTCCTCAATTTACAAAAATACCTGCTAAACATCACATGAATTAATTAACTTGTAAAATTAATTAATTAATGATTAATTTAAAAAATACATTAATTTTCATTTTTGCCTCAATATTATGTGAATACAATAAATTTTAAATAATCACAATTGAATAATAATAAACCCCCTTTTCCATTTAATGTTATTTTAAAATAACATTAAACAGAATTCTGTGTAGAGTTGAAATCTTGAATGGTACCTGCAAACCAAAATAGATGCACATTTAATTAATTCATCCAAGATTGAATCACAAAGATTAATAAATTAAAAGATATGAATCATTTAATCTCTCTACTGAATTGACAATATATCCATCATGCCCCTTTAACAAAGTCAAATATATCAAGGCATGCATTAGTCAGTGGCCGAACTGCATTTGCCATAAGCACACTTGATGGAAGATCCAAATATAACAATGCAAATTCTGGAGTCATAGGTAAATTTGTTAGCAACTTTCTGCAATGGAGCATACAAGAGGAAACCTCAAACTTATTTGCAGCCACTAGAACATCGAGTAACCCAGGAGCACTATTTGTTGCTACAGTTCCACTGTACATAAAGTTCAATAGATCCATCAAAGCACTCTCTTTTGCTGAAGTTATTCAAAGAGTGACATCTTGTTGCTTTGACTCCCTCATGCCATTGAAGAAAAGTTTAAAAAAGAGAAAGGACTCTTGGCTTCCAAAATGGTAGAACTAATGTGTATTGTTCAGACTTTCAATACTGTAAAACAGTCCATGCAAATTCTCCTTTACATCTTCCAAATATTCATGCTCTGGTTTTCTCCTTCAAATTTTGTATTTCTTTCTTTTACAAATCCATTCCATGCACTTGTTCAAAAGTTCTTGAAGCCCTTTTATATCAAAATCCAATTTGTGCATTACCAGCGATTATTGCTTTGAGGTTATAAGCCCTTTTAACGAATTCATTGTGTGTAGTTCCTCATTTATTTATGACATGCTGTCAAGCAATCTTCTTTCCATGTCGATGCATTCCATGGTTTTCATGTATGTTTATCAGGGTAGTTGCAAATTTTATCACCCCATAAATAATCCATTTTGCATTTTATGTTCTCATGGATGCTCATACTCTGCTTCAAAGCTTCAATTTTGGAAAACACCCCCAAAGTCATTTTGAGCATATCTTACAATTGATGGCATTCCATGAAATTGCAATTCCTTGGGGAATTTTTTGAAATAGTTCACACGCCCCTTTATCTATGCTTTTCACATTTTACATTCATACCTACCAATTCATTGTCTCTGCACATTGACTTCTCTTCAACATTGTTAAAATCTTTTCATGAAATCCATTTTTTGTGTTTTGGAAAGCATTGCATTTAACTAGACGAGATTCGTTTGAGGCATTTTGCAAACGGTTCATGCACATCATCTTTGTTTACCCATTTTGCATAAGTCGTTAAAATTGGCTAAAAACTTTCCATTTACATTTTACTTGAAATTTCAATTATATTCCTTTGCAATGTATCTACTCTTCAAATGATCTTCTAGCTGATTCATTTAGTGCCAATTCCACAATCTTGGTTTATCATGAGACCACAATCTCTTATGAGGTATTCTATCAAACGATTCACTGCCATGCCTATGCTTCCACATGTTTTTTGCAGTAGGTATTCACCGAGGCCATTGCTGCAATCGACATAATCTGATTAAATCTTTCTCCTTTAGTGGTGTTTTGATGGATTTTGATTTCGTTCAAATCCTGCAGTCATTGCACTCTAATTCATGCGTTACCTAAGCGGGATCGGAAAACTTCTCATTCGGGGATATTTTAAACCTTTGGCGGAGTGTGGGATCAGGTCACACCAAAAGATAGAACTTTTATTTTCTTCTCCACTCTAAGTTTTTGTCCAGGTCCGAAACCCGATGACACTATTCATTATTTTATTTCCTAGCATTTTATTTCAATTCGCCTTTAATTGCATGCGTTTCCAATTTTTATGAGGGCGAGATTTTAATTTTTTCCTAGAGGCTCTTGACATTGGCGAAGTCAGAGATCGGGATTAGTCCTGAACCATGACATTTAAATATGCTAGGTCTAGTGTATGTTCAGAACCCGATCTCGATTGGTTCCTCTTTGTGCGGGAGCAGAATTCGGGAATGCATTTTCACCTGTACATCACAAATTTTTAGTGTCAAGTTTCCATGGAGTTTCGAATGCCAAAATCCGATGGGAGAAATTTTTTTTGTTTCAAAATATTTTTATATTGATGCAGAGTGTGGGGTGACGATTTTTTAGGGCTTCTTTTTAAAAGTCTGTTGGGACTTTTCACATTTTATGGGGATCAGATAATTTCTTGCCCCTTTGCATTTTTTATTTTTTACCTTTTTTGCCTTTGGTTTGAAATGAAAGAACTTGAACCTTTTGATTTTGAAATTTTTATTTTTTAAATTTTAAATTTTTTTATTTGTTTTAAAGTTTTAATTTTTAATTTTTTTTTTAAATCTTTTAAATTTAAAAAGATTACTTTTGTGATTTTTTTTTTTAATCTTTTAAATTTGAATTTAAAAGAATTTATGATTCTTAAAATTTTAAAATCATTTAAAATTTAAAAGATTTATTTTATTGACTTTTTAAAATTCCATCAAATCTTTTAAAATTTTTGAAAAAATATTGTTTTAATTTAAAATTAAAACTTATTTATTTATTATTATTACTTTTCCAAAATTCCTTTTAAAATAAAAAGATTTATTTATTTAAATTGTAAACCTTTTAAATTTTAAATCTTTTAAAATAAACGATTTATTTATTTATTTTGTATTTTATATTTTCTGTTTTTTTTTGTATTTTATATGTATTTTCAATTTTTTTGGTATTTTGTGGGACTCTAAGGTAGGACAACGCGAAAACGACATGAGGAGATGAGGATGAAGATAGACAAAAATAACCAAAACAAATGAGCAAAGCAACACAAAGACGAGATGAAGCAAAATGGGCCGAAGATCGGGATCAGGAACGAACTTGACACAGGAACCTTCATAAAAAGTGCAAGGTTTAGAGGAAGTTTTGAAACTCGAACCTGATAGGAAAAAAGCACAACAGACATGGGAATCGGGATCGGGACGGAACCAAGAACAAGAACCTTGGAAAGGTTCCTTATTCGGGTTTTGGTCCGATACTCGATTCCAAACCAAACAAAAGAAAATAAGGAATCAAAGACCGGATTCGGGATGGAACCAGAACTTGAAACTTTGAAAGGTGTCAAGTGTCGATTCCATTCCAAAACCTAATCCCAACAAAACAAAGACGACAAGGAAGTGGAGATCAGAATCAGGAGGGAACAAGGAAGCTGAAGCTTTGCCAAGTGTAAAGTGTTAGTTCCAGTCTAAAACCTGACTCCAAAAAAGCAAACTGAAACAAGACATGAGAAAAGACAAAAATAGGAACGACAAAGCGTGAACATGACAGACCAAACCAACTAAATGAAATAAAACAGAGGGGGTCCCCGACTTTTCCAAGAAAAAAGTTTGGGTCCTCGATAGTCCATGCGAATTCTCCTTTACATCTTCCAAATATGCATGCTTGGGTTTTCTCCTTCAAATTTTGTATCGCTTTCTTTTACAAATCCATGCCATGCACTCATTTGAAAGTTCCTAAAGCCCTTTTATATCAAAATCTAATTTGTGCATGACCAACAATTATTGCTTTGAGGTTATAAGCCCTTTTAACGAATTCATTATGTGTGCAGTTGCTCATTTATTTATGACATGCTATCAAACAATCTTCTTGCCCTGTCGATGCATTCCATGGTTTGCATGTATGTTTATGAGGGTAGTTGCAACTTTTATCTCTGCATAAATAATCCATTCTCCATTTTATGTTCTCATGGATGCTCATACTCTACTTCGAAGCTTCAATTTTGGCAAACACCCCCAAAGTCATTTTGTGCATATCTTGTAATCAACGACATTCCATAAAATCACAATTCCTTGGGGCATTTTTTGAAACAATTCATGCACCCCTTTATCTATGCTTTTCACATTTTATGTTCATTCCTACCAATTCATTGTCCCTGCGCATTGACTTCTCTTTATCATTGTTAAAATCTTTTCATGAAATCCATTTTTTGTGTTTTGGAAAGCATTGCTTTTAAAGAGACAAGATTCGTTTGAGGCATTTTGCAAATGGTTCATGCACATCGCCTCTGTTTACCTATTCTACCTAAGCCGTGAAAATTGGCAAAAATCCTACCATTTACATTTTACTTGAAATTTCGATTATATTCCTCCATTGAATGTATCTACTCTTTGAATGATCTTCTAGTCGATTCATTTAGTGCCAATTCCACAATCTTGGTTTATCATGAGACCACAATCGCTTATGAGGTATTATGTCGAACGATTCACTGCCGTGTCTATGCTTCCACTTTTTTTTTTGCAGTGGGTAATCACCAGGGCCATTGCTGCAATCGACATAATTTGATTAGATCTTTCTCCTTTAGTGGTGTTCTAATGGATTTTGATTTCATGCAAATCCCATAGTCATTGTGCTCTACTTCATGCATTACTTGATTGGGATAAAAAAATATTCTCATTCAGGGACATTTTAAACCTTTGGAGGAGTGCAGGATCGGGTCACACCAAAAGATAGAACTTTTATTTTCTTCTCCACTCTAAGTTTTTGTCTAGGTTTGAAACCTGACGACACTACTCATTATTTTATTTCCTAGCATTTTATTTCAATTTTCCTTTAATTGGATGCGTTGCCAATTTTTATGAGGGCAAGATTTTATTTTTTTCCTGGAGGCTCTTGACATTGGTGGGGTCGGAGATCGGGATTAGTCCCGAACCATGACATTTAAATATGTTGGGTCTAATGTCTATTTGGAACCCGATCCTGATTGGTTCATCTTTGTGTGGGAGTGAAATTTGGGAATGCATTTGCACCTGTACATCACAAATTTTTAGTGTCATGTTTCCATGGAGTTTTGAATCTCGAAATCTAATGGGAGATTTTTTTTAAAGTTTCAAACTCGTTTTCTATTAATGTGGAGTGCGGGGTGACAATTTTTTGAGGCTCCTTTTTAAAAGTCTGTCGGGACTTTTCCCATTTTATGGGGATCGAATAATTTCTTGCCCCTTTGCATTTTTTATTTTTTACCTTTTTTGCCTTTCGAGGTTTTGGGTTGGGTGAAAACTCGAACTTGGACCTTTTGACATTTTGAAATTTTGAAAATTTTATGTATTTTATAAATTTTAATTTTTTTATTTGTTTTAAAGTTTTTAATTTTTTAATTTTATCTTTTAAATCTTTTAAATTTTTTTGATTTTTTTTAAAATTTTATATTTTTATTTTTTAATTTTTTTTGAATTTTTGGGACTCTATGGTGGGACAATGTGAAATGTGACAATGTGTGAATGATACGAAAATAGAAAAATTGACCAAAACAAATGAACGAAGCAACACAAAGACGAGCGAAGCAAAACGAGGCAAAACGGATTTGGGATCGGGAACGGACTCGACACATGAACCTCCATAAAAAGTGCAAGTTTCAGAAGAAGTTCTGAAACCTGAACCCAACAGGAAAAAAGCACAATGGACACAAGTATTGGGATTGGGACAAAACCAGGAACAGGACCCTTAGAAAGGTTCCTTTTTTTCGATTCTGATTTGATACCCGATTTTGAACCTAACAAAAGAAAACAAGGAATCAGAGACCGGAGTCAGGATGGAACCAAAACTTGAAACCCCAAAAGGTGTGAGGTGTTGATTCCATTCTGAAACCCGATCTTGACAAAACAAAAATGACAAGGAAGTTGAAGCTTCTCCAAGTGTAAAGTGTTAGTTCCAGTCTGAAACCCAACTCCGAAAAAGCAAAATGAAACAAGACACGAGAAAAGATGAAAATGAGAATGACAAAGTACGAACACGATAGACCAAACCAGTGAAATGAAAGAAAAAAGAGGGGATCCCTGACTTTTCCAAGAAAAAAGTTGGGGTGTGTATGCAGGGCATAACACGACTCTTAAAAATAGTCTCCCCAAGTTCATTACATAGTGCCCATGTAACACCTCTCTAATCCCAACCTAGGTAAGATAGAATTTTAATTTTTATTTGGTATTCTAACTGTGAAATGTTGTTATAATGAGATTAGACATTGATGATTATGGGAAAGGTTATCATGATTAGTTATTATTCTAGATTACATGCTCATATGTTTATATACTGTTATCATTGCTTTTGTATGATTATGGATAAGAAAGGGATGATGTCATAACACTTGTATTCGAGAGGCTTATGATATCACAACCCTCTTCCTGATAATTGATGCTACTTCGACTATATGATATATGTTATATGCACATGTACTTTGACGTGTGATTGGAGTGATGCAGGTATTGAGTATCGACTCCACCTGGATTCACAGGCCTGAGCATACTCGTATTCCTCGATGGTGGTTACTGGAGGTAGTCATAGGGTAAACGTCCCCTACCTTAGCCCACTATACCTTGTTAGTGTAGTGTTTTTGTATTGTTGTCTTATCGTCCGGTTACCTAACGGTAATGTCTAGAGTACCTTTTGGTTGCATGTGGTTTACCAGTATGTCTTGTTGAGGTATTTTGTCATGGTTTCCGTTAATCTTTTTATGTGGTTATATATTTTGGTTGTCAGTGTTATGACGTGGTTTCATATATGATATTTTATAGTGTTTTATTGATGGTAGATTTGATTGGTTATATCCATGAGGTTTTAAATATGTTGTTTTAAGTGATTTTTATTGATCATTCTGAGGGAATGATATATTTCATTTAGTAATTTTAAATGATTTTATTAATCCTTTTGGTGAGCTCTTATAGTCTTATTTAAATCTTATTGGGGAGCTTGTGTGTATTTTAATATTGGATTTAAATTATTATTATTATTTATATGAAATAGAGAATGTTGTATATTTAGTGATTTTTATTAATTGCTTTGGAGAGCTTTAGTAGCTTGTTTAATCAAATGTCTTATTTCATTTTTTATTGTTTTGAGAATATATAAAATGGAAGGAAGTTTTGTTTTGGGGGGAGTTATTTTTTTGAGGAGAAGAAATTTTCTATTCTAGAAGGTGAAGGAAAAACCCCATGATTTGGGCGGCATAGTTGGGGAGAAATGTGGAGATTTTGTTGAGAAGAAATTTGTGGGCATCTGATTGTTGATTTCAACGTGCCATTTCCTTCTTGCTTTTCTAAGTTGGAACCCAGTCGTGCCTTATACTTAGAGTTTTTTTTTTATTATTTCAATTTTGGGACAACATTGAGTTATTTTTTTGTGGTTCTTGAATCCCTTGAATTTCTAGTGGTATTGAATGTGATATTAGCTTAGGAATTGTAAGCTTTGCATTTCCTTATGGAAGATTTATTCCTCTGTTTTATTTGTGTGAATACTGGGAGGTTGGATAATGTTTGTGTGGGATTTGATTATTTGTTTTGTAGTTTTCTTTATGACATACTTGACTGTGCATTTTCAGCTTGATTTATTGCCATTGATTGTACTTGAATAGATCCATTCTCATGTCATAATCTTTGAAATAAAGATGGAATTCAACTTGAAACAATTAAATCTGAAATGGGTTGTTGGCAAAAATAGATTTCTGGGCACTTCCATTCTCTTTTTTTTTTTTGAGTTTTTGCCCAACTTGTGAAAACACATTTTTTATTGTTGCTCATTAACCACCTATTAAAAATGAAAAATAGAGGTGGATTCCATGTAGAAAATATCTCATCTGGGTCGTTGTCCAATTTTTAATTTAGACACTTTTCATTTTTCATGTTTTTTGCCCAGCTTGGCTAAAAACGCGTTTTTCTAAACATCACCTTATTTTTTGTCATAAAATTAGAAACCAAAGGTGGAATCCAACTAGAAACATCAAAATACAAACTAGGTCAAGCTCCGATTTTAGATCTAGGAACTTTGAATTTTTATGAATTTTTATGCTCTCTTTTCATTCCATTGAGTAACAACTAGAACCTTGTGTGCCACAACCACATAGTAGTTTCTAATCGATTTAAAAGTGGTTTTGGGGGATGATTTAATGAGGTTAATACCAATTATATGATTGGTTTCTTTTTATGAAGTTAATGGTGAATGTTTGAATGGTATTTGATCTATTTGTTAGTGGATGTGATCAACTATTTAAGTGTTTAAACAACAATGTTTGCTTGGCTATTTTAAAAGGTTTTAGTGATGGATTTTAGTGGATTTTCATTGTTTCATATTTTCTATGGGTTCCTCATTTGGTTAAATGGGATGAGCTTAGCCGGTCTAGGTAATTAGAGTGGTCTTATAGAGTGGCTCTCTACGGGCCCGGGGCCCGCAGGTGGCTGCTAGGGGAACTAGTAGTAGAGTTATTGTAAACAAGTGATAAATAAATAAAAACATTGGGGTAAAACACTTATAAGATAATGAGTCCTCGTGCATGGCCTTGAGCATTTGTAAAGGCTAAGGATGCACTTGAGAATGCTTATCCGTCTGTGGGACATTGATTCAGGCATGATTGTGTCTCCTCGTCTGTATGAGAGGTGTAATTGATTCTGAGTGGTGCTATCCCTTCGTGCACACATGATGACACTCCATTCGATCTACACTCTAGTACCTCATACCTTAGTAGTCGTGAGTAGTACCTGATATGTTATTGGATGAGTATCTCCATGTTGTGACATTGGCCTTATGCATTATATTTCATGTTTGCTCTGTGTCTAATGTGAGTGTTGGCCATATGTTACCCTTGCCTTGTTATCTATTTTTGGGCCTTGTGACTACTTCTAAGCACAGTGGGGTGGTATCCTTTGAGTCCACATGGTAGGGAGGCGTTTCCATCGCCATTAGGGACCAATGTACAAGTTATTGGTGCATCAGTTAGAGGTGCTCTCTCATACTTATTTTATCAATTGTATCTTATTCATGGCTATGCCATTGTACTCATGTATACTCCTTTATGTATATTGTACTCTCTTGAGAGAGAAGATGTAATCATATAATTTAATGAGAAGAAATGTGATGTTTTATATTTGGCTTATGGGTTCCGGTGTTGGTATTGGACTCGCTTGTACTATGATGATCATTATGGATTTTATTTTAGAAGTTTTCATGTAGAAAATCAAAGTTTTGGCTGTGTATTTCCTTCATGCAATGGTTTGCAAAAGTTCTGGTGCAACACAACTTTATGTTGTTGCTGCAAAAGTTCTGGTGCATTAGAGCTTTCTGTATGTGTTTTGTGATGTTACAACAAAAATTTCTAGAGCACCAATGTAGAAAGTTCTGAAGCAAAATTTTTGGAGCTATGTTGTTTTCTCTTATTCAAATTTTCTCTAGAGGGTAAATTAGTCCTCTCCTCTTGGTTGTACATTCGGCCATGCTTGGTCATGTATGTTGTTGATATATCATATCAACAACTAGTTGATGTGTAGGTTATTCTTCATGTTTTAAAAAAAAATTATCTTGTCCTCTTTTGGATCTTACCCTTCGGGGTTGTGTAGTGAGATGTTACAACCCATAGGTCTTGTATAATACAATTTTTTTATAGGTAGAAGGTTTTTAGAAAGAAGAATTTACAATATTCATGAAGGAATTATACATATAATGCATAAAGGTCTCATGTACTTGTTAAGTCTTACATCTAGGATTTAGCTATGAGGAAGTGTCATTGGCATACACACTTCCCCTTAATGGAAACTCCCAAAGCTAAACATTGATTTAAATTTGGATAATTTAGTACTGCACAAAATTTTGATATGTGATTGCAAAGATTCTAGCCTGGTTCTTATTGATCATACTATATTTTCCTAATATTTTGCTTAAGAAGTGTCCATGATCTTCAATGCACTTTAAATTTTTTAGAAACACGAGCCTTTCATAAAATTAAAATAGATTTGATTATCATATAATAAAGCATGATACTTTTACTAATACATAAATAAAACTCTTTCAATAATCTCCTAAGCCACTTTGAATCTTTTGTAGTCACTTTTTTATTAAAGAGCTATAGAAGGTAGTTGTTTAGGTACACTTCATCTATGTGAGAGCCTTGCACCATATTTTGAAGGCATAACCTCAAGTGGATTTTCTATTAATAGGATCACCAATGTAGTTAGTAACACAATAATAGAAAAAAATATTTTTGACATTAGAATAATGAATACCATTATAAATTATAATTTTAGCATATATTTATCATTTTCTAATGATCATATGGAATTTTGTAGAAATGTAAATGCAATACATATTAGATAGGTAATATCTAGTCTAAATATGGTAAATAAAATTTATTATGAGGCAAGATTAGTCTTTTTATCTGATAAATTGATAACTTAAATAAATACCAATTGTAATAACAACTAGTTTGGTCACATTATTTTTTTATAATACTTTATTTAAAATATTGTAACTATTCCCAAAATATAGTTAATTTGAATGATGAAATAAAATTAGATTTTTCTATCAATAAAAATGGCTTAGGGGTCATACCCTTTGTATTACTATAAAAAATTCAAAATTACATCTAGTAATATCTATTGGATATTAGTAACACTAAATTATTTATAAATATACAAATCTTAACCATATACTTATTAAATATTTTATACTAATTTTCTAAAATATCTAATCTTGTACTATGGTTGAGGCTCCTCCTTTGTCTATGTATCCTCCATCTATGTCCAAGCTATTAGATACTAGTGTGAAATACTAGTTCATATATTGTGACGTGGAGATGTGTTCAATCCCTTTTAAGAATTCAATACCCCATTTTTCCTTTTGATGGTAGGAATTGTCATCCTCACCCACAATCTTGATAATGAATAGAACCCAAGGGTGAGAGAAATGTGAGTTGATAAGTGATCATTTCCCACTATCTAGATGGAAGCCTTGAACAATCACCACATTGTCAACAACCTTCTTAATACCATAGAACCACTAACACTTGATTATCATCTCCACAATAGCATGTATATCTTCTTTTGTCTCCCTTGTATCTAGAAAAACATCAATGAAACTAAAAGATATGTCCATATTAATCATATATCTATGAGATGATGAGAGAAAGTTGTATCCTAACATCGAACTGATTGTGTGCAACACTATCATAGATTTTTTTTTTGTTAGGTTCACTCAAGGACTCAAGCTCCTATGATCACTTGTAAAACCAAAATAAACTTCTACACTAGAGAAAATCAAGAGCATAAATTGGTAATAATGGATGTAAAATTATATTAGATCAATGTGATCAAATGCAATGCTATGCAATATTATACAATACAAAATGTACATAAAGACCTTTCTTATATAAGCAAGGTTGAGAGGTAGGACAAAAAAGGATTATGACAAGTTCCTTAATCCTATGGTATGTGACAAGTAGTGGATAATTACACATGTCAACAAGATACTTCTAGAAATATTACTCTCATTAAATAAACTTAACATGTGAACATGTGTTAATAAGGACTAACTAGGAACTAGTTAGATAATGTGCATTGTTCACACTATAAAGGGTAAAATAAATAGGGAAAACCATGTTCACACCAATACCCCCCCTTAAGTCTAACTTAGGGAGAATGATGAAAAATATAAATGATGCAAAGATGATGATATGTCTTGGTTACTAGGACATGTTAGGTACTCATGTATAAATGCAATCTCTCACAAATGGAGAAAAGGAGAAAACCTAGTGGGAAAAAACTCCTCCCCATATGAGAGAAAAAACTAGAAAGTCTCTCAGTGAAGAATGAGATAGAAAAATACCCATGTGAGGAAAAAGTCCCCCCATAAGAGAGAATAATAGAGACCATGGATCCCCCTTTAATGTAGAATCTATACCAATGGTAGATGATCAAAATTGGATGTAGAAGATGGTCCACAATCAATGAACAATGTTCCTCCCCTTAGGAAGAAATATTTAACCAAAGGTGTATGCATAATTTCTTCCCAATCCTAAAAGGAAGGTGATGGAAGAAAAATCAAGATGAATGGAGTCTCTAAAAATTGTTCATGTGTCTCCATGTTGATGCTAAAATTTTCCACTGCCAAGTCAAGTGTTTCGGCCACATTGATGAAGATGAAAATCTAGAATCTAGTAGAGATGTATGTAGAATAGGATACAAAGACACAAGTACCTCCTATGAAGATAAATATACCTCCAAATTCTACTCAAAAGTATCCACACTTATGTCAAAATGTGATGAATGATCATGTGGGGATTGAACAAGAGAGTATGAATTTCCCTTACAAAATTTGAAGAAGAATAATCTCCATCAAAGAGAAGATGAATTCAATCAATGGCGACTCCTCAATCTAAAATTTGGGACTCCACAAATGAACTTGCAATGTTTTTCAAGTATCCATCCCAAGTAGCCATATCTAGAAGACAATGTATATCCTTATGCACTGATCACAAGTAGCCATGAATTTAGCAACACACACATCATCAAATTCAATAGTAGATGGAGGAGATGGAATACAAGGTTCAAGAACTAGATCAAATGTGATAATTTACCCAAGTTAAAGTAGCTAAAATTCTCCTCAAAATCATGGTCCACACTAGAAGTGTGATCAATAGCCAAAGGATCAAAGCCATCATCAATTTTTTTTTTGCAAATGTGCATAACCAAGATGCATGATCAACCATTCTAGTAGCAATAATCTCTCTACTCTCCAAGTCTCTAATGATAAATATAATAGGTTTGAATTCCACATTCTTCCTTGCTCTACCATGGGTAATTTGATAAATGGAAAGAATATTATTTGGCAAGTGAGGTACATAAGAAATCATTGAAAGTTCCCTCCCTAATATCAATAGATACCTTTCCAATTATATTCATGTATGTATTATTTTCCATTAAAGTAGGTGAAAAAGAACAAGGCTCAAAAGAAGAGAATATAGACCATGAAGATGTCATATGATGAGATTTTCTTGAATCTAGAATCCATCTCCTTGACCCAAGACTTGTAGAAGCATAAAAACATTGTCCTCTATTTTTAACTAATGTATTAGAAAAACCAACATATCCTTTTCCTTATTAGATTTTTTTGAATGAGAAGTAGAAGTTGACTCAGAGATTCTAGAAGTTAGGTTAATGTGGTTCTTATTAAGGATATTTCAATTCATCAATGTCCTTATAACAAGAATTATCTTCATGTCCACTCTTCTTCCAATATGTACAAGTAGGCTTCTCCTTCTTAGATATTTTTTATTTGGAAGAGGATTTGTTTTGTGCTTGATTTGAATATGGATTATTTTTTAATTTCTTATTAAATTGATTTGATTCTTTCACTAACCAACAAAGTCTAAGTTGAAGAAGACTTTTTGAGACCCATAGAAAGAATCTTTTTTTTATCATATATTAACATCTCAAAAAAATATGTAAATAAAGGTTTAGTATATGCATACCACATAGTTAACTTGTGAGTATGAAAGCTACAAGCAAAAGTTGCATAATCAAGACCAAGTTTTTTCAATGAATTATAGACCATCTAAATGTCCTTTTTCTTAATTCCGCATGATTTGCATTGTGCTAGATTAGATTATTAGCCTTAGTGATGTAATATTGGATGTTGTCAAAGTTCTTGAGATCAAAGCTCATCAATTCATTATGAATTTGATATCCTTTTACATCATTTTTTGTGTCATACACTATTTTTAATTTATTCCAAGCTTCATGTGAATCCTTACATGATTCAATTTGAAACAATAGATCAAATGAAATAAATCTATGAAGACATTTTTTGGTCTATGGAGCTTGCTCAGACTTTGGAGTTTAAATTTTGGCCACTTTTCCCAACATGTTTTCCCCAAAAATTAGTTAATGGGGGAGTGCAAGGTGGTAGATCCCCTTCTACAGGCGAAGCAAAAATTTCCTATCTTTAAATAAAGAAATTCGTTCCATATTCCTATTGAAATTTTGTTATGAAATAGTTAATAAACTGCTCAAACTTATAAAGTTTTATTGATGTGGATTGAAATGTCAATGGTTGTGTGGATTGAAGGTGAACAATCATGTCATAAAAGTGTTTGATACTTGCATCAATGCACACATAGAAATATGAACAATTTCATGAATTTGTCACTTCTTTGTCATGGGCGCATGTAGCAATGCATGGTGAAATTGAGCAGTGGAAATCATGTGTAGTTGTTCTTGCACGCTACAAATTTTTGTTGCAGTTTAATTTATAATTTGTAATTGATAGAAGTTAAATAAAATGGATTGTTGTTGTTTGTGTATGTAGCCTAGGAAAGGGTGAACCATGTTATTTTTTTGTTGTCTCACCCATTTGTGAATTTTTTTCCTTTGTTTTGTTGTATTTAAATATAGATTTAATTGATAATTGATCTCCTCATTCATGCTAGTAAATCCTAACAACATTCTAGAAATTTTTTTATCATTAATGATCCATTTTATCTTCTTATCATCATTTGTAGGTTTAGGTGCCTTTTTCAAAACATATAGAGATTGATTTAGATTCATTAAGACATTCCAAGCATGTTGATGCCAAGTTGAATAGTTATAAGGTGTTAGCAATAGTACTTTAGAATGATCCCTATAAAAAGAGGAGTACTGACAAATAAATAGAAAACAATGTACCAAGAGACCCACCACCCCCCCCCAAATAAAAAATCACTCAATAAAGAATCTCCCCAAGAGTATGATATCAATGGGGATAATCTTAAAACCACATCCCAAACATGACATATTGAGAGATAACTGTTTCTTTGGTGATCATCGAATCTTGCTTGCTCAAATGTCCAATGGGGAATGTGGTAGATATATGCTTCTTAAAATATTTTGAACCAATTCTTGATAACTATTGAATGTAGGGGTTGGAAAATTTTGTTCACAGACGGGGAGTAAGCGAAGGCCATACTTCAATTTCTCATTCTGAGTGATTTTCAAAAATGCATGTGTTCACAACAAAGCAAGGAATAGTTTGATGGTAGAAGGTAATGGAGGCACTTCTAATGAAGTGCAAAATAATTCCTCTGCTCTCTTTTGGGGAGATGCCTCCAAACCACAAATCTGCAAGAAAGAAGATGTGTGAGTATGGAGAGTATTATAGAGAATGAATTTATCAGATAAAAGAGGGCATGTCAACCCATGTGAGTGGGGGTTTGCGAAGATTGCAATGGAGTATTGTCTTCCATAAATTCATTTCTTTTAAAGAGTGAGAGGGAACAAAGTGGAGGGAATTCGATATGAGGAGTAGAAGATGGACCTGTGTGAATAGAAAAAGAAAACAAAGACCTCTGCATAGCATTATAACAATGATGGATAAGAATTAGGTGAGGCGTTGGAAGAGTAGAACCATTGGAAATAGAGGTGCAATGGTAGAATGTTGAAGAATAATGTGGAATAGAATCAACTTGCGAAGATAATAAATAGGCATGAAGTTTTCTTTTTGTCTCCCTATATACTTTGTTTAGTTTGTGAATGATTGTGAAAGCTTTACTAAAACTAGATAAGGTCACAATAGCTATACGCTAATCACTGTTTCTTGGGGATTTATTTTGAGTTTTGGTAAGGCTAGTTGGCATTAAGTTGTTATTTAAGAATGAATTTTCCTTGTTTTCTCTTGAAAATATAGTGAGATGGTGAGGGTTTCTAGCAATGGGGGCCTTACATTTTGGGAATTAATTAGTCAATTCCACTTATGGTTTTATTCTAAGAGAAAAACCACCCCAAATGTGATGTAGAGTAGGGTGGAGTATGTGAATACAATCACAATTGAACAACCTTTCAAGTTTCAAAACCCTAACTATGGTGGTTTCTCACACAATGTTTCAATTCTCCTTGTAGGTTTGCAAACCTAGTTTATTTTGCATATCTTTTAGAGAAGACCATAAACCCACAAACCATTGACCATCTCAGATACCCATTAAGACCCTTTACAACACATCCAACTTGGGACTAGGGTTATTTACTAACAAATCCCTCGAATTAGGTTTGTTATGCTGCTCCAAGACTAAATTAGGCCACTTTTCCAAAGCAAGTATGTGAAAATTAAACACCAATCTTCAAATCACCACTCCAGAGGCTTTAACACATCATATAGGGTCCCAATATGCAGTTTCCTTCACCACAACTCATCACAATTTTTTTGTCACACAAAATCACAATCCTACCTAGTTTCCTAAGCCTAACACATGAGGATGTTAGGCTAGGGCAAGCTCAAATTCACTCCAAACTCCATCTCCTACTCTAAAAACTTCAAAATATCTAAGATCACACTCAAACCTTCCATTCCACTGAGTTTGGTCAAATTTCAATGGTGGAATGGCCTTCAAAACATTATTTCTATCTTCAAACCCTCAAACCTAGGGTTTACAAATCATTTTTAGGAAAACACCTCAAAGTACCTTAAATCTCAATGAAATTCAATAAAACAAAAACCAAATTATATGGGATTCATTGCTTAAACTATTCACATGAATTTTAGATCATAAATCAATTGTACGAAGCTGTACTATTCACAGAAACAACAAAAAACTTTAAAAATTCACAAAAAATAGATCTTGCTTTATTGTCTTTCCACCAAAATAACTTCAAAAGATTTCCTCAAAGTTTGTTAGGCCTTTTTAAACTTTTTCCAATAGAAACCAATGGTCTCCAACCAATTTTCAAAAAGGTGACCATTCAACTTCCTAAAGATGCCAAAATTGCAAAGTTGCGCAAACAACTTTTTGCAACATTTTAACAAAATTGAAAAAACTAAACGTGACCCTATATAACTTGAACACATCAAAAATGGTCACCATGGACCTTATTACATCAAAATAAGACTTGAAACTTGAACATGACTCATATTTTCACCTATTGACCATAGTTGACTAGGTGCTCCTGCACCATACACCCAAAGAGAAAAGAATCTCAGGTTCCTCTTGAGATCAAGCCCTAGACCATTGTGCTATGCTTCTTGATATCCTCTTATGACATCCAAGTGGAATCTTACATTGGTAAGCCTTGCCACTTGAATATGTATTCATGGTAAACCTTATGTCTTGTTCTCTTGGCTTCCCTTGTGTCCACAATGCATTCAAGATTCAATGGCTCAGAGGGTGGTAAATCTTTGACCCAATCTTCATCCACAACATCTGCATTAGTATTTGTACCTACATCCACAGATCCCTTGAAAGGGTATAGGTCAACAATATTAAAAATAGGAGATATATCCACTCCAGGAGGGAGTTCTATCTAATAGGCATTGGCCCCAAACTTGTGGACCACTGTACATGGCCCAATTTTCTTCATCAGCAACTTGGTGTACTTTCCCTTTGGCAACCTCTCTTTCCTCAAATGTGCAAGAACTAGATCTCCCACCTTGAATTGAACATCCCTTCTTTTCAAATTAACTCGTTTCTTATACTTTTCAACACCTTTTTGTAGATTGTCTCTAACTTGCTGGTGTATCTCCCTCATGGCCTCTACAAATTCTTCTCCCTCAGCACCCCTCTTCTCCATTCCCTTCAAATCCCTGAGCTCAAACACACCTCTAGGTTTTAGACCATACACCACTTCAAATGGGATTTTCCCAATGCTTCTATTGATTGAATCATTGTAGGCATATTTATCTTGTGGAAGAACCAAGTCCCACTATTGTCCATGTTCTTTTGTGAGGCATCTCAAAAGATTTCCAAGTGATCTATTGACAACTTTAGTCTTCCCATCCGTTTGTGGATGATAGGTAGTACTAAAGGTCAAATTTGTTCCAAGCTTCCTCCAAAGGGTCCTCCAAAAGTGACCAATGAACTTTGAATCCTTGTCTGATACAATTTTCAATGGGAGACCATGAATTCTAACTATTTCTTTGAAAAATAACCTTGCAATGTGAGAAGCATCATTTGTGCACTTGCATGGAATAAAGTGAGCCATTTTACTAAGTCTATCAACAACAACAAACACATTGTCATAACCCCTCTGAGTTTTGGCAAAATTAACACAAAATCCATACTTAGACTCTCCCATGGTCTATTAGGTATTGGTAAGGGCTGATAAAGTCCTGCATTAGAACTAGAACCCTTGGCTATTTGGCAAATTGCACAATTTTCCACAAAATTTTTGACATCCACTTGCATCTTTGGCCAAAAATAAAATCTCCTTACCTATTCTAATGTCTTATCAACCCCAAAATGTCCTCCTAAACTACCGCAATGTTTCTCCTTTATCAAATTAGTTCTCATGGAGAACTTTGGAATACACAATTGAGCACCTTTAAACAACAATCCATCTTGCAATAAAAAATTAGAATATTCATCATGAAAAGAATCTTTAAACTGATCATAAACAACATATACCTCTTTGAAGTCTTCATCTTCTTCATGCATTCCCTTCAAGGCATCTATTCTCACACTTTGAAGTTGTATCTCTTGCACCGACATTGACCTTTTGGTTAAGGAATTTTCTAACTTGTTAGACCACCCTTTCTTGTGTTTGATTGTGAAGGTATAGCTTTGCAGGTACTCTACCCATTTCACATGTTTATGACTTAGCTTGTCTTGACTGTTTAGAAATTGTAAAGCATGGTTGTTGATAAAAACAATGAACTCCTTGGGAAAAAGGTAGTGTCTCCACTTCTTAAGGGACTACACCATTGCATACAACTCCAAATCATAGGATGAGTACTTTCTTTTTGCTTCATTAAGCTTTTCATTAAATAAAGCCACTGGTTTTTCTTCTTGGCTTAAAACTGCTTCGATTGCAAACCCACTTGCATCACACTCTATAGTGAAAACCTTGTAGAAATTAGGCAATGCAAGGATGGGTTGTTGTGCCACTTTGTTTTTCAGGTATTAGAAGCTTATTTCTACCTCATCAGTCCACTGAAACCTTTTCCTTTTATCTCCTTTGATGGTATCAATAATTGGTAAGCATATATGACTAAAATTATTTATAAATTTCCTATAGAAACTAGAAAGACCATGAAAGCTTCTTACCTCCCCTACTAATTTTGGAGTTTTTCAACTGAGAATTGCCTCTACTTTGGTGGGATCCATTTTTAATGAACCCTTGGAGATCACAAAGCCAAGATACACTAGCCCCTCTTTCATGAATTCACATTTTTGAGGTTTATCATCAACTTCTCTTCATTCAACTTTTGCAAAACCATGTCAAGATGTTGCAAGTGCTCTTTAGTCTTACTAAACACAAGTATGTCATCCAAATATACAATAACAAAATTTCCAATAAAAGGCTTCAAAACTTCATTCATTAGTCTCATAAATGTACTTGGAGCATTTGACAATCCAAATGGCATCACCATCCATTCATGTAGACCCTCATTGGTTTTAAAAGCAGTCTTCCACTCATCACCTTCTCTTATCCTAATCTGATGATAACCACTTTTTAAGTCAATCTTTGAAAAATAACATGCACCTCCCAAGAAATCCATCAAATCCTCCATCCTCAGTATTGGAAACCTATATCTGATGGTGATTTTGTTGATTTCCCTTCAGTCAGTACACATCCTCCAATCCCCATCCTTTTTAGGTGCTAAAACAGTAGGGACAACACATGGGCTCAAACTCTCCCTTATTAGGCCTTTATCTAACAATTCTTGGACCTGCCTTCTTATTTCCTCATTTTGTTTGGGAGTCATCTTGTATGCAACTTTTTTTGGTAAATTTGCACTAGGGATCAAGTATATATGATGGATTACATCTCTCATGGGAGGCAAAGAGTTAGGTAACTCATCTACTGCAATATCCCTGTATTTTTTCAACAAAGCTTGAACCTCACTAGGTATATCCTCAACCTTGGATGCTACTAAAACAAATTTAAGTTTGATCACTAAATCAAATCCATGCCCACCTTCTTCCTTCAATGTTTTTAAGAATTCTGTCTCCCCAACTACCATAACACTAGACCCAACTTCTTTATCAAATTCCTCATCTTGTAGGGGTGTCAATGAGAATGAAGTTCCATCTTTTTCTATCACATAGATGTTTTTTCTGGCCATCATGCTTTGCTTTTCTGTCATACTGCCAGGGTATTCCTAACAAAAAGTGACAAACATCCATGGGGATAATGTCACAAAGGATCTTATCTTTATACCCCCCAATATTAAACTCTACCCATTTTTTCTCATTGACCAAAACTTGTTGACCCTTATTCAGCCAAGATACTTTGTAAGGTGTGGGGTGTGGGATTCTCTTCATTTTTAACTTCTCTACCATCTCTATGGAAACCAAATTATCAGTAGAACCCGAATCAACAACTACCTTACATACCTTTTCATGTTATTTTTAGGTGGTTCTAAACAATGATTTACTTCATGGGGGATCTTTGACTATTGGCACCTTAATGATTGTTCTTCTCATCATCAAAGACTCACCTATCTCAGGAGCAACATGTTGAGATGGTGAATTGACACTTTCATTGTCTTCCTCATGCATAATTTGGGTTCTTCTTTCACCTCCATGTGAACTTGATGCTTGCTTGTCTAGGAATTTCCATGCTCAATGAACAAATTGGTTGCACTGATAACATTTTCCTGAGAAGGTATTTGACCCTCTCCCTTTTCCACCAATTCTACCTCTGCCACTAGGTCTTCTACCTTTGAAATTACCTCTTGATTCACCACTTTTCTCTTGGTGGCTGCTTGACTCTCTTTGTTGCTTTTGTGACTATCCTCTTCCACCAAAGTTGCCTCTACCTTTGAAGTTCTTTCCTCTACCTCTTCCTTTCTACTCTTGTCTCCTTTTTATCCTTTCCTTTTCCTTGACAACCAACTGAACACACTCTTCAACTATCCTAGGTGTTGTGAGACAAATTTTATCTTGGATATTGAGCCTTAGCCCATTTAGGTATCTTGCTACCTTTTCTACTTCATCTCCAGTATGTCCTACTCTAATACTTAATTTATGGAACTCTTCAATGTATGTCAGAACATTTAACTCCTTTTGTTTTAAATTTTGTAGCTTCCTAAGGGTCTAAATTGCATAATCTATAGGCAGAAATTGTCCTTTCACCTTAGCTACCATTCTATCCCATGAACTTATCTTAGTCTTTCCCCTCCTTACTCTTTCCTCTTGAACATAGTTCCACCATGATAGGGCATGGCCCTTCAACTTGGTTTTTTCAAATTTCACCTTCTTAACATCTTCTACCTCCTCAAATTCAAAGAAATTGTCAAGAGCATGTATCCAAATCAACACTTCTTCACTATCCATCTTCCCACCATACATGGGTACTTCTACTTTCACCTTAGGAGTATCCCCCTTGACAACCTTTAGCATCCTAACCATTCTCATCTCTTCAGGGTCCATTTCCTCTTCATCTTGGACCCTCCTTGAGGGTTCTCACTCTCACCCTCATCCTCTTTATCACTTTGGTCACCACTAACCATACCTCTTCTTTGGTTTTTCTCCAGGGATGCAATTCTAGCAAGGGAAGCTTCATAAAACTCCTTATATAGTCTCACCTCCTTGTCATATTGCTCCTTTAATTCTCTAACTTCTCTAGCCGTTGAATTGCTCTTTGGAGGCATCTTGTTTATTCAAAATTTCAACCATTTTTCCACTTCTCAATCATAACCTATTCTTTGATACCACTTGATGTAGAGAAAGGTGGAGTATGTGAATACAATCACAATTGTAAAACCTTTCAAGTTTCAAAACCGTAACTATGGTGGTTTCTCACATAATCTCTTAATTCTCCTTGTAAGTCTACAAACCTAGTTTCTTTTGCATATCTTTTAGAGAAGGCCATTAACCCACAAACCATTGACCATATTAGATACCCATTAGGCCCCTTTATAACATATACAACTTTGGACTAGGGTTATTTTGTAACAAATCCCACAAATTAGGTCTGCTACGCTGCTCCAAGGATAAATTAAGCCACTTTTCCAAAGCAAGTATGTGAAAATTAAACACCAATCTTCAAATCACCACTACAGAGGATCTAACACATCATATAGGGTCCCAATATGCAGTTTACTTCACCACAACTCATCACAAATTTGTCGTCACACAAAATCACAATCCCACTTAGTTTCCTAAGCTTAACACATGAGGATGTTAGGCTAGGGAAAGCTCAAATTTTCCCCAAACTCCATCTCCTACTCTAGCAACTTCAAAATATCTAAGATCACACTCAAATCCTCCATTCCACCGAGTTTGGCCAAATTTCAACGATGGAATGGCTTTCAAAACATTATTTCTATCTTCAAACCCTCAAACCTAGGGTTTATAGATCGTTTTCAAGAAAACACCTCAAACTACCTTCAATCTCAACGAAATTCAATACAACCAAAACCAAATTATAGGGGATTCATTACTTAAACTATTCACATGAATTTTAGATCATAAATCAACTGTACAGAGCCGTATTATTCATAGAAACAATAGAAAACTCAGAAAAATCACAGAAAATAGAGCTTGCTTTATTGTCTTTACACCAAAATCACTTTAGAATATTTCCTTGAAGTTTGTGAGGCATTAAAAAAAAATATCCAACAGAAACCAACTGTTTCCAACCAATTTTCAAAAAGGTGACCATTCAACTTCCTAAAGATGCCAAAATTGTAAAGTTGCACAAGCAACTTTTTGCAACATTTTAACAAAATTGACAAAACTAAACAACATGACCCTATATGACTTGAACACATCAAAAATTGTCACCATGGACCTTATTACATCAAAATAAGACTTGACACTTGAACATAACTCATATTTACACCTATTGACCATAGTTGACTAGGTGCTCATGCACCAAAATGAGAAACATTAAAGGAATGGGACTTCTTAACTCTCTTGTGACCCGATGGGTTATGCTAACTACTAATGATGACAAGTAATCTTTTATATATCCATATAATGGAGAAAACATTCATGAGCAAGAATACATACAAGTGTTAAGGGTTTGGTTTATTTAACCACCAAAATATTGTGAAAACTATACTCTTTTAAGTGTACAATTATTTCTTTGAGCTAGTTTAGGGTATATTACCCCTAAACCCTCCTTGGCAATATGAATTGGGTTCCTGGGAAGGAATACCTCTTTCCCTCCTTGCTATGTTCCTTAATGAAAATACCTAGTGGGGTATTTGTAAAAGGTGTCTTTATACTATTATATAACGTTATGCACATTTTGACAATGACTTAGTGCCATCCATATGGCTTAAGAAGTCTAAGAGTTGACGAGAAGGTAAAACCTTTTGATTCATGTTAGGGCTTGGTTCAAAGGCAGTAGCCTAGACCTTAGACGTTGCAGATACGTAACAAGCGGATTCAATGCCTGAGGTATTTTACCAACTCAAAAAATCACAAAACATGGTGAGTAAGCACTTAAGTTATGTAATTTGTTGTAAAATGGAACATGTTGATCTATAGTTGTGTTATCTTTAGTAACAATATTTCATTGAAATGTGTGATGGAATAAAACCTAAAATAGGTTATATTCTTAATGGAGACCTGGTGCAGGGGCACCCACAAGTCATTTTTTGCCTCTAAGGGTCAAATATTGGAATTTTGCTTTGGTTTGTGTTGTTTTCATGTAATAAGGTCTTTCAAGACCATTTCATATTAGTTGGATTCTCGGTTGAGTTCTTAGGTGCAAGATAGTGTGCCGATGTAAAAGTAGTCAAAGTTGCATAATGTTATCATGCAACTTTTTGCAATTTTTGTCACAAATGGACTTAACGATTTTTTGTTATTCTATAGTTTGAAATGTTGTTGGAGACCATTGGAACATGGTTGTACATTTTTAAAATTCCTTGTGTCATCAAAGATAAGGTTGTTGTTGGAATTTTGGATTGAAAACAATAAAATAATTATGTTTTCTACAATTTCTAATGTTTTCTTGTTATTTTGTGTAGTATGGATTTGTACGACCCTGTACTGATCTAGAATCAATTATGGATGAAAGTGTATTGAATATACTTTCTATTTCCTTTGGTTGCATGTAATGTCATTAAGATTCAAGGGAGTTATGTTGATTTCTTCCCAGACTGGTCTAAACCCTAGGTAGGGTAACCAATGAACAAGAAAAATGTATAAATCTCCATTCCATTGGTAGAAAACTCTTAAACTTGGTGGAATGGAATATGTTAACATAGACTTCAATATCCCAAGGTTGCAGAGGTAGGGGAGTGAGTTTTCACGTGTGGAAAAGCATTGGCAGTATGATATCTCCATTTATCAGACTTAAAAACCATAGAGACTTGGAGAAATTGTTGTAGGGCTATAGGAGAATGATCCATGTAGTAGGAATAGTTTTTTGAGGCCATATGAGATGTGTTTGAAGTGTTGGAACAGGAGTAGATACCTCTTGAAGCCAAGAACTCAATTGTGTCATGCCTACTTTCCCAATTAGGCCTAGTAAGGAGGAAAGTCAGTTTTTGAACCCTTCCATACAAAGAAACCCTACCTCATTTTTGGATATGTGCAAGAATAGCCAAAAGGGTATCCTGAATAGGTCTCATTTTCTGTAGATCGGGTCTATTCCAAAAGATATTTCTAAAAAGGCCTTTTTGAAAGGCTATAATGAACAATGGTGGTTTGTGAAGGAAAGACCATTGATTGATGACTAAGGGTTCTTGTGGATGGTTGTCTAAGTGAGTTTGATCATTCCATACCCTTTCTCTACATCAAGCCCTAACCTTTGTTGGGGATGCTTTGTCTATGTAACATTCATACTACATTAATGATCAAGAAGGTCAAGAAGATATCATTTTATGACAAGAATTGCTTAAAGTATTATCACGAGAGTTGTCACTCTCAAGGGTTTGGGTAAAGACTTGAGCAAGTGGTTGTATCCAAGACCCAAGAAGTTACATGGAAGTAACTTGGGTGTTTGAGTCAGAATTAACCAACCTAGATGAATTATTTACCATGTGAATCTCCACTTTCTATGGAAGGACTCTTTAACGAAGCTGAAACATTGAACATTCAAGACTATAACAAGAAGAAGAGATCTTATGCTTAAAACTAATATCTATTAGTAGTTATGTTTAAAATTTTTGTTAATAAATAAAGATGAGGTAGTGAATTAATGAGCACATTAGGTGCTATAGTTGCAAGATTTCCCATACAATAAAAGGATATAATCCTTGTTTTCCTTTTAATAAATGAATTGTGATTTGAATTATTTCCTTGAAATGTAAAATTGTTTCATTGTAAGTGTCCTAAACCCTTCTATGGTTTTGTATTGAGTTGAATACCACTCAATAGAGGGTATTAGGTTAAGGAAGGTTGCCTTGTTAGCCTATGACTAGTCAGGTCAAGTTATTTTTTTGTATTAGCATGGAAATTCTAGGTAAAGTGCTATGTAAGGAAATACCCCTTACAGTTTGCTCATCCTGAACTAGTGGTAGTTGCCAAGCCCTGATAATTATGCCAAGTAACCTGGGGTGTTCGAGAAAGATCTAACATCTTGTCAACTTAGTTGAGTTATGTCTAATAAGTCAAGTTATGTCGATTTATAAGTTCTTTGTGAATGTTTATTGGGTGGAATAGTTAGTTCCAGTATACCCTAGGTCAAGAAAGGTATTCCAAGTCGAGTAGGGTGGGTGAACATATGACTTTGCTCTTGGTAGAAAATGAATCAAAGATATAAATACTATGGCCATAGTGAGTGCAATAGTCTCTTTGTGCACTTGTCGATTCAATGTGACCTAGATACTTAGCTAGTCAGAGATGTCGTACATAGTTGGAAGGTATCCATAGTTGTATGATAGTATTAGTTAAGTAGGGAACAACACCAAAGCTCCGATGGAAAAACTAAGAGGGTTCCTAGCTTAACCCTTCATTGAAGGCAGGGTCCCTTCTAGTTAGGAAGGTTTGTTAGGGACTGCTTAAGTCCATGGTTGGAGGTAAAGCACCCAGGTGATGCTCTCCCTCTTGCAGATGACATATCGAGTCTTGGGAGATAGAAATAATCCAGATAAGGATCACTAACCTAACTCTCTTTTAGCATTTGATTATAGTTTTCTAAATTGTAATCATTGAATTGAAATGAAAAAGTGTTAGAATTTTATTCTCTTCAGCTTGAAAATATTGTATAAATGTTTTGTTATATCTTTATGGTAACAATTATGCAGTAGCATTTTCCATGTTTAAAGAAATTTTTTGTCTCTTTTCACCTATGTTTTTAGTTATTTACCGTTTGGTGAATAATTCATTGTAACTCCCTGTACGAAGGAGGTGATTGTTATAGTTAGGATGCTCCCAAGCTAAATGCCAAGATATAAGATAGGTCTAGTCAAGCTACCACCAAGCTAGATTCCAAGATATAAGATAGGTCTAGTTAGGCTACCCACAAGCTAGATGCCAAGATATAAGATAGGTCTAGTTAGGCCACCCCCAAGCTAGACACCAAAGAATTTATTTGAAGGAGAAGCTTTCAAAGGGGGTTCCTTTGACAAGGAACCCTTTAAGAAATAAAGGGTCCCATTCAAAGGAACACTCTAATTGAAAGATATAGAGAAGAGAGGGGGTCCTTAAGAAGGACGTACATCTCCAGAACAAGTTATTATTGCCCCTAGCATACAGTGGAGGAGAACCATGCAAGATACTATTGAAGGGAGGTGTAAGAACCTCATGAGAAGATGCTTAGAAAAAATAGGATAGAGGTAGACCTCAATATCACTTTTCATGCAAATAATAGATAGGTGCATCAAGAAACAGGAGTTTGATGGCAAATCTTCAAAGGCCTTCATTCACTTAGAATTTGTGGTACACCATGCCACCATAGCCATATTTAGAGGAAAGTTTAAAAAAAAGGCCATCAACATATGGTTTCCATTTAGATAAATTATGCTTATGAGAAATTCCTTGTTTGTTACACCCACAAAGTTTATGACCATAGCCATATTTAGAGGAAAGTTTAAAAACAAGGCCATAATATGTCTACAAATCTTGAGAAGGAGGAGGATCTTCATAGAGAGCATTATTCCAGTAATGGGGATTATACTCCTCTACGGGATCGCCATCAGCCTTCTTGACAGGACTTCCAGCATTAGCCTCTTTAACAGAAGCATGATCATCTTCCTCAGAAGGAGGAGGATCAACATTAAGAACATTACAATTTGTGTTCACATTATCTCGTGATGTAGAAGAATAATCATTTTTTATAGTGGTTTTGGATGATGTTATCAAGAGGTTTAAGTGGATTGGGTCGACTTTATATTCTAAAATGAAGGATTATGTAAATTCTAAAGAACCCCAATCATCAACAAGATATGCATTTATTTGAGAAGAGGTAGACTTAGGATTTTTCACTTCAGAAGGATCTTCTTTAGGGACATCTACCTCAAGGGTATCCTTTACAATGGGTACCACTGGAGTAGAAATCAACATATTGGAATACACTAAAGGGATAAGACTTTTAAGAGTAGGCACAACTGAAGCCTGACCAACAACTTCCATCTCACGTAAGTGTACGACATTAGGGTTAGCTCTAATTGTGACCACCTTATTATTATGAATGAATTTAATAGATTTATGCAAGGTAGACGATACTACACTCATAGCATGAATCTGTGGTCTATCGAGGAGTAGATTATATGGTAAATTTTATGACATAACATATATGAGGATGGGTATGATAATAGGCCCCAACCTCAAAGGCAAGACTATCATGCCCAGATCTTGTTGATCGACATTATTAAACCCATGAATAACAAGAGAAGTAGCAAGAGAAGATGAATCAATTTTGATTTTAGACAACATATCAATGCTACATACATTGAGCGTCAAACCAACATCAATGAGAGTATGTCTAATGCCAATTTTATTCATGTTGACTATAATCATTAGAGGGTCCGCTTGCTTCTGTACTTCTTGAGGTGGGAGTTCCTATGGATATAATGTAATATTCAGAAAATCTGCATGAATATGAGCTATCAACACTTTAACATCCACCAACCTAGAAGAAGAAGTAAAGAGGATATTTTGTAAGGCTTCTTGAAGCATACCTTGTTAAACCACAATATACTGAAGCAAGTCCCGCAGTGAGATCTTGGTTGGAATAACACGAAGTTGCTTGACAAGATCGTAATCAGTAGATGCTTTAGTTGTAGCTTTAGGTGCTAAAGGAAGATTTGGTTGATAAGGTGGTAAAGAAGCAGGTTGATTGGCATTTTTTTAATTCTTTCTAGTATTATAAGTATGGGTTATCACTCTATAAGAGGGAGCCTTAGAAAGATCAGGAGAATCACTATCAAATGGAACACCATCAATAGAAAAAAATATTTTAGGAGAAGGACTAGTCGGTCAGATAAATGATGAGTCTCTTAGGCATTTGAGGGGTGGCTGAGACATAGATTATATTTATTGATTCCTTCCAACTCTTAGAGGAATCATTCAAAGAAATAAGCTCAACATCTATCCTTGAAGGATCTAATGTGAGAAGGGATTCATCATTTTCTATTGCATCATCTCTAGAAGAGTATGCATTAGAATGAAGGAGATTCATCATTCACTAATGTATCATCTCTAGAAAAGAGTATATTGGAATGAATAGAAGGTAGAGTAATGTTAATAAAAGCATCAATGATTTCATCCTCTTGCACCAAAATATCCTTAGAAGGAATTCCAGGAGAGGGATCAAAAAAGAATAATAAGTGTAATGTAGGAAAAAGTATCTCTTTTTCACACTTAATTTGGGAATAATTAATATTAAACTGAGCCTAACGTTGCCTTGATTTGGTGTTGTAATGTTTTTTACACATTCATATTAAGTCTAGGGCCAGTTTAAACTAAGTGGACTTAATTGTGCTTTATTTAGGGTGTTGTAAAGTGTATCCTAACACTTTCACATAATCTAGGGATTTAATAATTAATTGGGCTTATTTATGCTTTAATTGGTCCTATTTTGTATCCACAAGCCTTATATTAAATGCATTTTTTGAAGGATAATCTCAACATTTAAAAAATGACATATTATAATTTGATGTTTTGGATCATTTGTTCTAGATCTAGTGATCTAGGATTCATACGCCACCTTGGGCATATGAGTCCCACCTAGGTCTTGGGACCTGATTTCAAATTTCACATTAAATAGGACCTATCTTGGAGTTTGTGTCCTAGTTTTGAGCCACTGGGACACATACGCCACCTTGGGAATATGAGTCCCACTCTAATCAAGACCCATTTTGAATTCAATTCTTGGCGGGATTTTATCCTCCTAAATCTAATGTCAGCTTGTAGTGTTGTAATTTCAAGAAATTTGGCATAAACAAGTATAAATACAAGGTTATTTCACATAGTTTCATCCTAGAACTTCATAAGCACTCAAGAGCACTTTCACAAGAGTTCACAAGAGCATTCAAGATATTTTTAAGAGCATTCAAAGGTAGATTTGAAGAAGATTATTTCAAAAATTCAAGATCCATTATCATGTCAAAGGCTTGATGCATCATGCATGTGGTTTTGAGCTAACGTTGTGATATATTATTCAAGGTCAATTCAAGTATTCAAAGGCATTATCTTTCATCAAGAATCATGATCAATATCTACATCCATTGAGGCCACTTCATGCTTTGTTATAGATCTACAAGGTTTCAAACAAGGTTCTATTGTTTCATCTTATGTTTCATGTTTCATTTCTTATTAAGGCTTGACTACCAAAACGAGGTTTGACCAAGGAAAACCCCCATTCCCTAACACATCAACATTTTTCTCTCTCTCCATGTGTGATTGCATATCTAGGTGGTTTATAGCTTGAAGATCCTTTAAAGATTAAGTTATAATATTGAAGAAATTCCTCAAGTTGTCATCTTCATAGAAAGTCACCTACAGGCCAGAATTCAAGCTTTCCGACTCAGAGATCTGGTAGGAGAGAAGCTAAAGTAGACCATTAGAGGATACCTAAGTTTTCGACAAAACATAATACTGGGACTAAATCACCACTTTGGGCGTATGAGTCCCAGTACAACACTTTTGCTAGTTTCAGAAGATCCAGATCAGTCGTTGAGAGATTCCAATTTCTTCCCAGAAACCTTAGTCTAGGACTAAATCACCCAACCTGGTGTATGACTTATAGTGAGCATCAAACAACATGATTTCCGGGTTTTAGAGCTTTTTTTGACCATATCTTTCTTCTAGGTACCCCTTTATTCATTCTCAATTTATTTTCCTAATTTTCAATTTCATTTCCTAGGTCATTTAGTTAAGTGTGCATAATACTTTCATCTCTTTTCTAGGCATTAGCCTAGTGGTGAACCCTCTTTAGTCTTAATCACACCCATAGGACACCCTATTGCATATCTCTTTTCCTAATTCCATCCTTAGATTGAGATCTCTAGGGTTTCCTTTAATGAAACATAAGTGAAATAGGTGGAGGAGCTCTAATCCCCTTTTAGTTCCATCTCCCAAAAGGTGGAACCCCATTTCTGAGGTTTCATTTTGGTGAACCTAGTCTTTAATAATACCTTATTTTCTCATTTGGATTGCATCACAGTCATAGATCTAGCTTACATTAACTTTGCATTAGGTCTTAAATTAGTTAATTTGCATCTAGGGTTTCTAAATCTTGCATTAGTGAAAGTGCATATAGGTTGCATTTTTGGCATCTTAGATCATTTAATTTCACTAAAATTCTACAATTGCAAAGATTCAAGTAAACATACAAGTTAGAAACCTTAGAATCAACTCATAATTTCTTGAATTTAGTATAAAAACCCTAATTGGGACTCATTCGGCTATCTGGGTGACTTGGTCCTTGTACTGGTGCTTTTCTCGAATTTCTAGGAATTTTTTGTTGACTATTTTTCATAATCCGAATCCACCAAAAACCATAATTGGGATTCATATGCCCCTCTAGGCAATCTAGTCCGAAATCAAACCTAAAACTACCTTTTACAACATTAAAAACTTGATTTCTGTGCTTTTTTTTGTTGTTATTAGATAACTATTTCAGTTTTTTGATCTTCTATTTCATTCATTTCATTAGATCTAGCTTAATTCAGTTTAGTTATTGCATTGCTTAATGGAATTTACAACATTTCATTTTCAAATTGTTTCATAGTGTAATCAACAAATTACCTTGTTTAGAATCTGAAAATTGTATTTACATATTTCATTCTAGGTCATTGCATTACATGTTGTGTCTCTTTCCATTTTGAGTTTGTATAAATTACTTTTCACAAATGTTAGTATCTGTCTTTTCCAAGTTTGCAAAGAAAAAGTTAGCCAATAAGCATGTTAGTCATTCATTCAATACATTTCCTAGTTATGAGAGTCTCTTAGTGTAAGAAAGTGAAAATATTGACGCTTGCCTTAAATCTACACCCCTACCCATCTCTCCTATTTGTGGGAATGATGTGATAGAAGAGGATACAAACATAGATAACCATGATGATCATAGTTGTTCTTCTCCTAATACCTCTCCTATTAGTGACAAATGTATCTTGGTGAAAGAATATGCTATTGTTGAGAATCATGAAAGTCTAGTTTGTCCTTCTCCTCCTCCCCCTTGGGAATATATTATGACACAAGAAGATGAGATCATTGTCACTACTTTACTTAGACTACATTCCTCTCCCAACACCTCCCCTACTCGTGAAAATGCTCTAGTGAAAGAGGCTACAATCATGAATGATCATGAAAATCACATTTGTGAGGAGGACATGTTGGTGTTCAAAGATCCAATGATTGAGAGCTATGACAATCCTACCTCCCCCACTTGGGAAGACATTATAGGACATGGGGATGCAATTGTAGATAACCATGATAATCATATTTTTTCTTTTCCTAATATCTTTCCTAGTCATGAATAAGATAGTTTAGTGTTAGAAGATACACTTATTGAGAGTCATGAAAATCTCATTTCTCCCTTTCCTAATGCTCCTACCCTTTGGAGAGATCTATTTGAACAAAAAGATCCAATCATTCATAAGCATTAAAATCATAGGTGTCCTTATCTTGATGCCTCCTCTATTTGTGATGAAGCTACTTTACAAAATCTAATGATAGAATGTGATGAACCTTTTGTTTACCCCTCCCCTAAAATATCTCCTACTAGAGTAGAAGTTATGGCACAAGAGAATGAGACCTTATAAAACAAGAATGATATCAAGGACAATCATCACAATCACATTTTTCCTTCTCCTAGTTGCAAAGAAGATAATTTAGTGTTAGAAGATTAAACCAATGAAAATCATGAGAATCCTATTTTCCTCTCTCCCCCTAGAAAAAAACATTATTGAACAAGAGAATAACATCATTGATAAATAAGAAAACCCAACCATTGATGAGTCCCCTACTTGTGGTGAAGTCACTTTAGAATAACCAACCTTTGAATGCCATGAACATCTAGTTTGTAGTCCTCCTAAAAAATCTCCTACTAGGGCAGATATCATGGTGGAAGAAAATGAGAATAGTGAAACATGTCTTTCAAATCATAGTGATGTGACTTCCTTGGACGATGGTGAAAAGATGACACTAGAACCCCTTTCATTAGAAAAAAATCAAACCAAAACCACTGAGGTTATGAATGCACAAGTGTCTGTTAGATCCCCATTGATTATTGGACCTCCTAAATACCATGTGGGACATCCTAAGAATCCTCTAATTTTTTACCCACCCTCACAATGACCACAAACTCAAAATGGACCCAAACTCATCCTATACCCACCTTCAAACCAACCTTAAACTCAAAACAAACCCATCTTCATCCTCAAACCACCTAAGAATAATGTTTCACAGTAATCAAATTATAATATTGTTGCTCATACATATAATACTAGAAACAATCTGTACCCAAGACAAACATCTTCAACATCCCTCCCATTGTCTAACCCTATCTTTCCTGGTCCTCCTTGTTTTCCTTTACATAATGAAAAGGATTACAATATTTTTGAACATCTAAAGAATACTCCTGCTAAGCTATCATTATGGGACCTTATTCAAGCCTCCCCTCATTATCACAACATGATTCAAAGTGTCTTACAACAAGTTCCTAACCCTCCTAATGTGCAACCAAATGAAATAGTAGCCATGGTTCAAGGAATGAATGTTGATATTGTTCTCCACCAAAGTGAGCTCCCTCCTTTGGAAGTGCAAAAAAAAATGATGCTTTCATGATAATAGCTATATACAATAGGACTGGGATACAATGGTTCATCCCTTAATCTGTGTAGTGTAACCCTTTTGGATAGGCTCGACGTGGATAAATAAAAAATTCAACCTGCCTCTTTATCTATTAGTGGCTTTGATAATGTGTGAAAATGACCACTTGGTGTGATCACACTACCTATTACAATTGGAGAGGCTACATTGTAAACTCTTATTCATGTTATGCCTCATGATCTTTCATACAATCTCCTTTTAGGGAGACCATGGATTCATGAGATGCATGTGGTTCCTTCTACCCTTCACCATAAAATGAAATACATCTACAACAACAAAGTGTACACACTCGATGTTGATCACGAGCCTTACAATGTTTTACAACTTGAAAAAGACAAGGAAAATCCTTTGAAAGCACTAACACCAACCACACAAGTAGAACCCGTGCAACAGAAAGACAAAGAAAAGCATATTGAGGAAGTCACGAAGTTATTGGAAGATGACTAGGGTTCTTTGGATTTCACATCAACATTCATGGGTGAATACAAGATCATAAACAACATTTTGAAAAGGGAAAAAAAAGTGGTAATGTCAACAAAAAATTTGGAAGACCCTTCGAAAGAATCCACCTCAACCACTTTAGAAGAAAATACAACATACATGAAAAAATGATGAAGTTGATTATGAGCAACCACCAAGACCATGGATTCATGAGATGCATGTGGTTCCTTCTACCCTTCACCATAAAATGAAATACATCTACAACAACAAAGTGTACACACTCGATGTTGATCACGAGCCTTACAATGTTTTACAACTTGAAAAAGACAAGGAAAATCCTTTGAAAGCACTAACACCAACCACACAAGTAGAACCCGTGCAACAGAAAGACAAAGAAAAGCATATTGAGGAAGTCACGAAGTTATTGGAAGATGACTAGGGTTCTTTGGATTTCACATCAACATTCATGGGTGAATACAAGATCATAAACAACGATTTTGAAAAGGGAAAAGAAGAAGTGGTAATGTGAACAAAAAATTTGGAAGACCCTTCGAAAGAATCCACCTCAACCACTTTAGAATAAAATACAACATACATGAAAAAATTTGATGAAGTTGATTATGAGAAACCACCGAATCTGAAAGAAATGAAAAAGCTTTATGGAAAAGGTTATGAACTTATGAAATAACTTGGATAGTGGGAAAGGTTGCAGTACTAGAGAACAAGGTATTTGTGCCCCTATAGAGCCTAACACACAAGAAAATACTAGTGGTCTTGGTTATTGTCCCTTGAAAGAAACAAACAAGCCTTCACTCAATGTAAACACTATTACAAAATATTATTCTAAGACAAATTTAACATTAGTACATCTTGAATTGATAGAAACTAGTAGTCTTGATTATTATCCTTTGAAATAAATGAAAGAAACAAAGAAATTTTTTCTTAATATCAATGTCATCACACAAAACACTAATGATTGGAGTTTGTTAGATTTTATGCCTTCCTTTAAAGAAGAGAGAAAAATCTCGCAATCTAAAGAGCCTTATTTAAGTATGACACCTTGTACTAAGCAAGAGATATATTTGTAGCAAACTAAAGGAACATCCTCTACTATTGATCAAGAAAGTATCTTGTCGAGACTCCTCCAAGATTGTTTGATATCTTTCCCTCCAATTTCACACAAAATTTTCTTACTACAAGAGTTCATTTTGTGTACATCATTGAGTTCATGGTCATTCTACTAATGAACGTAAGGCTTTAGGTACTAAAATTCAACATCTTAAATATTGTGGTGTTCTTCCTTGTGTTGAAGAACCTAGTTCCTCTAATTGATACTTACTTTCATTTTTTTATGTTTCTCATCAATCATCTCGACTCATCCTTGTCTTTTACTAAGTGGGGGCAAGGGGTTAAGTAGCCTTGTCCTTGTATGTCACTTCTCATTGTCTCTTTTGGCTAGTTGACCACCTTCCATGTATATATAAGAGCAAGCTTGGGATGTGGACAACATGCCTTAAGTTGGCTCACATGTGACATATTGAGTTATATTTTTGGGATATTCATGACATAGCTTCATTCAGGAACATATGACTTGGCATAGGGCTTTCCAAATAACCTCTCATGTATTCTTCTAATTTAAAGCAATTTCTCACAGCAATGGTGTTAGAAACCGCTTTAAATTGGAGGCATACATCAACACTCATGTTTCACTATGTGATTTTCTTTCTTCTTGTGATGCATCCTTTTCTTGGTGGTATCATTAGGTTTGATATCCTCTAAGAATGTGATATTTCTTTGACTATTCCTCTCTTAGAGACATTAGGCACAATGTTCCCTAAGAAGAGACCTTACATGAACTAATAAAAATCCCTTTGAATGTACCTTACAAAATTTTGCATTTACAATAACTATTATATGGCCACCTTGCATAACATACTTTGCTTGCCTATGGAGCCATCTTGTTTGTTCATGGGTGTCAAGCATACAAAGTTTTACTTGCCTCATGGATATTGATGTTCATGTTGTGTGGTGCCTTATCAAAGTTATTAGGAGGTATAGCTTTGGTATTTTTAGCATATGGGAGCCAAACTTAGGCGTGACTTTCCCATAGCCACTTGCTAGTGTGTGTGAGTGCATACCGACCACGTGCGTTTGTGTCTCACATTTTGGATACTCACCCAACAGACAACCTAAAGTTTTGTTTCCTCAAAGTGAGCACACATTTTTAGGCAAATAGCTTAGATCTAATCCACATCGCATTGGACAAATGGTTGAGGATCAATCCACCCCTTTTAATTTTTGTTTTTATATTTTTCTTTATGTTAGTCATTGACATTGTATGTTTGTGTATCTTGATGTTGCATATCATACACCTTGTGTGTGTCCCTTTGTGCTTATGTTGGTTTGACATAGGATCTTGGATCCTAGGGGCTTGGTTGCCTCCTTTGATCTTTGTTGTCCTAGACCATCCACATTGGTACACTTGGAACCCTCTTGAATGTCTACTTTAGTGTGAGTTTGAAGCAAGTTCCTCCTCTCACTAAAGTGGGAGCTAAATGTAGTGTAGGAAAAAGTATCCCTTTTTCACACTTAATTTGGGAATAATTAATATTAAACTGAGCCTAATGTTTCCTTGATTTGGTGTTGTAATGTGTTTTACACATTCACATTAAGTATAGGGCCCTTTTGAACAAAATGGACCTAATTGTGCCTTATTTAGGGTGTTGTAAAGTGTATCCTAACACTTTCACACTAATCTAGGACTTTATTAATTAATTAGGCTTATTTATGCTTTAATTGGTCCCATTTTGCATCCACAAGCCTTATTAAATTCATTTTCTGAAGGCTAATCCTGACATTTAACAAATGACAAATCATAATTCAATGTTTTCATTCATGTGCTCTAGATATGGTGATCTAGGACTCATACACCACCTTGGGCATATGAGTCCCACCTAGGTCTTGGGACCTAATTTTAAATTTCACATTAAACTGGACCTATCTTGGAGTTTGTGTCCTAGTTTTGAGCCACTAGGACTCATTCACCACCTTGGGCATATGAGTCTCACTCTAATCCAGACCCATTTTGAATTCAATTCTTGGTGGTATTTTATCCTCCTAGATCTGATGTCGGCTTGTAGTGTTTTAATTTTGGGAAATTTAGCATAAACAAGTATAAATACAAGGTTATTTCACCTAGTTTCATCCTAGAACTTCATAAGCAATAAAGAGCACTTTCACAAGAGTTCACAAGAGCATGAAAAGGATGACTTGAAGAAGATTATTGCAGAAATTCAAGATCCATTATCATGTCAAAGGCTTGATGCATCATGCATGTGGTTTTGAGCTAATATTGTGATGTATTGTTCAAGATCAATTCAAGTATTCAAAGGAATTATCTTTCATCAAGAATCATGATCAAGATCTACATCCATTAAGGCCACTTCATGCTTGTTTGCAAATCTACAAGGTTTCAAACAAGGTTCTATTGTTTCATCTATTTCAGGTTTCATTTCATTCATATTTCATTTCTCATTAAGGCTTGATTACCAAAATGCGGTTTGACCAAGGAAAACCCCCATTCCCTAACACATCAATATTTCTCTCTCTCTCTCTCTTCATGTGTGATTGCAGATCTAGGTGGTTTAGAGCTTGAAGATCCTTTAAAGACTAAGTTGTAAGATTGAATAAAGTTGTCAAGTTGTCAAGTTGTCAAGAAGTTGTCATCTTCATGGAAAGCCACCTATAGGCCAAATTTCAAGCTTTTAGACTCAGAGATTTGGTAGGAGAGAAACTATAGCAGACCACTAGAGGATACTTGAGTTTTAGACAAACCCTAATATTGGGACTAAATTGCCACCTTTGGGCGTAGAGTCCCAATACAACACTATTTCCAATTTCAAAAGATCTAGATCAATCACTAAGACATTCCAGTTTCTTCCCAAAAACCCTAGTCTAGGACTAAATTTCCCAGCCTGGTGTATGACTCCTAGTGAGCATCAAACAATAGAATTTTCAAGTTTCAAAGCTTTTTTTGACCACATCTTTCTTCTAGGTACCCCTCTGTTCATTCTCAGTTTATTTTCTTGATTTTCAGCTTTATTTCCTAGGTCATTTAGTTAGGTTTACATAATACTTCCATCTCCTTCTTTCTAAGCATCAGCTTAGTGGTGAACCCTCTTTATTCTTTAATCACACCCCTAGGACACCCGATTGTAGATCTTTTTTCCTAATTCCATCCTTAGATTGAGAGATATAGGGTTTCCTTTAATGAAACATAAGTGAAATAGGTGGAGGAGCTCTAATCCCCCTTTAGTTCCATCTCCCAAAAGGTGGAACCCTATTTCCAAGGTTTCAATAAGAAAGGAGAAAAAACTCACTTTCACATGCTTGTAAGAGAACTTCTTGAAGTTTCTTAACAAAGATGGAAAGAGATAGAAGGAAGAAAGATAGAAAGTATATTTTGAAATAGAGATATAGACAAGTTGACCGAAGGCCAGTGTATCACCTTGATAGTATGCAATGGGAAGGTGTTTTCACGTCAGGTTCACCAAAATGTAGAGAAGGGAGATTCGCTTCTCACAATTCTCTTTATTCTCAAGAGAATCCTAGGGAATGAATTTACTTCAAGGAATAGAGTGAGAATTTCAAAATCAAAATGAGTAGGTCATAGAGGTTTCCTAGACAAACTAGCAATTTTTCGGCTAAGGACAACAATGCAGAATATGTACGATAGCATAACATGCTAGAGTCCCTGAGGTGCATTGGCGTCTCATACATACTAAAAATGAGGATGTCTTAGAGAACAGCTAAAGTGACTTCTAACAATCTAATTACTGAGAACTTCCAAAGTATAGGAAAATAACAAAAAGCAATAAAACTAAAATAAGGTTAAGTAAATTGTAAGACTAAAGAGGATAAAAAAATTTCTTACAACAACCCAAGTGATGAAGCCTCTAGCAAGTAGATATCTTCAATACCTACACATATAAGACCAAGGAAAAATGTTGGGGCTGTTTAGGGTCTTGTCGCATTCAAACCTCCGTTTCGGTGTTCCACCTCCATAGACAACCGGGTAGATAGAGAAAGTGAACAGAGTAAGCAAATACGAAGTGATAAAATAAATCCCCCCTCAAGGAGGAGAACTCATATCATGAGATAGATAGATAGAAAAAATAGTAAAATGCTTAGAAAGGGGATATGAGAAATCCCAAGATGCTCAAAGAAATGAGGCACAAGATAGATATCACCTACAAGGCTTAAGGAAGCCAAAGAGAGAGACAAAGCTATGAGAGCCAAAAGAGTTGCAAAGAGTGTTGTAAGAAATTGAGAGCTTGAGGTTGTTGTAAAAAGCAAGAGAGAAAAGAGGGAAAAGAGAGTGTATCCAAGAGAGAGCTAATAAATTGAAAGAATGGATTTTAAAGAGAGAAAAGGAGGGAAAAGAAGCTTCTTGGGCCATTACAAGGCATCTCGGGCCATTACCATCGACAAAAGTAGCTAAGAAGTGGAAAGGAACTCAGATATGGTCGCTTGAACATTGAAATGTTGCAGGATGCTAGCATGGCGTGTGGATGTCTGCATAGTGTGCTAGTGTCCAGACACATCACACTACAAAACAATGGGAATGGGAAAAGCACAAGGTTTGACGCAAATCCGATGCATGAAGTTAGCTATTGAAAAGTGGTCTTGAGCATCCCTAGAGGGAAAAACGCGGGTGCATGGGCTAAAATCATCCTACAAAAATGCTAAGGGAGTTTACACTAAAGTGGATACAAGAATGTATGTGAAATTGCAAGGGGTGCAATTTTCGACATTACACCTCTATCCTCCTATAATTCTCTACCAAAATAAAATTCTCAAAATAACCAATAATACCTCAATATGAAAAATCCCCCTCTCCTCTCAAGAAGAAAGCATCTATTAAAAAGTCATGAGGAGAAACTACCTCTCCTAACTACCCAAACCAACCAATTGACCAACTCTCATTTTTTCCACTCTTAAAGAATGGAGATTTTAAGGTAGTGGAAAACACTTTAAAAAGGTATTTCTAAGGTTAAAAGAGCCCCTAAACCTTATATCTATATTAATCATCTAGGAAATCACATAGAATTTTTTTAATCAAATAAACCATCATAAATGAACACTTAACTTATCAAATCTCATAGAATCTCAATAAAACCTACTCACATATCCACGTAATGTAATGATTTGACAATCACAATATCACTACCATGAGCAACAAATTATTGATATCCATTATATAATCAATAACCCATCACAAATGAAATTTCAACTCATTAAATATCATCTTGATCAACACATACATACTCATCTAAAGGAACTCATCTGATTATCATATAGTAACCACAATAAGCATTAGTCAACTAAAATTAGTCAATCAACCATATCCAATAATAGACAATACAAACCATAAAATCGTAATAACATCATCTATATATATGAAACAACTATCATTCATAAAACTCATATATATCATCCAATAATAGAAAGACATGAAACATCAAGAAAGATTCATAATATCAACAAAGAAACATAGAATCAATAGGAGCACAAAAGGTGGGGTGTCACACTGTCATTGTGGAATCTATACCAATGGTAGATGCTTGAAATAGGATGTAGAAGATGGTCCACAATTGATGAAAAACATTCCTTCACTTAGGAAGAAACAAAAATAAATATGCATACATGATTTCTCCCCATTCCTAAAAGGATTATGAGGGAAGAAAACATAAGATGAATGGATTCTCTAAAAACTGCTCAAGTGTCTCCATGTTGATGATGAAAGTTACCACTATAAATTCAGGTGTTTTAGGCCACACTAATGAAGATGACAATATGGAATCTAGTATAAATGTATGTAGAATAAGATCTAAAGACACAAGATCCTCCTCTTAATAAAAATATGCCTCCAAATGCTACTCAAAATTATCCACACTCATGTCAATTTGTGATGAATGATCATGTGGGGAATGAACAAGAGAGTATAAATATTCCCTCACAACATCTGAAGAAGAATCAACTCCATCAAAGATAAGATGAATAAAATTAATGGTTCCTCCCAAATCTGAAATGTGGAACTCTAAAAATTAACCTACAATGTCTATCAAGTATCCATATCTAGAAGGTAATTCTTATCTCATTGCAATGAATCACAAGTAGCCATGAATGTAGAAACATAAGCACCATAAAATTCAATAGTAGATGGAGGATGTGAAATTCAAGGATTGAGAACTAGATTGTGCATGTGAGAATAACCAAGTTCAAGTAGCCAAAATTCTCCTCAAAATCATGGTCTACACTAGAAGTTTGATCAATCGCCGAAGGATCAAAGTTTTCATTAGGAGAAAAATCTACAAAAATGTATAGCCAAGATGCATGATCAACCATCCTAGTAGCAATAATATCTCTACTCTCCAAGACTCTAATGATAATTGAATTAGGTGTGAATTCAAAACTCTTCCTTGCTCCACCATTGGTAATCTTATAAATGGAAAGAAGATTTTTTGACAAGCCGAGATACATGGAGGACATCATTGAAAGTGTGCTCCTTAATATCAATAGATCCCTTTCCAATTACATTCTTGTATGCATTCAAAGTAGGTGACAAAGTATAAGGTTCAAAAGAAGAGAATATAGGGTGTAAAGATGTTGTATGATTAGATGCTCCTAAATCTAAAATTCATTTCCCTAATCCAAGGCCTATAGAAGCAAAAAGAGACTCTCATTTATTTTTACCTAATGTAGTAGAAAAACCAACATGTCATTTTTCCTTATTAGACTATTTTGAATGAGAAGAAGTTTATTTAAACATTCTGGAAGGTAAATTAATGTGATTCTTAACAAGATTTTTCAATTCATCAATATCCTTCTAACAAGAATTTTCTTCATGTCCATTCTTCTTGCAATATGTACAGGTAGGCTTCTCCTTCTTATATGATTTCTCTATGGAATATTTTTTTGTTCTTGATTTGAATGTGGATTATTCTTTAATTTCTTTTGTTTCTTATCAATTTTTTTTTACTCTTTCACCAACTAACCAATAAATTATGAGTTTGAGATGAAGTTTTGAAACCCATAAAAAGAATCTTTTGTTGCTTATATATTAAAATCTCAGAGAAAGTTACAAATGAAGGTTTAGTATATGCAAACCCCACAATTAACTTGTGAGTATGTACAGTAGAAATAAAAGTTATATAATCAATACCAAGTCTGCTCAATGCAATATAGACTAACTAAATGTCCTTTTTCTCAATTCCTCATGTTTTGAATTGCTCTCTTGGATTATTAACCTTGGTGATGTAATCTTGGATATTGTCAAATATTTTGTGATCAAGTCTCATCAATTTTGATAACCTTTTACTTCATTTGTTGTGTCATTCAATGTTTTCAATTTATTCCAAGATTTATGGGAATATGTATATGATTTAATTTTAAAGAATAGATCAGGTGAAACAAAGATACGATGAAATCCTAGAGAATTTTCATCATTAATCATCCATTTTATCTTTTTATCATCATTTGTAGGTTTCGGTACCCTTTTCTAGACATATAGAGAGTAATCTAGATTCATTAATACATTCCATGCATGTTGATGCTAAGTTGAATAGTTATAATTTTTTTTAAATGGTACCTCATAATGATCCGTATCAAAAGAAGAGCACTAAAAAACAAAAACAAAAACCAATGCACCAAGACCCCCCCAAAATCACTCAATTAAGAATCCCCCCAAGAGTATGATTTGGAGCTTTATATGCAGTATGATTATAATGCCAAAATTTCTTTCTAGAGTTTTGCAATGCCAAGATGGATCAAATATGAAAAAGTACAATAAAATATCAAAGTGAGATTCTATAATTGAAATTAAAATTTCCCAATATGATCTAGACTGAAAATGAAGCCTTCCCAAAGGAGAAAACTTCTCTAGGTGCCAGTATGTCCAAGTTATCAATTAGAATGAAAAAATTCATAAATTTAAATAAAATATACTTGGGCATAAATCTAAACATTGTGTATGGATATATCTAAATAAATCCTCAATACCTTTCCAATGTTGCAAGAATCATAAAAAATAGATAAACAGGGAAAAAGTTATGAACTTGGGAGTCTAAAAAAAATGATTTGACTTAAATAAACAATAAAATAACTTGTAGAAAAATATGGGAAAATGTGTTGCACCAATGCAAAGTTCTTAGAACCATATTTTTTACAATATCTTGTTTAAAAAATATATAATAATCGAGACAAAGTTTATGTATTTTTTTAAAAAGGGTTTAATTAAGGAGAAAACTTCTTCGGGTGTTAGTATGTCCAAGTTATCAATTAGAATGCAAAAATGAATAAATATAAATAAAATATACTTGGGCTTGAATCTAAAAATTTATATGGATATATCTAAATAAATATTCAATATATTTCCAATGTTACAAGAATCACAAAAAATAAATAATCAGGAAAAAAGTTATGAACTTGGAGATCTAAAAAAAAGATCTGACTTAAATCAATAATAAAATTCACTTGTAGAAAAATATGGGAAAATGTCTTGCACCAATGAAAATTTCTTAGAACCGTATTTTTTATAATATCTTGTTTACAAAAATGTGACAATCGAGGAAAAATTTATGATTTTTTAAAAAAGGGTCTAATTTGGCTTGTAGGCATGACCTTTCTGGCAAAAGAATTTTTCCTTAGATTCATCTATTCAACATTTTGGACTCAATTGAAGGGTCTACTTGGGCTCAAAGTTCTTCAATAATTCTTTTTCCATTGGATATGAGCTTCAAACCCCAACTTCAAGCCAATGTAGACTCAACCTCACATGTGCAATTTAGACAAAACAAAATGAAATTTTGACTTTCTTAGACTCCCTAAACTCAATGGTAAGCTTATATTTATACCAAAAATATCTAATATGAACTTGCAATACAAAACCACAAAGAGGATACCCCAAAATCTAGTATTTCTATCAAGTTTTTATAATTATCTAGGTCATCATTTGATTCAAGAGAAGAGAATACTCAAATTTTCAAGATCCACCAAGATTTGCAACCTAGAAAAATCTCATTCATAAATCACTCTCAAAAATGAGAAGGGGATTTACAAATCTAAAGACATGAAATAATGTTAGAGTCACTCAAATACTCAAGCTCCTAGGATCACCTACAAAACAAAAATAACCTTCTACAAGAGAGAAATAAAAGAGCATAAATTTTCAATAATGGATGAAAAATCATATTAGATCAATTTTGATCAAATAGAATTCTATGCAATACTATACAATACAAAATATTCATAGGAGACCTTGCTTATATATGCAAGATTGAGAGGTAGGACAAACTATGATGATGAAAAATGCCTTAATTCTATGTCATGTGAAAACTAGAGAATAAGATCACATGTCAACAAGATACTTCTAGAAAGATTCTTGACTCACTAGGTAAACTTAACATGTGAACATATATGAATAGGGCCTAACTAGGAACTAGTTAGATAATGTTCCTTTTTCCCACTACAAAGGGTAAATAGGAAAAACCCCTTCTCACACCAACAATTTTTTAATAAATTGCAACTTAAAATCTATCACCTCCCCTTTGAAATATATCCATTTCTTCTTGGAATGCACACAAATCATGGTATATGTTACCAATTTTTCACCACAACTCAAATTGGTAGAGCTGATTAAATTAAGTTCATTTGAAGGTGAAAAAATTTCAATTCATTTTTGTATTTACTTAAACCATTGCATTTATTGGAGTTTAAAACAATTGCTCAATTAAAATGTGCAATGTGTTTTCAGTTAAAGAGAACATTTGGTTTTCCATTCAATGTTTACAGCATAGAAAAGATTGCATGAGATACAAAGGATAGTTCTTTCATTCTGTATTGGTTTATCCATTCCATAATGTTTCATACATTTTTTGCAAAAGAGATATAAAGAATTAAACAAGAATGCATAAATGTTGTTTTCATATTCATTGAAATGAAAAGAAAGATCAAGTTTCCCACACAAGCCATAGGAGTAGTTGAGTTAACATAACACAAGGAATGTACTATGCTACTGAAGATGAAGGAAAGAAATAAACACATAAGAAGAAACATAGCCATCATTTCCTGAGGTGTCTTCAGGTTGGTTTCATTGCTGCTTATCCCTCCTTGCTCCTGGTCTCCAAGTGAACCTACAGATGATTGAGAAAGCTTTGTTAGAGTTATGGTTATGAATCCTCCTATATGATCTATCAACATCAATATAGTACATTGCTTGTGGTGCATTGAATCAGTTGAGAAAATGTTAGAAGTGTGCAAGGGAACACAAAAGGTGGAACATCACAGGAACATTGAACTTTTTTTTTTTTTATCTAACATGTTTGTTCACTGTGCAGGTATAGGAAAAGTCATGATGATGATCTATTTTGAAGACATAATATCATGTGGTGTGAAAATGGCCTCCCACAAGGGTTGAGCCCAACATGCTTCCCCTTGACTGCAAAAGGGGCTTTGAGAAAAGAAATAAATTCATCGTGTTCAAAATGAAACATCCAACTGAAGGAGAATCTCACAAAGCAATACAAAAGAGGTTGATGCATTACCCATACATGACCATCAAATTCAAAATGCCAAGTGAAAATGAAGATCACAGATGAGCAAGGAATCTTTCTCGAATGCTCAAAATATGTAGAAAAACATTTAAATGCACTATCTTTCATTAGATATTTTTGTTTGCATACAAATAGGTCATGTAGAAGTGTTGCTTCCACATTATATTGCTGCCATGCTTCATAAACATGTAGTTCACATTGATAGGGCAGCAAGTGATACATTGTCATGGAGTGATAGTGAACAAGCATACACAATGCAAGTCTACAAGTCAAGAGTAGCAATAGAAGCAATTGGAGAAGCCTCAAGACATCATCATCAGAGTATTGCTTATTTCAAAATATTCTATGCATTAAGGATCAAGACTCATATCAATTGTAGCTATCCAAGGGAAGATAAAAATGCATGAAGAGTGCAAAGAAACTTTGGCTCTATCAAGCAATGGGAGTGCAAAGTAGCTGCAATTGAACTATGAGAGCCAAGATATGAATGTGGAAGAAGCCATTGGTGATGGTGGGTACTATGCATAAAAGGTTTAAAGTGTGTGCATTCTAAAAGAGACAATTTTGGCATGTGGAACAACATCACTAAAGTAAAATGAAACACATAACTCAAGTTTTTTTCCAGCATTATGATGCTACATTTATAGAGGAGAATCTCATTACATTTTTTTATGCTCACAAGATGAATGAAACAGTGATAAAGAGTGAAATTTTGAAGTAAATCTTCTAAATGCAAAAGAGTTTCAACCTATAGTATAAAACCTTCAAAGTGTTTGAAAATGGATGGCAACAAACAACAATGGAGGTGTCATGACCTATAGATGCATCATGCTGGCCGAGTGCAAGCATTGTAAGAAGTGAATAAAAAGAATAGAAGCATCATCGTTAAAGCTACCATTGCTCATGCAATGCATTTGGGTGTAAGTAGAGATTTTTTCTGTGTGTTTCATAGAGCAAGGAAAGTGTAAATACCATGGAAACCATGTGAAAATATGAATTAGAAAATGCAAATGGAGAGTACCCAATAAGTGCCTTTGAAAGGAAAACCCCTATTGGAGCAACATTGTGCTTTTGGAAACAAAGAGAAAAAGCAAGCTACAGTTGTATACATGAAGGAAATGAAACCATTTTTTTTCTAGAATAATGATAAAATGCTATAATGAAGCTATGGTTTTGAAATAAAATTGAACAATAATGTTTTATCATTCAAAAAATGCAAAACCCAGAAAATTTTAAAGCCTTGACCTTGCTTACAAAAGCATTTGTTTTGGTTTTCATTCAGTAAAAATGGGAGAACAATGTTATATTTTGCATATTTAGAAAATGGAGAAGAGATCTAAGATGCATCAAGTGTCTTCAAAACCTAGTTGGTGCTCTCATGGTTGCGACCTGAGAGAAGAATTTCTCTTCATAGAAACACAAAACCCACTTGGGGTTTGTCCCCAAAAAGTTCAAATGCAGAAGAAATGGAAGGGTTCGAGCCTGAAAATACAAAGAGAGCTTTACAAAATGTAAGTGACATGGTGAATTTTCATGGCCATTGATGGGTTTCAAACCCAGAAAATGGTAAAACAAAGTGAAAATAATCATTCTCTCTATGAGTTTCAGTGATTTTTACATCATGGGTCAAGCCCAGAATCAACCATTTTTGCAGAAAAAAAGGAAATGCACAATGTATGTTTTTGGCCTGTATGAAGGGAAACACACAGATTCTCATTAATTCTTCCCACAACAAAGGAAAAAACTCCATTATTTTGTTTAAAGAATGCTCGAATCGAGCTTATTTAAGAGGGAAATGCACAAGATTGAGAGTATAGAAACTTACCCAAGATTTGTGTGAAGAGGAACTCATCAAAGCCCGCGGGTATGTCTTGCAAATACCTCATATGGAGGTGTCCATGGCAGCCCAAGACAAAGATAAATCAATAGTAGAAAATGAGTTAGAAAAACTACAGAGGTCGTGACCTGGAGGTCTCAAAACCCTACAAAATGAAGTGGAAATGACCCAAAATGGGAAAGAAACAACTTACCATCGAGTTGCAGAAGGGTTTCAACACCAAGCAAGGAAGAATCGATAGGAAAATGCAGAAAATGGGCTCAAACCCTAGTTTCCATGGTGGCTCGAGCAGTGCCCTTTTTTCTCCAAACTTAGCCAATGCAAATGATGAGGAAAATTAGGGATTGATGTCGATTTTGATGTTAGGGTTTCCTTCATGCCCTACTTTGAATGTGGGTTTTTATCACATTCTTTTTAAAAATAAAATTCCTCTATTAATACCTTGTTGCAAATGTTATGCCTAGGTCAAACCATGCCTTAGGCTTTTTTCCTTGATTTTTAAAGAAAATCAAATACTCATGCCTTGCCTTTATGATTTTATGAGAAAATCATATGCACTTTGGCCCCTTCTTACTAGGTTGAGCCATTCATATGCCTTAGTGGTTTTATGGTTTATAGCCCATGATCACATTTTTATGATTTTTTATAGAAAAATCAAATACAATAGGATCCTTTGCATATTACTTTGGTGCTTTGCAAAGTATCAATTTTTACCCAAATTGCAAAAAATCGTAACAATTAGAGCCAAATTGCATCAAATCAAATGTAATAGAGGACTTTCTATTTTGAATTTCTAAAATTGCAATGATGTAAAATAGCATTAAGGTAATGTTTCTATAAATTACCTTAATGTTTGTTATTGTTTTAAATGCAATTAATGTACTTGAGTCCTCATTGAAAACTTATATTTCTGAGTTGAGTTTTTGGGCGAATTTGGAAAGGGGCAAGCAAACTAAACTTTCTAATTTTAGTTTTGAGTAGTTTGGACCTGATTTTGTGGATTTTTTGGATCAACCTCTTGGAGATAGAAAGTTTCCATTTTTCTCATGCAGTTTGGAGTAGTTTTGGAAGCTATTTTTTAGGATTTTCTGAGGAGCTTGAAAATGGATCAGAATTGCTAATTCTAAGATACAGGGGAGTTGATTTTTTGCTATTTTCACTATGGAGACACTTGGAAGATATAAGTTTGGAGAAAATTTAGATTTTCTCAGTTCAGATTGTCGTTTCTTGCTCTCCTACTCAGTCAGAGAGTCTTGTAAACATTTTCTTGTACTCAAATTTTGAGCTTGAGACTCCTTCATTTCAATAAAACAGGAAGAATTCCTTTCTCATTTTCTTGCCCAAATTTATAGTGCCAATTTGATGTTAACTGTGATTCAAATTCAAAATCCCCTTCATGTCTTGTTATTGTGAGTTTGTGTACAAGGGCCTCATATAATTCAGGTTGTGTTTTGTGTTTTGTTTAGTGAACCTCTATGCAAATCACTATTTTATTGTATGTTTTTAGGGTGGGATTGTGAGGGTTATAGTTTTGAGAGATTGTTGAGAGTAAAAGCAATCAGAATCTTTAAATTTCTAGTGAATCATCTTAGGTTTTAGGATCTCAGTTTTAGTTTTTCCTTTTAAACCCTTTCCTCTGAAAGTCTCTTAGATTAGGTGATTTATTGGGGAACCAGCCCGCTCTAGAGATTTTCTCTCACTTATATATTACCCACAATTTGAGAGCATTTCCATGTTACAACAGGATAGGCAAGTCTAACTTGGCTAAGGGTGCAATCCTCGTTTTCAACAATATCCATCTTGAATGAGAGAAGATGATAATATAGTCATCAAACTAAGGACTTATTCATACCACTTGATAACCATAAGTGTGGAACCATAACATTTGTTTACCTCCATCTCGCATGGTTCCCTTATATGTTTTCTAACTATGAATTGGCCAAACCCCAAAAAATGTAATGATTTATTTATAGTCATTTAATTTTTATTGTTGCAAAAAAGATGAGAGATTGGAGGAAATATTTTTCATGCACCCATAGAATGTATGAAGTGATGATATTTTGAAATCTCAAATGCTATATTTTCTAACATGTTAACTACACTATTTAGCTCTTGATGCATGTGTCCCACCTTGTAATCCTCAAACATATAGAGGATCTCACTACACTATCTTGATAATATGTTGAGTTTCTTCACAATACATTAATAGTGATGATCAAATCCCCTTCTCTATATATTTTTAATATTTAAAGTCTAGCACTTGCATAGGTATAAAAATCCATGTGGAATTTAGCCTCATTATTTTCCCACTGGTATGTTTTAGTGGTAGATCCAACTAATTTCCCCTTATTGTTCCTTAAACTACAACCAACTCTTAATGGTCCCAATTTTCAACTTGTTGCTGCATTGAAATTGAGTTTGTGTAACCTCTCATCTAGAGAGATCCATCTTGCATGTGCTATGGTGTTAGAAGGATGATTAATATTTGAATCCCCATTCATGAGGGGGATAGTCAATCTATTCCATAATTTTCTTAATTCACCATCCCAAGCTATAAAGGATCTATTTTTGAGAATTTTATTTCTTTATATTTTATTAACTACCTACACAATGGATTTTTCCAATTTTTTGAAGTAGAGATCAACATTTAATTACCTTCCTTGAAAGACCCTTATATTTATGTCCTTATATAATTCCTAGATTATGATTGAAGGGTTGATAGTCCATATACATGGAAATGCTATTTTTTTATGTTTAACAAGATAGGCATTGAAGAGGGAAAGAACAAACTTAGAGAGGGGGTAGTAACAATTTAATTTGTTCAAAATATTTTTCCAACATGATTCTAAAAACCTACATCTAAGAAGGAAATGATCTATTGACTCCTATCCTTTACACAATGCACATCTTGAGGGAAAATTATAACCCCACTTCTTTAGTCTATAACTTGTTAAGATTTTATTTTATAAATAAACCCATGAAATGGAACCCACCATAGGTAAATATTAGTTGTTCCAACATAGGTCAATGGACCAATCTCCCTTTTTATATCTACTTCCTCAATTTGGTAATCTAGCTTAATATTATATATTTTTTATTTTATCTTTTCTATTTAATAATATCATCCTCTTTAGAAACAAATACTTTCCTAGATGCTAAGATCCCTTAAAGAGCTATTTTATGATATTCTAGGATGTTAAGACCCTACAAATATTTCCTTATCTATTCTATGAACCTTTCATCTTCAAATTTTGAGATATAATCTCTTACTATATTGCCCTAATTGTTGACTATAATTTCCTTTACCATCAATAATTTTGGGAAATCCATTAGGGCTATATAACTATTCCATGAATCATCCTAATTTATTTATTTTTTATAATTTTAAATCTCCCATGTAATTTGTTTCATTATTAGTTCTCTACTTGTCAACATGAAATTTCATATTTTTGAGTCCTCGGGTAGATTTTTTTAAAATAAAAAATGGGGTAAAAATTTATTCAATCAAGATAAATCAACATTACAATCAAAACTAGTCTATAATGGGTTTTGGGTCCCATCAAAACCTGTTTTACCCCTAATCAAAAACATTATAATCAAGGAAAAGAGCTCACACAACAGGGCCCACCAGACACACCCTACAAAGAAGTAGCAAAGAAAACACAAACCCAATGCCTCTTAAACCCTTTCAAACAACACTCAAGACCCAAGAATGTCCTCATGTATCAACATCCTCAATCTTTGGGAACATTCCAAGGGAAGATGATCCTTGTTGGAAAGAGACACTACAAATTATTTTTGGTGTTGTCATGGATGGCAACCCTAGTCGGTGTCAGATCCGCATATCATCATTTAACTATACTAGCAGTCAGATTGATGACAGTCAGGAAGAACAAAACATCCGACAGTTTGGTGATCATTGATTCACTTGCAGATTTCCAGTCGTTATTTTGAGTTGTGGATCTCATGGGAGGTCTATCAGTACATCTAATGTGTTGTCCAGAAATCTCAGTGCATCGTATTAAGTCTTGTGTGAGTTTGGAGATTCGATTGGTTACTTTTTTGTTTATTAGTATTTTGGGGCCGACTCAGTTGATGTAATATGTTGTGGATATTCAAGGAATGTTTTATCGAATATTTTTGTGTTCGGTCATTATGTTTTGGGTCCAAGCTAAGTTGTGGATGATTGTTGTGGATGCGCATTGGATAACTCTTAATTTTTGAGCCAACAAGTTGCTAATATTTTCAAGTTTTATTTGAGCCGACATGTTGCGATTAAATTGCTAGTCACGGATATATATGTATGATCTCTTATATCTGTTTAGTTTGGGTACGTGGTGTGTCGATGTGTATTGTGATTATCAGAAGAGTGTTAGAGCAATTTTATGCAAATTTTCACTTGCGCATAAAGATTTTGTAGAGTGAGTCAGAGTAGAGCAGAGCAGAAGTTCAGTTTCAGTTAGAAGGAAAAAAAGATTGTCAATTGAGCTTAATTGTAATTGTAATCAAGCATTTGTAGATGTTATTCCTTTAGTTCATTCTCTTGGATCTAATCCAAATATATGTAAGGCAGTGTGCCTTCCCATTTTGAGCAGTGAGCTCTAGGAAGTGTTCCTAAATGCAAGTACATTCCCATATTGTAAACTTCTTTTTGAGTATACTTAGATTATATTGTGGATTGGCCATCCACTATGGTTTTTCCCCTAATATGGTTTCCACATAAAAATCCTTGTGTTATGGTGTTGTGGTTATTTACTTTCTATTTTTTCATATTTCTCCTGGTTAAATATTTTAAGTGGATTAATAATCAAAATAATAAAGTAAATTTTTGTAGAACACTGATTCACCTCCCCTCTTAGTGTTGCTTGTTTCCAACAATTGGTATCAAAGCTAGTTCCTCAAAAGAAGTCTAACAACTTGGGGAGATCTTGGAAAGTGTTTTCAATGGATACAAGCAGTCTTCAACAACAACTTATGGTGGCCTTGGATGATCTTGACCAGTCAAAATTTGAGAACCGGGAACTGCAGGAAAGTCTTGAGAATGCAAAAAAATTAATCCAGTCATTCAAAGACAAAATCAATGAATTAAGGGAGAAAAGAAAGGAATTATGTGATCAGCTCAAGAAAAAGAACAAAAGCATGGAAGATGAACAACTCAATCATGCCTTGAAGGAGAAAACAAAGAGTGTGAAAAATTTTCCAAAGAAAATGCTACCCTAAAGCATGAGATGGAGTCTATCACGATGAAAATGACCAAGGAAATTGAAGATAGAAAGAAGAATGAAGAAAATATTGCTCAATCCTTGAAGGAAAAATATGAACAATGTAGTCAATTGGACAATGAATTGGAACAATCTAAAAACAATGAGGAAATGCTTGAAAAACAACTTGATGATCTTAGAGATGAACTTACTGTTGCAAATGAGTACAGGGAGAAATTCAAAGCCAGTTCATCCAAACTTGATTAAAGGTTAGAGGACTGATGGTGATAGACAAGGTCTTGGATATGAAGAAGGAGAAAGTTTTGGATCTGGACAAAGGAATTCTAGACAAGGAAGATTCTAACAAGGAAATCAGATGAATGGAGCTAGAAGAAATCCAGTGAGATAACCAAGTCCTCAGAGATTCAATGGTTATTATTTTTACTTGCAAAAAATTCAGTCATATGGATTCTCAATGTAGATTTAAGATGAATCCAAGTGGACCATCATTCTCAGGTCAATGCTTTAATTGCTATAAGTATGGTCATAAGTCCAGTGAATGCAAAGTTGTGATGAATGACTTTCATAGAGATGCCAGATGCTATGCATGCAAAATATTTGGGCATATTGCTAACCAATGTAGATCAAGGAAAAATCAGTGGAATAGTTGGTATAATCGGAGAAATTTTGTGTGTTACAACTGCAATAAATTTAGACATATTGCTAGATTCTGTTGGAATAGAAGAGGTCTGGTAAAACAAAATACACAATAGGATGTCAAAGGAAAAGGGAATGTCACTATAGATGTGATTAGGAGGAAAATGCAAAAGAAATGGGTGAAAAAGAATCCCTTTGTCAAAGGAGATGTGCCAGCACCAGAATCTGCCTCTGGTAATTCCTTCAAGAATTAATTTTAGGCCTTTGGCCTGGGGGGAGCTGTCAGAAAAATCCTTCAAACCCCCTTGCAAGCAAGTGATACTGGAATGTGGACCAGTCCAGTAGGTGGATCAATGCGTTTTAGATGTTGTTTAGCCATATTGGAGCTAGTATTGTAGAATTTTGGAGATCCATAGAAAAATTATCTGTCTCAGTGCTTGAAATTAGAGTAATCGGATGAACTAGGGTTAACGCATTTATTGCGATAAAAAGGGTTAGTTGTGCGAGTGATAAAAAGTCATTTTATCTTTTATTTGTCACTTTTCATTTTGAAGTAAAGCAGTTTGAAGAACCCTGGAGTTAATCTTGTCAAATTGTGGAGAGATTCAAAGCATGGAGAAGAATATGTGATCGAACTTTGATCCGACGAAAAGGTATTTTTTGAAAAACATGTGAATTTGTGAATTTATAATCATGGCCACTCCTCTAGTAGTCAAAGTCAAGGATAGACTATATCCTAAATTTAAATGGCATCCCTATAAGTCTATTGAGACTGAGCCCTTAGGAGCATTTTCATCTGTTTCGTACGAAGTTTTGCACACTAAGGATATTAGGGCATATATTCATGCGAACATTGAAGAGTTGGGCACCTCTCAAATAATGGATTTGTATTCCCATCATATAGTTGGAGAAGATTTTATTGTAAAACCATAATTTCAAACCCTAGAAGAGAAGAAGTTTGCGCAGTTTGCGAGATTTCCAGTATTTGAGGAAAATGAATGGGTTAGATACATTTTGAGCCGTGTTCATGCCGAATTCATGTGGCTAAATATACCTTTCAAATCAAAAAAGAGGTTATATGTGTAGTAACAGGTCTGAATTCCACCGGTAGACTTCCAGTCTTGAAATCCATAAAGAATGACAAAGTTACTAAGGCAACAAGTGCACAATGGGATAGAAGGGAAATGACAATAGAAGACATTGTTGAAGTGGATGTGAAATTTGCATCAATGGTCATTGGTTACAAGATATACCATTCTAGCTGGGATAATTCTATATCTGGTACAACCATCTATGTAGCTTATGAAATGGTAAAGCAAAATGCAAAATATGACTTGTGTGAGTTGCTCAAAAGTCAGTTATTGGAGAATTTGAGCCAAATCAAGAAAGACAAGAAGAATGCTTTTAAATATGGTAATATACTATTGTGCCTATTTTTCTATTTCATGAATGAGGTTTCGGGTATTGGAAGTGTACATTGGAAAAATAATGAGCCTGTAGTTGTTCAAATAACGAACATGTTGTTTGGAATGGATGATTATCAGGTCAAGAATACTACCCTTTGGGGGTACTTCAAAAATTTCTAGAATATGATGCATGCCAGGGAAAGAATTCCCACTTCAATTGTGGAACAGTACAAAGACACTATCTGCCTCATGGTGGATATTGACCAATGTCATATGGAAGCTACTAATCCCAAAACAATTTGGATCATGCCAATGGGATACGAAGTAGAGGAAAACATTTTGAAAATGTATGCGGAACACTTGTTGAATTCACCTCTGGATCAGGGAGAAAAGAGGTTTGGAACATATGCAGAGAAAAGTATGCAGGTTCATGACGAATTGAGAAAACCGGTGATAGTCAGGAAATTAAGAAAAGAGAGAAGTTTTTGCAGAAAGGATGTGCTTACCTGTAGAAGCCTTGAGAGAAGTAAGAAGAAGGAGAGATGAGGTAGAAGTAGAAAAAGTAAAAGCAAAAACAGAGTCTGCTAGTCCTAGTGCATCCTCTGCCTGCACTAGATCTACAAGGAGTTCCCATGCAGCCAAGCCAGCTCAAGACAAGCCTTCTGGTAAAAGGAAGAAGAATAAAAGTACAAGAACTTATAAGTCTATTTCAGAAGATGAGGAAACATAATAAGAAGAAGTATTGAGAGAAGTAAAAGCTACAAGAACTCAGGTTGTCGAGTTAAACATGAGAAAATCTTCTAGGAAAGAAGAAAAGGAAAAGAAGGCTAAAGTTGACAAACCTGGTATGTCATTTGATGAAGTTGTGAATGTAGTTGTCAATGACGGTAATCTCAAGCCCCTCTATGACTTGTATGAAACCTTTGATTAATCTACTCAAAGAGTTCTAGAAGAAGCTACAATAAAACATCTGAACATTTTTAATAAAGTTCCTTTTGAGATTATGTATGGCTTACCTAAGAATCTATATGATATTTTGGAGTCAAGAAGAGTAAGTGCTAGAACAAAAGAAGAGAATCTGAGGAAGAGAGTTCTTGCAAATTTGTGCCCAAAAATGTCAATTAAAGAGATGGATTCACTCCTTGAAAAGGATAAAAAGGAATTTAAGAGCAAGACAAGGGTGAATAAACTCATGATTGGCGAAACTGATGTTGTTTGTGAAACTAAGGAAATTATGGAAGAGTTTTTGTCAAAGAATAAGATTAACATTGAGAAAATGAATACTGAAAATGTTCCAAAAAATGAGGAAGTAAATGTGGAGGTAAATGTAAATGAAAAAGAGAATATGAATGTATCTGATCCTCCAGAAGTTGAGGATATTCTAATTTCTCTTAATATGGAAAGTACAAAGACACCTATGGAAATTGAAGTTCCTAAGGTGGTGCAAATTGAAAAGGTTGAGGCACTCAAAGTCAATCCGGAAACATCTCTGAAGAACCCAAGGTTGAAGAAGAAAAAGTTCAGGAAATTAGAGTAGAGGCAAGAGACACTGCCAAGGTAGTGAAGAGATCTTTGATTGAGCAATAGGAAGATTTTGATCCTGAATTGGATGAAAGTTCAATCAATCTATCTACTTTGTCCCCAATTCATATGATGAAGGTTGCATCAATTGCTCAAGCTAAGGCCAGTGAGAAGATTCTAAAGTCTCAGATAGAGGATAGTGAATTGCTAAGCCTTGCATCTAGAGTTCTATAGAAATTAATTCCAACTCATGTCATGGATCCATCAGGTTCCTCTTCCGGTGAGCTAAAGAAGCTCATAAATGTTGTAAGTACTCAATTTGAGTCTCTTGAGAAATCTGCTGAGGATAAAGTGAAAAAATATTTTAATAGGAAAAGACTTAGTTAGTTGAAGGAAGTGATTGCAAAGGATAAGATTCTATTAGCTACTTGCATAAAGAACACTCAAGGTTCTAAATCTGAAGCCAGAAAATCCTATAAGTCCTAGTTGATTCTATCCAAGTTTACTGAAGGCAATGAGAAAAAGGTGAAGGATTTGGAAAATCAATTAGCTACCATTTCTGCTCCTTTTGATCCATTAGCTGGTGATGTGGTTCAATAAGAATGTCAAGTAACAACTCTACTTGACAAAATAAGATGTTTAAAGAATGAAAATGACAAACATTTTGGGAGAGTATGTGAACTCAGGGGACTAATTTGTTCAAAGATTGAGATAATGATGAGTGCTTTGAAGGAAGCGAAAGATGCTTTAGTAGTTAGTGACCCGAAGAATCTTGAAACTGCAGAGGCTCAATCCTATTTAATGTGTGATCACATAATAGTTTTGGAAAGTCTCAAAAAGGTTTTTGATGACAATTTAAAAGTGTTGAAACAAGATTTTGCAGATGTCTTCAAATCCTTGTAAGTTATAAGTTCATTCTTGTATAGTCTTGGAAATTTTGTTTTGGTTTCCCTAGTTTTTTCCATTGATGTCAAAGGGGCAGAAGTGTACAATGAAAAATGTATAGTCATCATAGGGGGAGTTGTTTTCCCAAGATTGAAGTTTCTTTTTGAAGTTTTGAAATGGGAAGTGTAACTCATGTTGGTTTTTATCTGACACTTAGTCATTTTTCACTAAGTGTTGCCATCAATGCCAAAGGGGGATATTTTTGGCAAGAGACACTGCAAATGCTTTTTGGTGTTGTCATCGATGGCAACTCTAGTCGGTGTCAGATCCGCATATAATCATTTAATTATATTAACAGTCAGATTGAGGATAGTTAGGAAGAATAGAACATCCAATAGTTTGGTGATCATCGATTCACTTGTAGATTTCTAGTCATTATTTTGAGTTGTAGATCTCATGGGAGGTCTATCAGTACATATAATGTGTTGTCCAGAAATCTCAGTGCCTCGTATTAAGTCTTGTGTGAGTTTGGAGATTCGGTTGGTTACTTTTTTGTTTCTCAATATTTTGGGGCCGACTTAGTTGATGTAATATGTTGTGGATATTCAAGGAATGGTTTATCGAATATTTTTGTATTCAGTCATTATGTTTTGGGTCCAAGCTAAGTTGTGGATGATTTTTGTGGATGTGCATTGGATAACTCTTAATTTTTGAGCCGACAAGTTGCTAATATTTTTAAGTTTTATTTGAGCCGACATGTTGCGATTAAATTGCTAGTCGCGGATATATATGTATGATCTCTTATATCTTTTTAGTGTGTGTGTGTGTGGTGTGTCAATGTGTATTGCGATTATCAAAAGAGTGTTAGAGCAATTTTATGCACAGTTTCACTTGTGCATAAAGATTTTGTAGAGTGAGTCAGAGCAGAGCAGAGAAGAAGTTCAGTATTAGTTAGAAGGACAAAAGATTGTCAAATGAGCTTAACCGAAACTGTAATCAAGAATTTGTAGATGTTATTCCTTCAGTTTATTCTCTTGGATCTAATCCAAATCTCTATAAGGCAGTGTGCCTTCCCATTTTGAGCAGTGAGCTCTAGGCAGTGTGCCTGAATGCAAGTGCATTCCCATATTGTAAACTTATTTTTGATTATACTCAGATTATATTGTGGATTGGCCATCCACCATGGTTTTTCCCCTAACAGGGTTTCCATATAAAAATCCTTGTGTTATGGTGTTGTGGTTATTTTCTTTTTGTTTTTACATATTTCTCCTGGTTAAATATTTTAAGTGGATTAATAATTAGAATAATAAAGTAGATTTTTGCAGAACACTGAGTCACCCCCCTCTCAGTGTTGCTTGTTTCCAACACTCCTATCCATCAACATTCTAATTACCCATATGCTTAGAAGCTCATTTTCTCCAAAAATATGAAAATTTGTTCCACTCCCTAGGGATATGGATAAAGGAAACAAAGTCCAAAGAATTGTTGTTAATGGATTTGTTGAACCACCAAATCCAACTGCTAATTCACCCCTTCCAAATTTCTCTTATTCAACATAGTTACTAGTATCTAATAATTTGATTTATGGATGACCTTGCACCATCAAAGAGAAGACCCCTTTTCTATAGCAATGAGGATAGCAGGTGCCTCCATTAGATTATTAGTCTGGTGTCCCTGAAAAATAGAAAGAAGAAAAGGGAAATCCCTGAATTGTCCCTCCCAATATCTCCAACCCTTGAAAACCCAAGATTATCTCTGGAGGAACCATCAGTGTTTATATTTAGGACACCCATAGGAGGCAGAGACCATTTTCCCTCCCACTGAATATTCCTACTGGAAGTTCTCCTTCCTCTAGAACAAGCCTGCCTTGATCCATCTCCAACTAAATCTAACCCCTGCATCACCACCAACTCACTAGACTCTAGAGGGATATCCACCTCATACCTAGCTTGCATGGTTTCTTGAATCATGCCAAGAGCCCTCTGCTAAACCTGTTGAGCTACCAACCCCTCTCCATTAAAGATATTTTGGTTCCTCTCTAACCAAATATGCTAAAGGATGCATGAGGGCCCTATACTCCAATCCATCTTGAGACAAAGTGTCTTGGTAGGAGGTCTCCCCAAAGTCCTCCAAAACTCAACTAGAGATGAGGCATGTACACATTTATGTCTCCAAAACTCCCACCAAAGGTGTCAAATGATATTAGAATAGATGCAATAAATAATTTTTCTTTGTAGTGGGAGGTTCTTTTTATACAATGTATCTTCATTTTCCCTTAACTATGGAAATGTATCCATAAATCCCTCAATGTGATGAGTTTGATCATATACTTTACATCCAAAATCTATTAATTCACTGCATAAGTTACAAACTTTCCCACTTGTCCAAAACTTGAGATTTCCTTTTTAATTCCTACAAAGAATAAATCTCTTCTTTAGAAATCAAAATTGGTTGAGTAGTGGAGGCATTATCTAGTTAGTCTAAGGGATAAATTAACCCTTTGAAAAACCTCTTCATTTATTCTAATTTTTCTTTTAATTATTTTTATTTTGAACTTGAATTTCTCCACTACAATATCAAATGAGGCAACTTCTTATCTTTTCTATTTTCCTAAGTTACTTTTGGTTATTTGATAATCATCATCTTTAAGATCTCTATCATATTTGTCTATTATTGGAGTAGCAATTTCTATGATCCTCTCTCCTCATTCATTCATCCTAAGAGGAGAAATATTTTAGGATCTCTTCTTTTTCTTTTCTTTCTTTACCCCAATATGTATTGAATCAAATACCAAATGGTTTCACAATCATATTTCTCTCTTAAAAATATTAAGTTTCAACTAGATTGGAATTGGAGGGATATCTTGTATAATTTTTCTCTTTTATTCATGTGTCTTTTGTTGTTTCTATTATTTCATTGGTGAATTTGGTGTCTCTCTTTTTAGTTCCTTTTCCTCCTATATTCTAGATATATCATCATTAGTTTTATCATTTTTAGGTTCTTCATGTTTTCTCATAGATGTCTCTTTATCTTATTTTTCATAATACTTTGATTGAATGTTTTCCATTCTTTCTTCATCCTAAGTTTTCCTTGGGGGAGATTGGGGAGTTTGTAGAACTCACTACACCTTGAAAATTTATTTTTTATTTTTTATTTTTCCATTTGAACCATGTTAATATTTACTTGTGTTTCATGTTATCTTCCCTTTCTTTTGATACCATAGTTCACACCTCAATAGGGGGTGATCTTATTGGAAATTTCTTTGGAGAGGGGGTCTTATCAAAAGATGAACTAGAATTAAACTATACTACCCTAGGAATTATTTTTTATAACCTCCTCAATTGATTTTTGTCCTCTTGTACCTATAGTATATACCACTCTCAAAGGCTCAAACCCAAATCCTAATATTACCCAAAATTCTACTACTTCATGTGTCCTTTTATCATCTTCAATAGCTTCTTGTAACTTCTCCAAATATTCATAATCTTCAAAATATTCTTTCTTTTCTTTCTTGGGTTCCCTAATAGTATTAGTAGGAAGTTTGAAGAAACATTCAAGAGTGTTGAGGATGAAAACACTTTGTTATCGCAACTAACGTAACTAAAAATTAAATTTGCAAGCCTATATGGGGGTTCATAACTAAATTTAATAAAATTTAAGTCAGGAGTCCTATAGTAGAAAACAAAAAATGATTCTTTATAAATTCCCAACCACTTAAACTTATTTTCTGATTGAGGATGGCAAGAGTGGCTAATCTTGAGGTATCTCAAGTATGATCTATCAAAATAGAAGATTATTTTATCACTAATAGTAAAAGGGAAAAGATAAATAGAAAAAGATAAAGAAGCATCCACCTCCTCTTCTAATACTAACCCTATCTTCTAGAATTTATAAACTAATCTCACTTCCTTGAATAAATAAATTTCATAAATGCAATGACCATTGTATCAATATATTTGCAAATAAACTTATGTTCCTTTCAACAATAATAATGAACCACTTGGGATACCTCCAACCACACCAAAGTTATTCATTGAACCATCTCCCTCTAGAAATCGCAACACCAATACTATGCTTAATTTTCATCTCACAATATATCGTAGTGGAACTACTTTCTTAGATATGAACATATATATATAAATGATTACATTGTGAGAATTAATTGATTAATTAAATATTCTAGAAGAAAACCCTAATGCATTTGGTGAATCTAATATAAGATTCTTGGTTCATATGAATTTTATCAAGAATATATTTTATTGGTTGACATAAATAGTCATTCCTACAATGTTCTCATCAAGGGACAACAACAAATGTTTAAAGGTAAGGCTAAAACTACCTTTGAGAAGAAATACACCAATACTTCTTGTCCTAAATGAAGAAAATATGCTCCTAATTGCATTATTACAAGAATAAATATTCTTTCCCAATTTCCATTTTCTTTTAAAAAAAAAAAGAAACTAAATCTAGGTATAGAAAATAAAATTCCATGTCCAAAGTTTTCAAGGGTATTTCTAATGGTTTTGGTTAGCTTATGTCAATTAATGAGATTAATAGTTCAAGAAAAAATTTGGTGTATGCCTATATTTGTGTTTGTGTGGAACCCTCATCAAACCCCGCTTCCTGCATTAAGATTAAATCTAAACTGGGTGTTTCGGACCAAGAGGTGGAGTATGAATCTCTTCCCTTTGCTTCCTTTCTTTACAAGAAGGTAGAGCATTGGGTGAGGAAGTATCCTAGCAAAAACATTAAACGCTCTGAAAAGGTTTGGAAGAAAAAGCAATCAAGTGTTGATAAGCATAATAAGGTGCATAGTGTTGTTATTGTTGAGACTTTCTCAATCCCTTATGAGGATTCTCCTATTAATATGTCCATAGTTGAAACTATGGTGGTTACTGGTCCTATTTATGGAGTCCCAAAACATCTTGGTTTAAGTATGCTTAATTTTGATTTTTTTTTGAAGAGTTAGATACTATTAAAGTCATTTCAAGTGGCTCAAATGTAGAGGTAACCACTGAACAATCAATCAAGGTTGGGGATTCTCCTAGAGTGGAGAAGATTGAAGACTCAATGGAGGGGCAGATTGAAGATGAGTCTAGTGATCCTATTGCTCCTTTGGATATAAAAAAGGATATTCTTTGGGATTCTGATCATTCCTATGAGGATGAGAATAGAAAAAATGGTAAGGAAAATGATAATATTAAAGTTCCCTTGAGTCAAGATGATGTTAATGTAATTGGGGGTTTAAGATCTCAAGAATTTATGGGGGGAACACTAGTTTCTCTTGATGAAGCCCCATTTATCATGGTCAAACCAAGATATAGGAAAAAACCCGAATCTCCCATTACCTCATAAGGAGTTGACACGAGAAATAGATACAAAGTAGATTGTGGTTCAATTCAAAGAGGAAAAGGTAGACCTTATTCCAAACAAATTAGGGAAAAGGAAAGTAAGTTTGAAATAGCTAAAGGAATTCAAAAGACTTTGTTTGAGATGTTCCCTAAGAGAACACCTCAAAATATTTAATGAATATCTTGTACTAGAGCATTAGAGGGTTAAAAAACCCTCACAAGCATGATCTCCTATCTAACCTAATAAGAGATCATAAAATTTATATCTTACTAATTCAAGAAACTAAGATGCAAAGTGAGAAGTTGGAAAATTTCAAGAATCAATTTTTCAAAGTTTGGTGTTAACACAGATGGTGTTTCTAGGGGTATTGTGACTCTTTGGAATCTGAGATTTATCAAAGTTGTGGCACTCTATGAGGATTCAAACCATGTGGCTACTCTTTTTCAACATTTGAATAAGTTAAGTAGTTTAAAGGATTATCATCTGAATGTTCACTAGCTTGTTATGGGGGACTTCAACATGTCTCTTAAAGAAGGTGAAAAAAGGGGATCTCAAGTTCCTATGAAAAATAGATATGATCTCATGTATTTTATCAATGAGCAAGCTCTACTGGATATTGATCTTCAAGGTGCTTCCTTTACCTAGTCCAATCGATTTGTGGGGTAGAGCCTTATAGAGGTGAAACTCGATCATGCTCTTATTTCACCGTACTAGATTGTGTCCTATTCTTGCTCTCTCTTAGTGCTTACAAGGTTGGGGTTTGATCATTTCCCCATTACTCTCTACTAATATCTCAAGAAAAAAAAGGAGATTTACTTTTAGATTTGAAAATGTGGTTAAGACATCTTGATCTTAATGATAGAATTAAGGAGTGATGGAATGTGGGATTGAAGGTTCAACTATGTTTAGAGTTTATAGGAAATTATCCTATATTAAGAACACTATTCAGAAATGGAATAAATATCCCTTTGGTCAAATCTTTATTGAAAAGGATTCACTTAAAAGTGAACTAGATATGGTTCAGGATGTTATCTAAACCATTGGATCTGATCCTCTAATTCAAGCTAAAGAGAGTTATTTTATGACTCACCTCCATAATGTCATTGTTAGAGAAGAGGGCATCTAGAAACAAAATTCTAGAGAAGTTTGGTTACAAAGTGGTGATAGAAACACAATTTTTTCACTTATCTACTCTCAAGCATCATGTTTCTAATCACATAAAAGCTATTCAAATAAATGGTTCCATCATTGAGAATGAGCAAGATATTGTGTTGGAAGATTAATTTCTTTTCCAACTTGTTGAAAGGTGATGAGGAGCTTGACCCTTTCTATGAAGAGCAGTTGTGCAATGTTATTCCCAATAGATTATTAGAGGAGTCTAATAGGGCTCTTATGAGTATCCCTTCTGAGGAGGAGGTTAGGAGGGTTGTTTTTTCATTTTTAGATAATAAAGCTCCTAGCCCTGATGGTTTTCCCTTGTTATTTTTTTAAACCTTTTGGTAGTTTGTTGGGAAGGATGTCTTTGATGCTACGTAGGAGTTTTTTGGTAGTAGACATCTACTTAAAGAGCTTAATTATACTTTTATTTTTTTGGTTCCTAAAGTCCCTAGAGATAGCTCTTTTAGGTATTTTAGACCTATCAGCCTTTGTAATTCCCTTTATAAAATATTTCCAAAGTGTTGGCTTTGATATTGCAAGTTGCTCTTCTAGATATTATCTCCATCCAATAGAGTAGTTTGTCCCTGGGAAGAAAATTATTGACTCTATAACTACATCTCATGATAATATCCATTCATTGACTATTAATAAGAAAGCTGGTTTTTTTATTAAGCTTGATCTTATGAAATGCTATGATCGTGTGAATTGGAAATTTCTTGTTAAAGTTCTAAAGGCTTTTGGTTTTGGCAAGAAAATTATTGAGATTATTTGGTAGCTTATATCTTCTCCTAAGTTATCTATGATTATTAATAGGTCTCCTTTTGGTTTTTCAGCAACTCTAGAGGGATTAGACAAGGATATACCATCTCTCCTTTTCTATTTGTTATCATGGCTGAATCTTTGGGGAGATTCTTGCAAAAATCTATCAATGATGGTACTTTAAAGGGGCTTTCTTTGTCTTCTAACTCTTAGGAGTGCTCTCATCAACAATTTGTTCATGATAATATTATTATGGGGGAATCTTTGGTGACTAAAGCTAGAAATCTCAAGTCTATTTTACATGTTTATGAAGCTTCTTTTGGGCAGAGGATTGGCCTCCAAAAAATATCTATCTTCTTTCTAAATAATCCTAATCAGAAACAAAGAACAATTGTGAGAATCCTTGAATACCAAATGGGATGGATCCCTTCCACTTATCTAAATCTCCCTCTTCAAATTGGAAAATTGGAAATGTGCTTTGCTCAATCAAGCTAGTAGAGTTCTTATTAAATCTACTCTCCAAAATTTACATGTTTACACTATGAGTCTTTATAAGGTGCCATGTAATTTTATGGAGAAGATTGAGCACATTTAGAATAAATTTTTGTGGTCAGGAACTAAGGAGCGTAATCATCGTCATCTGATGTCTTGGGATCAAGTGTGTAAACTGAAGAAATTGGGAGGTCTCAGTACCAAAACAATCAAAGAACTCAATTATGCCTTGCTAAAAAAAATTGGAGACTCTTTTTTAAAAGAAATGAATGGATAAAGATCAGTATTAGTAAATACCTAAGAGGTTTTGATAATATTAAGGATATTCTTAATTCTCAGTCTCTTCCTACAGGGTTGGCTATCTGGAATAACATCTTAAAGTCCAACTTTTTATCTTGAAAGGTATCAAATGGCTTGTTGGGTATTGTAAGAAAATCAACTTTCAGGAGGACTGGTGGCATGATTATGGTCCACCTAAAGAGGATCCTTGGGCACTTCCTCACCAAGAGGTTTTGGTGCAGGAGCACCATTCAACAAGATGGGTCAATTCATGACCTTAAGGAGTAGACTTTAGGATTAGGGTTTTCATATATTGAATAAGGTCACTAAGACCATTCTTTGATGTATTTAGGCTTAACTTAGTCCTAATATGTGTTTGGAGGAGTTATTTTGTGAAACAATATTGGAATTTATCAAGATTGCTCAAAATTGCAAAATACATGTAATCGGGGGTTTTAGAGGGTTTTGGTGCATAAGGTCTTATTTTATGTTGAATAAGGTCTAGTTTGATCATTCAAGGTGTATTAGGTTCACTTGGGGACACAAATCTAAATCTTGCAAAATATAGCAAAGTATGTAACAATGTTAACAAAGTAGTAAAGCAATGTAATTTGGTATTCAATGGTTACAAGGAGGTTCAAAAAGTATTTGATGGTAGTTGGTCATTAATTTTGGGTGGAAGAACCTTTAAAAAGGTGAATCACATCGTTGTAATGGTTGGCCAGGAGATTGGGAGAAGAAAATTAATAAAAAAAAGCTCTGCTAAATTCTTAGATTTTCCTATTTTTCTTGTCTATTCAAGACTTGTACGAGTTTGTACAAGATTTCCATGGTCTAAAACTTTCAGTGGATGTTAATATATGTGGCTACTATCATCTAAAGTTGGTTTTGAAGTCTTAAAATAGGAGCTTGTAAAAGTTATTTGCATCTCATTGTAACTGCCATATTTTCTGTGTTAGATGGTTTGAAGTAGACAAAATGATATTCTAAGCCTTCCACCTACTGTACTTACCTATATCTTGGTGGAAAGGCCTCTCTTATGATGTAATAATGTTTCTTTGTTGATTTTTCTACCTGTGAGTATGTGGAAAGAGAATATGGTGATGCCTAGGACTAATCAAGTTGTTTTCCATGCATAAAAAGGGGTAATGATGAGGGGTATGGTGAAAATGTGTTTGGAATTGTTCATGTGATGGTTTGTAAAGTTGTTGTAGGTAATTTGAAGCTTGATAGAATTTTTGGTTGGATTAGATAAGATTGAGAGTGCAGATTTCTATAAAACCCTTGTTTTGAGCATATAAAGGGAGGGTTTCTTAGGTTAGCGTATAGAAAGGCTTAAACCTGAGTTCTAAAGGTGGAATCCATGGTTTTTGGAAATTTTCATTGCTTCCCCAAGGTTTCAAGGGTCTGTGTTAAGTTTGAAGATATGATGCTTTGTAAATTGAGCCTAATTGGGTAGCCTAGGCAGGGGATGTTGTATTGAAACTTATAGTTGTCACAAAGGAACCCTATTAAATCTCTAAACATGTTGAGGGACTTGGTAAAAGGTGTCTGAAACTCCAAGGGTTTGGGTTCTTGAGGTGTTTGTAGGGGCTTATTCCTATTTTTCATGTTTGGAACCCTATAAGGGTTTTGAGGGTGAGTTGATGTCTAAAAGATAAGATCCTTTGGAAAAGAGTTTCTCTATTTAACTGTGATCAGTTTGAGGTTGTTTGAATGTGTTCACCACCCCTACTACATCAGTTTTGCACCAGAAATGTTGGCAACTACTTGGTGAATTATATTTAGAATGGGAGATGGAAAGACTTGTATTTCTTTGGCACATATCTCGGCCTCCCTGTTGCATGATAGGTTGGTTTAGAATTTTATTTACAATGGAAATTTTTTGGTTTCTTTAGCTTTCAATTTAGTATTGATTCAATAATCCCCACACTTTTGGGCTTCCTTAATGTTGATCCCTAAAGTGAATGTCTTCTTGTGGCTCCTCGCTTAGAATAAAGTTCTCACCTTGGATAACCTATGTAAGAGGGGTTTTTATGCTAAAAAGACATGCTCTGTGTGAAATGGACTCTGAGAATTGTTTTTCATTTGATGTTTGGTTGCATATTTGTTAAGGAAGTTTGGGATAGTATTCTCTCTCTTTGGAATGCCAAATGGGTGTTTCCCAACTCTTTCAGAGATCTTTGGTCCCAATGGATTGCCCCTTCTACCAACCAAGCACTTGTCCTTCTTTGGTATTTGATTATTCCTCACGTGGCTTGGGGAGTTTGGAAAGAAATAAATAATCATATCTTTAGAGAAGCTTTTCCAAAGTTTTATAGAGTTTTTTCTAAAAAAATTATAATGCAATCAAGGAAAAATTTCTTGTTGGGATTCCTTCTAAGCATGTTAATGGTGTTGCAACTATGAAGGTGTTTTCATTAATAGGCCAACAAAAATTCTATTTGTTGGTGTTGTCATTGATGACAAGGAGGTTTTTTGCATGTCAAGGATATTGAGAAAATTGAGAAACAAAGGTTGTTGCAAGTTGTGCATGTGTAGTTGAGATACTGAGGAAGTGTTGTGAGTACATGGAGCTATATTTTTGTTGCAGTGTCTGGAGGTGAGCTAGAATGAAGTAATGAGTTGAGATGATGCCTCTGGTACTTGGTTTCCAAGTGCTTTTGAGAAATTTTGATAAACAGAGTAAACAGTGTTGTGCAAGTGTTCAGAGTGTGCTCCGATATTGTGCTTCACGTTTCTTCTATGTTGAGGCTATACCTATGTGGATCTGATATGTTGTTCATGGATGTCGTAGGTTGCTATATTTAGAATTTTGGTTTTTCGATTGTTGTACAATGCGAGATATTTTCACTAGTGTGTGAACCAATTTTTTAGTGGTGTTCTTTGTGGCCTAGGAGAAATGTATTTTCTCTATATTTCTCTGCTATTTGGCTTTAGGTTGTTTAGATTTGGGAAGTTTCTTATAATGTCTATATCTTTCTATATTCAAATTTTTAATTGATTTGGTGTAGTACAGAGTGAGTTTCATTTGTCAGTGTGGGAATAAGGTTTACCAGTTGTTCTGAGTTGAATTATTTGTATGATGTGATTTTTGATAAAGTGTTTGATGAATCTTAAGTAGCTTGTGGATTATTCTATATCGTGTTCAAGTGAATTTTGTTGTTCAGAAGTTTCAAATTGATTTAAGGAAGCATGCACTTAATGATTATGGTGTTTAGCATGGGTGTTGGCTGACCTTGTGTTAACACTACATGTGAGGCTTTTAAAAGCATGTTGAGGTGTGGTGGGGTCTATTTAGGTCCTAATTAAGGATTTATGTATGTCACCTTCCTTCCTATCCACTGCGGGAATGTTTAGGTGCCCACTTATTTGGAATTTGTAAATGGAATAGATAGTTGCCGACATTGGAGAAGGATTTTGAGGATGAGATTGATATAAATAAATGTAATGGTATTGTGAGATGCAAGAGATAAGCAATATGGATGTGAGATCAATGGGAGTGATGTGTGTAATTCGAATTTGAGTAGAGTAGTGCAAATTTCAAGTTTTTGGATTCCTAAAGGCAGTGAGCTGAAGATGTTTGGAATCATTCAAGCAAGGCTACAATATTTTTGGAGCATTGTGGTGGATTCCTTGTTGTATTGAGAAAGTTTTCTTTGTGTAACATTTCTCTTCTATCTTCTTTGATTTCTTTCCGTGGTAGTGAGCCCTGGTTGTGAGCCTTTTTGGACAGTTTTTCTTATTCTGGCAGTGAGCCCTTTTGTATTGGTTTTGCAATTACGTATATTGTGAGCTAATCCTTACCGTGGTTTTTCCCTCATTGGTTTTTCCATGTAAATTTGGTGTTTTTTTTGTATGTTGTTATTTTTGTTTATGTTATCCATGTTTCATGTTTAATCACATTAACAAAATAAGGGTTTAATGAATGCATGTACTGGATCTAATTACTGTTGAGGGTTTTGAAGGTTTAATTTGTTACAGCTAATTCAACCCCCTCTTAGTTGTCTTGTTCATTCAACAATTGGTATCAAAGAAACATTCCTTGGAGAAGAGCTTAACCTCTTGAGGTAGATCTAGGATGGTGAATAAGGTTTCTTTGGAATGCCCTAGATTCAATGGAATAGATTATGCATTCTAGAATTCAAAAATAGAAGGATATCTAGAAGCTCATGGATATGAAATCAAAATGGCAGTAAATAATTGATATGTTGCACCTCAAAATGGTCCAAGTAAAAGTTCAACAATCAAGGCACATGAGATCAATGCTAAGGAAAGATTTATTATTGTGAATAGTCTTTCAAATACTTAATTAGTAAAAGTTATGAGTTTGAAGACTACCAGAGAGGTTTGGGACAAGCTAGAAAGCATTTATGAAGGAGATGAAAAAGTCAAACAAGGAAAGCTTCAAAATTTGAAGGCACAATTTGAGACCTTGCATATGTCTAAAGATGAAACAATAAAAATCTACATGTAGAGAGTTGGTGAGCTAGTGAGTGCAAGGAGAGCTCTTGGTGCACAAGTCAAATAATCTAAAGTGGTAAAGAAATTTCTCATATCTCTTCCTGATTCTTATAGTGAAAAGGTATTTTCTATTGAGGAAATTGCAAATCTTGATACTTATTCTAGAGATCAGATGATTTGTACACTAACTTCTTTTGAAATGAGAAAAAAGGGCTTGAAAAATGGTAAAAATGTGTTGCAAGAATAGAGAAAGGAATGAAGGTGTTTTCATTGATTTCTACTTATCAATTGGTTATCTACTAGTTGTTGTTGGTTGTATATGTTGAGGATATTGAGAAAATTGTATTAAAGGAAGATTACAAGTATTCAGTTGTTGCTCTTGTATTTTCCCCTGTGTTCGTGTAGTTCAGATATGATGGTCATGATTGTTGAAGGTTGTTATATCTAGATGTTTGGTTGATGGTTCGTTGTGAATTTTGAGTTGTGTTCACCAGTTGTGAACCATGTTTCTCTATGTTCTATTTGAAGTTTGGGAGAAAGGTTGTTGGTCTACATTTCTATTTGATGAAGTCTTTTGACTTGCAGTTCTAGAGTTAAGATGTTTTGATTGCATTGAAGATATTTTTGGTTTCTGGAAGTTCCAAGCTTAATTGTTCTATGTGTTTTACACTGGTTTGGTCAACCGTGTGTTAAGCACTATCTTTGAAGTTAATGAAGTGTGTTGGATCTATTTTTGGGTCCCGGTGAAGCGTGTGTTTGGGTCGCCCTCATTCTAATTCCACCCTAGGATGTTTGGTTCTGACCTAATTTGAATTTGAAGTTGGATGGCTGACTTTGTATCTTTTTCAAGGTTGGAGAGAGTATAAATACAGGATGAGCTAGTAACGAAAATCATACAAGAAAAAAGAAGGAAGATAAGTGAAAGAGTAGACATGACTTTGATGCTATTCATAAAGTGTGTGAGAGTTGTGTGTGGGAGATCAGTGTGAAGCTTAATGCTGATTTTTCAGATGCAATGAGAAGAAGGTGAACTCTATCATTCATGCGAGTTGATCAAGTAACTATGGTGTAATCATTTGTTGCATTGAGATTGTAGTCTCTCTGTAGAAATTATTCTTTGTCTTCTTTGTATCTTTGTGGCAGTGAGCCCTCCAGGTTGTAGCATTGTGGATAGTGAGTCCAAATAGTGAGTCCTTATTTCAGGCAATGATCCTTATCTTAGGCAATGAGCCTTGTTTCAAGAAGTGAACCTTTTTGTAATTGGTTTTGATATTCTCTATAGTGTGAGTTAATCCTCACCGTGGTTTTTCCCTTATTGGGTTTTCCACGTAAATCTGGTGTTACTATGTTTATGTGTTGTATTTGAGTTTCTACATTGGCATTTGATTATTAATCATTTAAATAGTTTAACGGATTAGCTTTGGTGATTGAATTAAAGGTTAAAATCTATGACAACTGATTCACCCCCCCCTCTCAGTTGTCCTATTCAAAAATTGGTATTAGAGCTTGGTTCCTCTGAAAAAGTCTTACAGCTTGAGGAAGGTCCCAAAATTTGAATACATGGCTAACAGAAGCTATCTTATTCCTCCAAAAGAAAACTTCGTATCCGAGGAAATCAATATTGCTCTTGAAGAATTAGAAAAAATTGAAGATGAAAAATAAACTCTGAAAGGAAACCTGAAGGAAGCAAATGAGTGTATCAAAAAGTTGAGAGAGTAGATCAAAAAATTCAAAGAGAGACATAGAGAATTCAATGATCAATTGAAAAAGGTTAATGAAGACATTATGGGATAGAAGGTGCAAGTAGAAGAAGGAAAATGTATTGAGGAATGTCAAAAGGCTGAGATCCAAAGTAAAAAATATGAGTGCACAAAGCTTGAGCAAGAAGTGGTAATCCTAAGCTCTAATCTAGAAATGGTGAAGGCTTATGAAGAAAAATTCAAAATAAGCTCTACAATGCTTGATGAACTGATTGCATCTCAGAAACCTACCAAGGATAAAAGTGGTCTAGGTCTTGAAGAAGGACAAAACTCAAAGGCGAAACCAATTTCCAACAAAATAAATAGTCAAAGGAAGTTTCAAGGTAACATTCATCAAATCAAGAATCAAAGGATCAATATCGAAAGGATTCCCATCTGACAACCTAATGCTCAAAGGTACCCATCTTTTAATGGTTTTTGTTTCTCATGCAATAAATTTGGACATAAAGAAAAAGAATGTAGAAGTAGAATGAACTAGAATGGAATGATTTAAAATATTGGATTCTTTATTGGGAAATGTTTTTCTTGCAATAAGTATGGACATAGAACTAGCGAATGTAGAAGTAAGATGATGTTGAATAGATTCAATGCTAGCAGAAGGATTCAAACATTTCAAGGTCATTGTTGCACATGTAATCTTATCGAACATAAGGAAAACCAGTGCAGATCAAGGATAAATACAAGTCAGGTTCATCAAAGACGTGTGTTGCACTTGTAACAAATTTGGAGACATCTCAAAATTCTATAGAAGCAAAGTTGGAAAGAAACCTAATTCGGAACAGGAAAACATGTTGGTGAACAAAGTGGATCTTGAAGAAGTAAGGAAATAAATGACAAAAATATGGAGAAAGAAGGAAGAACCTGAAAATAAGGATGAATCAAATAATCATGTATCTGCATCTAGTGCAGATACCTTTTTCAAGAATTGAACCCAGTAATGGTTCCAGGGGGAACAGTCATAGAAGAATCCAAAAAACTCCTGATATATGAGGTATCATATGAATACACAAGGATAAGTAATGTGAATCTCTAGTTTGAAGGCATTGAAGAAAATTATGGTGAAAAAAATGCAAATCAGGAAATTTGTGGAGCCCTTCTTGGCTTATAGTGTTTCTCAAAATTGATCTGGCAACATTGGTGAAAGAGGTACTGATTTAGTGAAGTACATATGATGATTTCATAAGCAATAAATTACCTTTTATGATGAAACCCTAAAAGCAACAAGTTAAATAAGGATGATTGTGTGGTCATTTTCATTATGAATTGAACGAGCTGAGTAAAGTGAAATCAGAGGAATAAGGTGTTAGGGTTGTTGGCAAATGAAAGTACGAAGAACTCCTTAGCAAAATGGAGTTGTTAAAAGGAAAAATAGAATAGTTCAAGAGGCTGCTAGGTCGATGATTACTAAAGTCGGATTATCATAAGTTTACTAGAAATAAGCTATTCATACTGTTGTTTATGTGTTCAATCGATTTCAAGCAAGAGAAAACAATACAAAGACTCCCTATGAGCTATGGCACGGAAGAATTCCTACAGTTAAATATTTCAAGGTATTCAAAAGAAAATGTTATATCAGAAGAGATGAGGAAACTTTGGGTAAGTTTGATGGCAGAAATGATGAAGGCATATTTCTTGGATACTCTACTAAAAGAAAGGCATACAAATGTTTCAATAAAAGACTAAGGAAGATTGTAGAGATCTCAAATGTGAAGGTAGATGAAACAGTGAATAACTTTATTGATGTTGATGGATATGTGTCTAATGAACATGATTGTGCGAGAATATAAGAAATTGTGGAAGAACAGGATAAAGATGAGAAGTAGGATGAACAAAATGAAAGAGAAGAAGATGCTCATGTGATGACTCCTAGGACACTGAAATATGTACAAAGGAATCATTCAAAAAATCAGATTATTGGAGATAAAACAAAAGGCGTGTTAACCAGAAGTAAAGTTGTTGTTGAAGTTAATTTGTGTTTATTCTCTGATATTAAGCCAAAGACAGTAAGCGAAGCCTGTAAAGATGAACATTGGAAGGAAGCAATGAAAGAACTTTTGCATATTGAGAAGAATCAAACTTGGGAACTAGTCCCAAGATTGGCAGATAAAAATATCATTGGATCAAAATGGGTTTTCAGAAATAAGTTGAATTTGAATGGAGAAGTTGTTAGAAATAAAGTGAGGCTTGTGTGTAAAGGCTACTCACAAGTAAAATGCATAGATTTTTCAAGAGACTTTTGCCCCGGTACCAAGAATGGAAGCTATAAGGATGTTCTTGTCATTAGTTTCTTATAAAGACTTCAAAGTCTATCAAATGGATGTCAAGTCATCATTTCTGAATGGTGAGCTGGAAGAAGAAGTTTACATGGAACAACCAGAAGGATTTCAGTTAAAAGATCAACTAGATATGGTGTGAAGATTGAAGAAAGCTTTATATGGATTGAAGCAAGATCCTAGAGCTTGGTATGCAAGGTTAGATAGGTGTTTGATTTAGTAAGGATTTAACAAAGGTACGATAGACAGTAATTTATAATTTAACATTGAAGATGACAAAGTCTTGATTGTAGTTGTATATGTTGATGACATTATCTTTGGAGGAAATGAAAATATGTGCAAGATGCTTGTGGAAGAGATGCAAAAATAATTTGAAATGTCTATGTTTGGGGAGATGAATTTCTTTCTTGGGCTGCAGATTAATCAAACAGAGTAAGGAATTTTCATTTCACAGTCTACGTATGTAAGAGAGATGTTGAAGAAATTTGGGATGGATGGTTCCAAACCGGTAAGTACTCCTATGGTGACTGGTTGCATAGTGGGTAAAGATGTTGATTCACCTAAGGCTAATCAAAGCAAGTATAGATCTATGATTTATGGATTACTATATTTGACTACTACTAGACCGGATATTATGCATGCGGTCTTTCTTGTGGATAGATTTCAAGAAGATCTGAAGGAAACACATGTTGTTGCAGTTAAAAGAATATTTAGATATTTGAATGGAACTCCAGATTATGGATTGTGGTATCCTAAAGATACTAACTTTACACTTAGTGCATATACAAATGCAGATTGGGTTGGATGTGTAGATGATAGAAAGAGTACAAGTGGCAGTGCATTCTTTCTTGGATGCAAATTAGTGGCATGGTTGAGTAAGAAGAAAGATTTAGTCTCTTTTTCTACTACTGAAGTTGGGTATATTGTTGTTGCATCTTGCTCTACATAAGTTTTATGGATGAAACAAACATTGAAAGATATCACAGTGTTATATGATGATCCCATTTCTATTTTATGTGATAATACAAGTGCAATTAACATTTTGAAGAATCCTGTGATGCACTCAAGGATGAAGCATATATCTATTAGATATTGTTTCTTGAGAGAGGTCATGGAGAATGAAGTAAAGCTTGAGTATGTTCTGATAAATGATCAAATTGCAAATATATTTACGAAGGCTCTTCCTAAAGATACTTTTGAGTATCTCTAAGCGAAGTTAGGGGTTATTGCCCCTCCTTTCATAAACTAAGATGCATTTGGAGATGCACTAGTCCAGTGGATTCATGGTTCTATCTTTTTGGACTGATGTTTTGGTGGCTACCCCTTAGGGGGAGTAGGTAGTTTTCAAGTGTTGTCATTGTAAGTATTATGTTTTCATGTAAAAGGAAGATTCAATAAACATATATTTTTCCTTTGCCATTGATGTCAAAGGGGGAGAGAAAGGATGTGAAAAGGAGAAAAATTTAATGAGAGAATGCAGGTAATGAAGAAGATGATCTTCTGAGGGGGAGAAACAAAAATAAAAATCTTGAGAAGTATATCTAGATATGGTATGGTTTCTTTGATGATTTTTCACATTATGTGTTGTCATCAATGACAAAGGGGGAGATTATTGCAAGAATAGAGAAAGGAATGAAGGTGTTGTCATTGATGTCAACTGGTCAACTAGTTATCTACTAGTTGTTGTTGGTTGTATATGTTGAGGATATTGAGAAAATTGTATTAAAGGAAGATTACAGGTATTTAGTTGTTGCTCCAGTATTTACCCCTGTGTTTGTGTGGTTTAGATATGATTTGGTCATGATTGTTGAAGGTTGTTATATCCAGAAGTTTATTTGTTGGTTTGTTGTGAATTTTGAGTTGTGTTCACTAGTTGTCAACTATGTTTCTCTATGTTCTGATTGAAGTCCGGGAGAAAGGTTGTTGGTCCAGATTTCTCTTTGATGAAGTCTTTTGACTTGTGGTTCCAGAGTTAATATGTTTTGATTGCATTGAAGATATTTTTGGTTTCTAGAAGTTTTGAGCTTAATTGTTCTATGTGTTTTATACTAGTTTGGTCGACCGTGTGTTAAGCACTATCTTTGAAGTTAATGAAGTGTATTGGATCTATTTTTGGGTCTCGGTGAAGCATGTGTTTGGGTTGCCCCCATTCTAATTCCACCCTAGAATGTTTGGCACTGACCTAATTTGAATTTGAAGTTGGATGGACAATTTTTTATCTTTTTCAAGGTTGGAGAGAGAATAAATATAGGATGAGCTAGTAATGAAAATCATACAATAAAAAATAAGATAAGTGAAAGAGTAGACATGAGTTTGATTCTATTTAGAAAGTGTGTGTGAGTTGTGTGTGGGAGATCAATGTGAAGCTTAATGTTGAGTTTCCAGATGCAGTGAGCAGAAGGCAAACTCTATCATTCATGCAAATTGATCAAGTAACTGTGGTGGAATCCTTTGTTGCATTGAGATTGTAGTCTCTCTTAGCAAGTCTTCTTTTTATTCTTTGTATCTCTGTGGTAGTGAGCCCTTCGGGTTGTAGCCCTGTGGACAGTGAGTCCTTATTTCAAGCAATGAGCCTTATCTTAGGAATTGAGCCTTGTTTTAGGTAGTGAGCCTTTTTGTAATCTGTTTTGATATTCTCTCTAGTGTGATTTAATCCTCACCGTGGTTTTTCCCTTATTGGGTTTTCCATGTAAATCTGGTGTTACTGTGTTTATGTGTTGGATTTGAGTTTTTGCATTGGCATTTGATGATTAATCATTTAAGTAGTTTCAAGTATTATTTTTAGTGATTGAATTAAAGGTTAAAATCTATCACAAATGATTCACCCCCCCTCTTAGTTGTCCTATTCAACAAAATGTAGAGAATACTTTCAAGGTTGGAGTATTAGATAAGGTTGAAGATTCAGATAAGGAATATCTTGATGATGTGGAAGATGACTTTGTAAGAAGAATGAAAAAGGGCACCGGTAAGTACAAAGGTAAATTACCTTTCAAATATTTTAGTTGTGGTGATATAGTTCATTATGCTTCAAGTTGTCCAAAAAGAGTTGTAAACAATAAGAGTAAGGAGAATAAAGGAAAGATGATTAAGAAAGCTTACTATGCTATATCTAAGATGTTGGTATTTATGATGATGAATCTGATTATGGAGACTTTGATGATAATGAATTATTTTTCTTGGCTATAAAAGAAGAACCTAGTTCTGCTAACTTTGAAAGTTGTGGGAAGGAAAGTAATTTGGAGGAGAAAGTTAAAGGTTCTTTGTTATCTACCTTTCATGTTAAAGAGGATATGAATTACTAGGTTGTTGATAGTGGCTGCTCTAATCATGTGACCGGACACAAAATTATTTTTGCTAAACTTGAAAAATATGATGAAGTATTAATTAAATTTGGAGATGATTTAGAAGCTAAGATTTGTGGAATAGGTTCAATCAGTTTTGATGTCAAGCATAATATTGATAATGTTTACTATGTTAAGGTTTTAAGGTATAATCTTTTGAGTGTTGGACAAATGTGTAGAAAATGATATAATCTTGTGTTTAAGGATGAAACATGTGAGATTAGGAAAGGTTCTAGAATTGTGATTGTTGTTGGTAAGAGAACAAATGGGAACATTTATCAACTTAAGGGTGTTGATGGACATTGCTTTATGTCTTGGATTAGTGACAGTTGGTTATGGCACCAGAGGATGTGTCACATGAATTTTGATAATTTGGAAAGAATTAGTTTAGTTCATGCATTGAGAGACCTACCAAGAATCATAAAGCCTATCAATGTTGTTTGCGAGAGTTGTCAATTTGGAAAACAAATAAGGAGTAGTTTCAAATGAAAGGAACAATCTACTACCAAACTACTAGAATTAGTACATAAAAATATATGTGGTCCTACAAGGGTGAGAAGTCTACAAGGTGATAGGTATTTCATGCTTTTTATTGATTATTATTCTAGAATTACATGGGTTACTTTTCTTAGAGAAAAATTTGATGCACTAGATAAATTCAAGGCATTTAAAGATATGGTTGAGAATGAAATGAATTTAAAAATTAAATGTTTGAATTTTGAAAGAGGTGGTGAATTCACCTCCAATGATTTTAATGTGTTTTGTGAAGTTCATGGCATTAAGAGGCACTTATCTGTCCCTAGAACTCCTTAGCAAAATGGAGTTGTTGAAAAGAAAAATCAGATTGTTGAAGAAGCTGCTAGGACTATGATGAAAGAAGTAAACCTACAAGAAGTCTACTGGAGACAAGATATTCATACAGTTGTTTACATACTTAACATAGTTCAAGCTAAAGCTAATAGCAGAAAGACTCCCTATGAGTTATGGTATGGAAGGATTCCTATTGTGAAGTACTTTAGAGTATTTGGAAGAAAATGTTATATCAAAAGAGAAGAAGAAAACTTAGGAAAGTTTGATGCAAGGTCTAATGAAGGTATCTTCCTTGGATATTCTGCTAAAAGCAAAGCTTACAGATGTTACAAAAAAAGGTTGAGATAGATTGTTGAAAGTGCAAAGGTTGAGGTTGATGAAAACTTGCAGAATTCAATTGCAGTGGATGGATATGTGTCAGATGAACCTAATTACGGAGAAGATGAATAAAAATTTGATAAAAAAGAAGTGCAGAATGAAGAGGAAGAAGCTTCAAAGAAGACCCCTAAAACCCCTAAGTATGTGCAAAAGAATCATTCCTAAGAACAAATCATTGGAGACAAAAGGAAAGGTGTATTGACAAGAAGCAAAGTTGTTGAAGTTGAGGTAAATCTATGTTTACTTTCTAAATTTGAACCTAAAACAATGAGTGAGGAATGTAAAGATGAATATTGGATGAAGGATATGGAAGAACTTATGTAGATAGAGAAAAATAAAACTTGGGAATTGGTTCTTAGACTGGAAAACAAGAACATAATTGGAACTAAGTGGGTATTCAGAAACAAGTTGAATGAGAATGAAGAAGTGGCAAGAAATAAAGAAAGACTTGTGTGTAAGGGCTACTCATAAGTGGAAGGAATAGACTTTGAGTTGAAATTTTCTCATGTGGCTAGGATGGAAGCTATCAGAATGTTTTTGGCATTTACAACACATAAGGATTTTAAAGTTTATCAGATGGATATGAAGTATACTTTTTTGAATGGTGAATTGGAAGAAGAGGTTTACATGGAATAGCCGGAAGGATTTCAGTTGTCAAATCCATTGGATATGGTATGCATAATGAAGAAGGAACTATATGAATTGAAGCAAGCTCCCAGAGCTTGGTATGCAAGGTTGGATAGATAATTTCTACAAAAAGGATTCAGTAAAGGCATCGTAGATAGTAATCTTTACTTCAAGATAGAGGAAGACAAACTCTTGATAGTAGTTGTATATGTGGATGATATTATCTTTGGTGGAAATGAATCTGTGTAAGAAAATTGTTGAAGAGATGCAAAAATAGTTTCTGATGTAGATCATGGGTGGATAACTTCAACACAAACTCAAACAATCAAACTTTCAAGGTTTAAAACATCCTATGGTGAGTTTTTGTTCACAAGGCCTCAATCTTTAAAGCTTAAAACATGGGAGCAACAAATTGAGTTTTTTGGCCATAACTTTCAGTGCAGACATGATCTCCAAAATGTTAACATTGTTCTAGATACTCATTTTGGTTTTATACAACATATCTCAAAATACGGGTAGGTTACTTTGTACAAAATCCTCCAAAAATGGACTATCCTTCAACCAATTAAGCCTAAAACATGAAAAATCAGACCTAGGCATCATCAAAACATGTGCAAACATCAATATGGAACCCTGAAACTTTGGATCATGGTAATATACAACATTTCAGACGCCCACACAAAAATTCAGAATTCTCCACCGTGGAAACCATGAGAAATCATATTTTGAAAGTCACTAGTTACCCTGCATAGGGTTTATGACAGTTTTGAACTATTTTTGCCAAAATTGCAATATCTCTCTCCAAACTCAAAAAAAATTGATGATACCAAGTGCATTAGAAATTATATTCACATGTCTTTCAATCCCAATTGATCTGAGATCAAGATATAGAATATCAAATCCGTACTATGTGTTGCAACAGGTGGGTTACAGAAAAAATCTGGAAGTGGCAGTCATCAATTTGATCATAACTTACATAAAACTTAATAAAAATCAACCAAACCAATTGAAAATGAAAGCTAACTCAATCCTCTATCACACAAAATCATGTGAAGGTCATAAAAAATATTTACAATACCATACTACATTAAATAACAATGATGCAACATTTAGATTTGCAGAAAACAAAAGGATTTTATTGCTTAAACTTTAGTATTATAACTTTCAACCACACCCCAAAAATGGTCTTCAACCTTAAAAAGCCTTTTTTAAGTCATTTAAAATAGATTCCAAATAATTTCAAACTAATTTTCAACTCCCAACCATTCACCTTCCACTAGACACCAAAAAATTGCAAAAGTTGTTTTTTGCAACTTGACAACATTCAACAACTGACACTTTTTACATTTGCACACAAACGTAACACCTAGTGACCCAAACTAGACTCCAACACATTTAAAATGGTCTTATTAGACCTTATTGTATATTAATAACTAAAAATAAATAAAAGATTAACTTTCTACCCCTCTTGGGAATGAGAATCTAGGTGCCCCTACACCATACTCCCAAGGGGAAGAAAAACTCAAGTCTACTTGAGTGCAGGTTTTCTCTCTCTTCCTAGTCTTCCAATTCTTCAGAAACTTGTCCTTCATCTCTACAAATTTCCTTGGATCTTTTTTATTCTTATTGTACCATCTCTTACTAAGCATCTTCTTAACTTCAAGGTACCAAAATTCGAGTTCTTGTTCATATGCCTCAATACCACCGTCTATGTCTTCATCTTCATCATTCAAACACAATATGTTAGCATATTCATCATCCATAAAATCAGAAAATGTAACCATTACCTCTATTGTCTTTGTAACATCTTCTTCACCATACGATGCATAACAATCTGCATATACTGCATCCACTTCTCTTTTTTCTTTATACCCTTTTTCCATCTTTGTTTTCATCTGTTGCACCTGAAAACACACTCACAAATATTGTTAGAAATAACATTTTGAGTCTCAAGGGACCCATTGTCTTCACATTTTTCCTCTTCCTCAGATGGCTTAGGCTCTTCCATCATCACCAAAGACTCTCCAAGGTCTAGTTTTGCTGCCCTCTCTTGCCTTCTTCTCTTCAAAATAATCTTCTTGATAGGCCATTTAACCTTCTTCCTTATTGGCCAATGCCAACCTTTTTCTTGGTTTTCTCTCTCAAGCAACTATTGCATCTCAAGGTCCATTATTTTTTCCATTTCTTCCAAGGTGTGCCTCAACTTCATTATCTCTTGCCGCATTTTTATCTTTCCTTCTTTCTCATTTTTCTCCATCTCACTTTTCTTTTTTCTCATCACTAGTTTCTTGCTTGTTACCTATGTACTCTGCAAGTCTCTACAAAAGAATATTCTCAACATTTTCATTCTTCTTTCTCAAGCAAGTCTCTTTCACATGCTTCTTCTTGTCTTCGTGATACCTCACCTAGGTTTCCTCCTTTCTTCACTACCTAGTTTTTTGGCATCCAGGTTCTTGTTTCAACCTGTAAAAAGTCAACACATAAACTCCAAAAAAAATTTCTTGCCCAGATCTTCAGGCTCTGATACTAATTTTATGTAGATCAAGGGTGGATAACTTCAACACAAACTCAAAAAATCAAACTTTCAAGGTTTCAAACATTATATGGTGGGTTTTTGTTCGCAAGGCCTCGATCTTTAAATCTTAAAACATGGGGGCAGCAAATTGAGTTTTTTGGCCATAACTTTTAGTGCAGACATGATATCCAAAATGTAAACATAGTTATAAATGCCCATTTGTGCTTTATACAACATATCTCAAAATCATGGTAGGTTACTTTGTTAGAATCCTTCAAAAATGGACTTTCCTTCTGCCAATTAAGCATAAAACATGAAAAATCAAACCTAGGGCATCATCAAAACACATGAAAACCTCAATATGGAACCCTAGAAATTTGGAGCATGGTAATATACAATATTTCAGACTCCTGCACAAAAATTTAGAATTCTCCACCGTGGAAACCATGAGAAATCATATTTTGAAAGTCACTAGCTACCTTGTTTAGGGTTTATGATAGTTTTAAACTATTTTTTCCAAAATTGCAATATCTCTCTCCAAACTCAACAAAAATCAATGAGACCAAGTGAATTAGAAATTATATTCACATTTCTTTCAATCCAAATTGGTCTGAGATCAAGATATGTAATATCAAATTTGTACCATGTGCTACAACAGGCCGGTTACAGAAAAAATCTGGAAGTGGCAGTCATCAATTTGATCATAACTTACATAAAACTTAACGAAAATCAACCAAAAAAATTGCAAATGAAAGCTAACACAATCCTCTATCATACCCAATCATGTTTAGGTCATAAAAAATTTGTACAGTACCATACTACATCAAATAACAATGATGCTATGTTCAGATTTGTAGAAAATAAAAGGATTTTATTGATTAAACTTCAAAATTATAACTTCCAACCACACCACAAAATTGGTCTTCGACCTTACAAAGCCTGTTTTAAGAAATTTCCAATAGATTCCCAATAGTTACAAACTAATTTTCAACTCCCAACCATTCACCATCCACTAGACACCAAAAAATTACAAAAGTTGTTTTTTTGCAACTTGACAACATTCAGCAACTTTGACACTTTTTACATTTGCACACAAATGTAACACCTAGTGACCCAAACTAGACTCCAACACATTTAAAATGGTCTTCTTAGACCTTATTACATATTAAGAACTCAAAAAAAACAAAACATTAACTTTTTACCACTCTTGGGCATGAGAACCTAGGTGCCCCTGCACCAGTTTGAGATGTCAATGTTTAGGGAGATGAATTTCTTCCTTGGGCTACAAATCAATCAAACAGATAGAGGGATTTTCATTTCAAAGTTTAAGTATGTCAAAAAAAAATTGAAGAAGTTTGGAATGGATGAATCCAAACTAGTATGCACTCCTATGGTGACTGGTTGCAAATTGAGCAAAGATGATTCACCTAAGGATGATTAGAGAAAATTTAGATCTATGATTGGTGGACTATTGTATCTAACATCTACTAGACTGGATATCATGCATCTAGTTTTTCTTGTAGCTAGATTTCAAGAAGATCCTAAAGAAACACATGTTGCAGTAGTGAAGAGGATATTCAGATACTTAAAAGGTACTCTAGATTATGGCTTGTGGTATTCTAAGAATCCTGATTTCACATTAAGTGCTTATATAGATGTAGATTGGGTTGGTTGTGTTGATGAGAAAAAAAGTAAAAGTGGTGGCGCATTCTTTCTTGGATGTAGATTGGTGTCATGGTTGATTATGAAGCAATATTCAATTTCCATATCCACTGTGGAGGTTGAGTATATTGCAACAGCATCATGTTGTACATAGCTTTTGTGGATGAGATAGATATTGAAGGATATCAGAGTTGTATATGATGAGCCTATTTCTATATTTTGTGATAATACAAGTGCAATTAACATTTCAAAGAATCTGGTGATGTATTCAAGGATAAAGAATATGTCAATTAGGTATCACTTTTTGAGAAAGAAGGTTATGGAGAATGAAGCAAAGCTTGAGTATGTACCTACAAAGGATCAGATTGTTGACATATTTACTAAGGCTCTTCCTAAGGATAATTTTGAGTATCTTGGGGAGAAGTTAGGGGTTATTTCCCCTCCTTTGAACTAGATGCATATGGAGGTGTATCATTCCAATGGATCCATGAATCTATCCCTTTTCTAGACTGGTGATTAGTGGCTACCTCTTAGGGGGAGTAGGTAGTGTCATGTGTTGTCATTGAGTTGTTGATTTATTTGGGTGTACTCCTAAGGGGGAGTATTCATAGTAGGTATTTTGGTTAAGTGTCAAAGGGGAAACATTGAAAAAAAAATTATCCTTTTCCATTGATTTCAAAGGGGGAGAAAGTATCATGTGAAAAAGTGCAAGGTATCAAGGGGAGAAAGTTGCGTATATTTTCAAATCATTCAGGGGGAGAAAATAGTGTGTTCACAATTGTTATGTTGTCTTTGATGGTTTTTCACATATTGTGTTTCCATAAATGACAAAGGGGGATATTTTTGCAAGTATGAAGGTGTTTTCATTGATGTTAACAAAAAGTATACTGGTCGGTGTTGTCAATGATGACAAGGAGGTTTATTGCATGTCGAGGATATTGAGAAATTTGAGAAACAAAGGTTGTTGCAGGTTGTGCATGTGTATTTGAGATATTGAGAAAGTGTTGTAAGTACATGGAGCTATCTTTTTGTTGTAGTGTCTAGACATGAGTTGGAATGAAGTAATGAGCTGAGATGATGTCTATGGTACTTGGTTTCCAAGTGCTTTTTGATAAAATTTGATAAACAAAGTAAATAGTGTTGTGCAAGTGTTCAAAGTGTGCTCCAATATTATGCTCTATGTTTCTTCTATGTTGAGGCTATTCCTATGTTGATCTGATATGTTTTTCATAGATTTCATAGGTTGCTATATTCAAAATTTGGGTTTCTAGAGCATTGTATAGTGTGAGATATTTTCACTAGTGTGTGAACCATTTTTTTAGTGGTGTTCTCTATGGCCTAGGAGAAATGTATTAGCTCCGCATTTCTCCGCTATTGGCTTCAGGTTGTGTTGATTTGGGAAGTTTCTTATGATTTTTGTATCTTTTTGTATTCAAGGTTTTACTTGATTTGGTGCAATACATAGCGAGTTTCATTTGTTGGTGTATGAATAAGGTTTACTAGTTGTTCTAAGTTGAAGTATTTGTATGATGCAAGTTTGGATGAATTATTTGATGAATCTTAAGTAGCTTGTGGATTATTCTAGATCATTTTCAAGTGAATTTTGTTGTCTAGAAGTTTTGAATTGATTTAAGGAAGCATGTACTTAATGATTATGGTGTTTAACATGCGTGTTGGTCAACCTTGTGTTAACACTACATGTGAGGCTTGTAAAAGCATACATTGAGATAGGTTGGGATCTATTTGGGTCCTAATTAAGGATTTATGTAGGTTGCCTTCATTCCTATTCATCACAAGAATGTTTAGGTGCCCACCTATTTTGAATTTGTAAGTGTAAAGGATAGTTGCCAACATTGGAGAAGGATTTTGAGGATGAGGTTGATATGAATAAATGTAATGGTGTTGTGAGATGCAAGAGAGAAGCAATATAGATGCAATATCGATGTGAGTGATGTGTGTAATGCACATTTGAGTAGAGCAATGAAAATTTCAAGTGTTTGGATTCCTAAAGGTAGTGAGCTGAAGGTGTCTGAAATCATTCAAGCAAGGCTATGAGATTGTTGGAGCATTATGGAGGATTCCTTGTTGCATTGAGAAAGTGCTCTTTGTGTAACATTTCTCTTCTATCTTCTTGTATTTCTTTCTATGGCAATGAGCCCTAGCTATAAGCCTTTTTCGATAGTGTGTCCTATTCTGGAAATGAGCCCTTTTGTACTGGTTTTGAAATTACTTATATTGTGAGCTAATCCTCACCATGGCTTTTCCCTCATTGGATTTTCCACGTAAATCTGGTGTTCTTTTGTGTATGGTGTTTTTATTTTTTTTTCTATTATTTGCATTTCATGTTTAATCACATTAACATAATAAGGGTTTAATGAATGCATGTGGATCTGATTAATGTTGAGGGTTTGAAGGTTTAATTTGCTAAAACTGATTCACCCCCCCCACTCAGTTGTCTTGTTCATTCAACAAATGGTACCTGAGTTTCAATTTTTGAAAATGATCTTCAAGTGGTGAATAATTGGAATTTACCCTTTGATATCTCTACCCCCATTAAAAAAGCTAATAATTCTAAAGATGATGTTGTTTGGATTCCTCCTCCTAGAGGTTGGATCAAAATTAATTTACATGGGTAGCCAAGGGAAATTTGGGTCCTACTAGTAGTTGGGGAGTGCTAAGAGATTATCATGGTAAGCTTATTTTAACAATGGTGCTCCCTTTGGGTACCTAATCCAACCACTTTTTTGAAGCCATGGTAGCCTACAATAGCTTGAAACTTGCTCATTCTCAAGGTTTTTGTAAGATTTGGCTGGAAGGTAATTCCATAAACATTATCCAATGTCTAAAGAAGGACTATCACCCTATTTGTTTTATAGACACTTAAATTAAGGATTCTTTTTATATCCTTAATTCCCTTGAGGAAGTTTATATTTCTCATATCTATAGGGAAGGGAATGGCCTTAGTGATGCATTCGTCAACTTGGGGGTCTCGAAGTGTTCTTCTCAATTTTGGAATAATTATGAGTCCTTACCCCTTAATATCAAAGCCTTAATTAATCATGATGTGAAAAAGGTACACATTAGAAATTCCAATTAAAGTAATGAATGTCACGGGACTTTTCACATGGATTTTGGGTGTTTTTGGGAGCTTTCTTCGCTTTCCCCAATGGGGTCAACATTCTTTTCTAGTTTTCCTATTTTTTCTCTACTTTCCATGAAGATGGGTAGTGATAGGAGTAGGGTTCAACCTCTCTTGTGAGGGAATTAGGAAAAGAAGGGTTATTTTGGAAGATTTTGGAGGAGGATGGTGTGACTCCTTATCTACAAAAACTACATGGGAATGATCCTGAGATAATGAAGGCTTTCATGAAGAGGTGGAAGGATCATAATCTTTCGATGGATGGTAAGGTGATGGTTATCTCTAAATACCTCATTATAGAGATTATTGGTCTCTCTACCCATGGGAGGAAGATTTTTAGAGACACAAAATCCTTTGAGGGGGCTATCAGTCAGCTCTTGAAGGAAAAAAAGTGAGATAAGTGGGTAAAGATGAATTTTGGTGGCTACAATAGGCTTTCAATAAATACTATTTGGGTAGATGTTACTGAGGTAATTATGTGTTATTTCACCCTAGGTGGTCATTTTACTTCCATTTATGGCTTCCATTTCATTTTGTTGAACCATTTCCACCACAAGAAATTTGTTTCTTTCCTATACTACCTCCTTTACTTCTCTTGAATTTAGTTTAAAGGAGCATAAAAAGAATGCTAAACTTCCTATTTTTTATGAGGGTCTTATTCTTCTAATTATGATTCATTTAAAAACCCTTCCCTCCCTATTGTTCCCAAGAAATAAGTTCAATGTTTGTAGATCCAACACCCCTGTTGTTTCTTATGACGTAGCTACCAAGATAGAGAAGTCTGATGAAGATGAGGAATAGAGGGTTGAGGATGAAGTTGAAATTTATTCTAACCCATCTTTGGAGGATGAAAAATCTAAGAAAGGTAAGTCTTCTAAGAAGAGGAAAAGGGCTAAAATTTCTTGGTCTAGTGGTTCCTATATGGGTGGTGCCTTCTCAGGTGAGCACCAGATTACAACTATTGAGAAAGGCCATAATATTATGCCCTCTGAGGAAAAGGAGAGATCTAATCCCAAAGGTAAAGAGAAGATTAGTGAATTTGGTTATCTTTCCATTGGTAATACTAGTAAAGGCCTTGTTTTACTCTTGGAAAATGCTAAAGGGGATCAGAGTTTTTCTCCCCATGACCTCTTGGAGGATTTTACCCAACTTAATACTAATAGAAAGGATATATATAATGTCCTTGGGCTTGCTAGGGATGGTGTGGTTAGCCAATTTAGGCTTACCAAATGGTTTTTTTTGGAACTTAATCAAATAAATATCAAACTCCACTCTTTGCAAAATAGGATTGACTCTAATAAGGATGCTCAAAGTACACTCATGGAGAAAGATGAGGAGACAAAGCTTCATTCAGCTCTAGATGTGGTATCTATGGAGGTTACCCTAATGCAGAGTGAATTTGAGAGCCACATTAAGGGGGTGGAGGAGAAAATGGAATAGGTTAAATAGAATCTAGAAAGAATTATCAAGATTAGCCAATGTTCTATCCACAATAGTGATGAGGGTGTCTAGATCTTTTTTGAGAAATTGAAGGTGGTTAAAGAAGAGAAAATTGTGGGTATCGTAAATATTGGGAAGAAGATGGATTGTGTCAATAAAGTTAAGGGTAAACAAAATAGATCTACTCAATAGGGATTGATTTCAAGAACCCATGGTAAGAAGAAGACTTTTGAAGATGAAAAGAAATATTGTTGAGTTTGGTCAACCTTCACCAAAGTATTTATCAATAGGATTTGGATGTTTCCAATAGTCTCAAAGAGTTGAAGTAGTTTCTTTCTTATTATAGTCCTTTTTGTTATTCTTTTAATGTTGGTTTGTTGATGGTTGGTTGTTGGTTCTCTATGATTATCTTTTAAGCATCCTTTTGTTTCTTGGTTTCATTGGCTGATGGTTTTATTTGTTGATCTTTTAGAAACATTTTGTAACAAGTTTTTGGGTCCCTTCAAAACTTATTTTACCCTTAGTAAAAAAAATCCATGTCCAAAAATTATGATATTTTTTTTACTCCTTTGACATTATAAAATATTGTAATAAAACAAAGATTCAAGTTCCATATGTTGAATATTTTAAATTGAACCACTTGAGTAATTAGAGAGGCTACTATAGTATGTTCAAGGTGGATTGAGTTGTGTTTCTTTGAATTTGGTGATAGCTACTAATGATATCAGTACAGTTGACCAATCAAATTAGGTCCCCTCTTTTCTATCTACTTTGACAACCAATCTTCCAATTTTATAATAATAAATGATAAACCCAACCCTTTTTTATATTTCTTTGTATATTATGGTCTTACATTAAGTAATGGTATCATATTATGGATCATCTAATAATTTAATTTTTTCTAAAGGGGACTCTATACTAGGTTTTTCTTTGATAAAACCTTCAAGAAAATTTTATGCATGGATTCCAAACAAGTACCTCTAATTGGATAGATTAGTAGCCATTGTTGCCTACCCTCAAAGGAAATTCAAACTTACTATCCTTATAGCTATTGTTCTTGCTAGTTATGATATGATTATATCTAGAAATTTTGATGTTAGAATCTCTATAGATTCCAAGCTATTCATAGAAAACTAGGGACACTAGTTTCTTCAATTCCCAAAATCTACCTATCTTAGAGTTGTTAGGTTCACTGGAGCTCCATTTCTTTTACCAATTTTTTTATTTTGATAAAATTATTATATTTAAAATTTCAAGGTAGATATTATAGATACATAAAAATATTATAGAAAAATATAATCCCGGTATGCCATTTCCATTTGTCTTGGGTTTTTATACTTGTGCCTTTGTGGTATGTGTGAGAGCATCAAAAGAATATCTATCTTCATGAAACCTTAGGATTTTTTACTTGTGCATAAACTATGACCTTTAAGGGAAGGTTGAAAGAGTGTTTGGATTTGAGTTCAACTATGTGTCCATTACAAAATATTTTTTGGTAGATTGTCAAGATGATCTATAAACTAAGAAAATGAGCTTCTATAGACTAACCATTAAACAAATGAAAGCCATGGATATTGGGGGAAATATTTCTTCTAGTACCACATCACAAATGATGGAGCTATCCTAAATCAAATTTATGATTCCTAAAATTCTGAGTATAATCCTCTCCCTATTATAAATTGGGCATTGAGAGAACTCTCTATGATATTAATAAGTCGGGTATTTATATATTTCATCGTATCTCAAGAAAATGGTTAACTGGGTGTAGATACGCTGTTACATAGAGCACATACAATGTAGAGTGTGTGTATACACCATTACACAAAAAATTACATGAAATGGTTAAAAATCAAAATTCTAGAGAGAAAATATGTCTAAATAGAGGACATAAATGCTAAATAAAATATAAAAATAATGGAAAAATACTAAAACTTAGTACAAAAGGACCTTTATAATCCCCATCATTAGCTGAATAAATAAATTAATATTAACCAATTAATTAATTATGTACACATCCCTTACCACTTTGGTTAAAATAAACAAAGTCAATCTTAGACAGGGCTCTAAATGTACAAGACTCCAAGTGCACATGGCTTCAAATAAATTTTTAAAGGTAATTTGTTTAATTAATGTTTGAATAATGGTTAGCTTTGTTAATTAAATAATCAGAATTTATTTAATTAGCATTAGAAGAATGATTGAATAGATTAGTTAAATTAAAAAATATTCATTTATCTAATGTTGGAGGCGGGTCTATGAGATAGACTTGGTGTAATGATAGTAAAAATCCATAAATGCATTTTAGGTGTCTACACTAACAATCTACAATACACATGTCCTCTCTCATTCTAAAGCATTGAAGGAGCAATTATTAATGACACATTTTAATTTGGTGCAATAAAGAGTAATGGATGTGCATTTTAGGGTTCTTACCTATTATATTCAATCATTGTACACTTATTGGTAGTTGATCTAGAAGGAGAACTTGTTTCCTTGAGATGAATTGACAACCGTTTAAAATAATTTTAAATATTATTCATCCTCAAATCTTCAAGAAGACCAAAGCAGACAATTAATAATTAGGCAAGTAGAAGAGCAACACTCCTCTATGCATAGGGACAAATCTAAACCCAAGAACTAGTCTGCGACTATGATTTTATCATAGGCCCACAAACTTATCCCTTAACAAAACAAAACACAAATCCAATACAAATTATGAATCACTTCACTAATAGAAAATCATTATTTAGTAATCATACACCAATCTCATTCTAGAATCTTCTTATTAACATACATTCTACTATTATAAAACTAGATACCTTAACTTTTACATTCACATTTCTTAAAACAATAAATATATCTATAGATTATTAATCCCAACTAAGTTAACTAACTTAAACTAATAATTAATTTGATTTCATTTACTTAACTGGACTGAGTTAACCCCTAGGGAAACTTTAATACAAAAGTGGCTACCTTGGTTTTGTCAAGGGTAGTTAGCCCAAGCAATTCATATGGTGATAATAAACTTTCGGCAGGTAAAATTATATTAATTGAGAGGGACATATTAATATTAGATGGGGACATTTTCTATTATAAATAATTTGCAATTAGATCGCATCTTAAAAAGGAAGATATTATTTATGGCGTGCATTGTAAAGTGTCATAATTAAAACTGCTATAAATGCGGTTCCCATTAATGAAGGGACAATATAGATTGAGACATTTATGTCTTTATTCTTTATAATTTCATAGTTTCATTACAAGTTTTAAAAGTAAGTCTTTATTTATCATAATGAGTTTTTGGGAAGCATGAATTCCATTGTAATTATTTATATATGTACTTTGGTAGGCCATATTGAGTGGTGTTTTATACATTTGAATTTAGGCCTCTCATAAGTAGTGGACCCCCTTGAACCAAATAGCCTATATGTGAAAACTCCATCTTTATTCATTTTAATTATTCCTATAATGGAAGCCAGGTATGAATGTGTAATATAAAATTCTCAAATGAATTAATTAGTTATTAGTATAATGGTGAAAATCTTATCTTTGATGTATTTTTTATATAATTTGGAGTAGTATTTTAATGCATTCATAGTCTAGTTCATGTATGCAGTCTGACTCACATCTAGTCCTATGCTCGTCGCTTATCTTTATGCTTATATGCATGCAATCTTAGTCAAGTCAGCGTATATGTTTGGTCCTAATCATAAATCTAATACTTATATATAATCCATTCTATTGAATACAAATTCAACTTGGTTGTGTGACCTAGGTCATGTTTTCTTGTGTGAGTTTGTCCTCATAGCTATGATCTTGATACTTTTGCTTGAAATTTTGATATCAAACATTGATCCGACTCACTACATCTTACACTTTAATCTCAAACCAAATTTGCACAATTCTTCATAATTTGTTGTTAAGTTCATGTACAAAAAATATCAACTTACACTCATTCACACAAGGAGGGTCATTGAATACAACTAATTATCACAAAAATAGTCATTTCACATCTACAATCAAACCAAGCAAAGAATCTAACATATCCAATCACATTCATCCTAGTATGTGAATCACCTAGCAATTATTCTAGAATTCACATGCATGTTTGAAACTTTTTGTCTATCAAGGTATTCTTAAATACAATTATCTTGATAGAAAAACCTTGAGTGCAAAAAATAATATCACCACCTAGAAGTTTGTTTATATGAGAATTCACAAGACAAAATCCAAAAATCAATATAGATTTAATCCATGGATATAATGTGGTGTTGCAATTGCAAACTTGTCCCATCATAGAGAAAAAGAAAATAGTTTGATTCAAACACACGTGCAACTATCTAGGGCATCTATAGATTTTGAGGTGCATAAATCTCATTTTCTTCAATGAACAATAACATTTCTTCAATTACAAAACTAAGCAATATGTCTCTTCATTTATTACTAATAAGAGCATGATTGTACTTTCTAGTTAATATTTCCTAATTTGATCAATGTCACTCTAGCTAACTCATAAAATTAATCTAGCTTGATTAGGGATTAATTGCTTGGTTTAATTAGTTGAACTAGATTATACTTAGGGAGTGTATGTTTCCTTTTCATTTCGATGAACCCAACAAAATTTCCCAACCTCACAAGTATAAGTTTTTAGCTTTGTAATTTAATTTAATTTTTTCGATGTTTGATTTTTTATTTGCCTTTAGAGATTCTCTAACCTATATTTTTTAGTGTTCTAGATGATTAAATTTATTGCATATCCTATTCCCAACCTACCCACTCTTAACTTGACCTAGGGTTTATATTTTTTCAACATATTTTCATATCCAATATATCTTCAATTTTTATAAAATTTTCATGGATTTGAATCTTCATTGCCCTTTCATTTCATGTTTAGGTTATAAGGTTGCATTTTGAATTCTAGTTTACCCGCGATCCCACCCTATCTTTACATTATATCATGACACCTTTTAGGGTTTCTTATTTAGTTGATTTGTATGCACTTATTTCAAATGTTAACATCTTCCTTTCTTTAATTTTACATGACACCTCTATACTCAATTCACTTGTGTAATGTTATGCTTTGGACATGGATGTCATCTCTATGGAGGTTTTATTTTATTGGCATACCTTACTCCTCCTTTGTAGAGTTAATGAATACAAATAGTATGTTATTAGAGATCCTTAGTTTATTTGTTTACACTTTGCATGATGATCCCTTGTCTTATGACACTAATGATCATTCTTCTAGCAAGGATCCATCAAGCCTCTTACCCATTCATAATACTAGCATGTATTATGATGAATAATCTTTAAATATGTTATGAAAGCCTAGACTCATTTGATCTCTATACATTACCTAACTTTATAGATAATGATGAAGACCTTTGCAATTATTATTCATTAACTTCTCTTGATTGTTTGTTGATGGATGATATTGATTTATTATATAACCATATTGAGTGTATTAATGTTTCTTTAAAGCTTTCATATAATGTTATCATAGATCCTTGTAAAGAAGAATTAAATGGTGATTATGATGGTTCTATCAATGCTTAGTTATGTGCTAGTAAATTCTTGTTTTCTAAAGATAAATATTTTTGTAATAATATTCTCTTGATTAGTGAATTTATATTGTATCTAATGGATGGAGCTTTGAATTAATTTGATAAATATTGCTTCTTTTAACTCTCTACCTAGTTCCTTCATTGAATACTTGTATAGACCTAGAGTGATAGCATGGATTTGGGTATCATTCATCATAATATGTAATTCAATCCAAACCCATCAATTAATATGGCTTTCTTTACTACTATGCCCAACTCGTTTGACTTTGTAGGGCATACACACCAAAGGTTATCATGATGAAAAAAGGTTATTTTACCTAACACTAACCTTCCTCCTTAACAATTAGTCTTCCTTTTTCACCTCAAGATAGATCGAAGGAAGATGATATCATTCAATAAATAATAAATAATTTGTAGACATAAAAAATTGACCTCTTGATACCATGATGAATACCACCTCACTATATACCAATATCTTTCATAATTCTCTTTTTCACCTCACTAATAATAGTACATTGCTAATTAATTAGGCTAAATTTCTACATTATTTATCCAAATAAAATAAATAAATAAAAATTTAAATAGTCACATGATTATTCATAATTATTAAATAAAAAATGCAGTCATCTTGCAAATATCCACCATCCATTTCCCTACTATATCTCAAAATCTTGACATTCATCTTGTATCTTTCTCTAGAAGCTACCAAAAAGTTACTATAATGCATCTTAGCCATCCATTCTCATAATACATATTTAAATCTAGACCATCCACATCCTCAATCAAGAATCTATAAATCTACTCTCGTTCATCATCAAATCATCCTCTTGAGCTTGATAGCTACATGCTATCAAAATATCATCAACAAAACAAGTTTGATAGGTACATGTTATAAAAATATTGCATGGCCCATTGAGAAACCATATCAATCACATCTTGAACAAGAAGCTTCAACAAAGAGGGTTTGTATTGGTAATATTATCAAGTGTTTGTTTTTTTATTCTATTTATCTCAATCAGAGGTTATAATTGATTTAGAATGAATAATTTAGTGTTGCTTTAATCTCTTTGGATTTTTTTCTAAATTCTACACATAAATAGTTAATCTAAGTTTTATTTATAGGGCTTAATTTTCACATAATATCTTTATTGAGAAACAATGAATAAATATTTAAATAAGAGACATGTTGCATCAAATTCTAATCCATAGCTAACAAGTGAAAAGAAGAAGAAAAATAAACTTCTTTCAACACTAATCATTGAGGAGAGAAATGTATAGAAAGTATGAACAAATAGTTCATGAAATAAATATATAGAAAAACTTTCACCACATAACACAATGTTTACCTAGGGAAAAAAAATCAACAAAAATCCTAGCCTCCAAATCTTGAACCAATATATTCATAGTAATAAGAATAGTTATAAAATAATGTTAGGCTCAAGCCTTCACAAGAGAGGGTCCAACAATTTTTTTGGAGAAATTCTGATAGCATAACCTCCTAGAAAGTTGCATCATCATAACCCTTCATCCCAAGCATCCAATATGTAGGAGAATAAAAATATTAAACTATTAAATGGTAAATGAGAAACCATGGGAAACCATTAATAGGTACGTCACCCAAACCCTAAGTAAAAATTTCAACACCCCATTCCTAAGTGAGTCTCTAAGCTATTTTTAGTGTGTGGTCTTACATTTCATAAACGTTCCATAAGCTCTTAACCAACTTGGGTGCATTATTTTAGCTCCATTGTCTGCATTCAAAGATGGCTTATAAAATATTTTCTTACCTACCATAATTTGGTCAAGTCCACTATGTAACCTCCCTTTTACATGCTCTTATGCCTCATAGAATCATCTATAAGATCTCTTACAAATCTCCACATCATTAGATACTCTTAGAAATTATTGCACACATCATGTAATACAATACACATGGAAAAAAATGTCAAATAAAAGTGGGACACTTTTTTCCATGAGGGATTATAAATAATAAATAACCATTATGATTGTAAGGTGTAGGAAACACCTATCCCAATGGTAACATCTTCAATTGAATATATTTTTCATAGGATTTCATGATATATAATTTTATAATAAGGATATTCCACACAGTTATATGGTTAAGAAACTATTTCCTATTTATATCATGGTCAAATATGGAATTTTTATTATGAAGAGATCTCTAGTGGATAATGGATCTAGGTTTAAAAATTATTAAATATTGTTTGAGTCAAATTAAAGTGGACATATTTTAAATTCAACTTCCAAATTTAGCTACTAGAGGTGTTTACAACAAACCTAGGATTTTTTAAGAATAATTTATCTTTCAATAAAAATGGTCCTTACACTTTAGATTCATTGTTCCATATGATGCCCAATTAATTAAATTATAATATCCTCCTTGGGTGTCCTAGGTTTCATGATATGAAAATGGTACCCTCTATATTGTATTAATGTGTTAAATTTTGATGAGTAGTGTAGACCTAAAATTATCTTTCAATCAATTTTGCTAATCTTCATCATAATCCCCTAAAATGATTGTCCTAATTATTCCTCTACCATTAATTAAGTAATTTAAATTACTTAATTAATCAATGATCTAGGTGGATTCAAAAAACCTAAAAATTTCATAGTCTCAAAATTCAACCAAATCGGCATCATCAAAAAGAACTCACTGACATGATCTTGACGCAACTTGAACGGGCTCAAAAGGAGTCTGTATGCAGAAGTTATGCTTAGTTAAAGGTTCAGTCAAACAGGCAAATCAGGGCCAATGCAAGGCTAAAAAATTGGCCATCTCCAAATTGGGTGAAGACAACATCAAGTTGTAGTGCTCGTCAATACAGTTCTGACACCTTTTGAAACGCATTAAATGGAGTTCGTATGAGAAAAATAGAGTCGGTCAAAGTTTGCAGATAAAAGGAGTTGACCGGAGGGTACAGTTGCTGACATGGCAGATGATGACATGGCATAAGCAATTAAGGGAAATTATCTTATTTAATTTAGAAATTAAGCCTGAAATATATGAGTCAACCTTTAAAAATAAAATGCATAAATATTTTAAAAGGGCTTTAAGACTTTAAAAGGTTTATAAAAGATATTTGAAACATGAAGCTCCAATCTATAAATATTTTAAAAGAGGAAAATATCATAAAATATAAAAGCCCAAATCTTAAAGAATTTAAAGGGGATTATTAAGGCTAATAATCCATATCCCTATTTTTAAGGCTTGAAATCCATATCCTTGTTTAGATGGATTATTAAAAGATAATCCATATCCCTATTTTTAAGGCTTGAAATCGATATCCCTATTTACATGGATTATTAGAAGATAATCCATATCCCTATTTACATGTTAAAATTTGTGATAATAACCTAAGGGGTTTTTAGGATAATTTTAAAGGAGTTTATCAAATTGAAATAATATTGTACGGGAATATTGTAAAGCCCAAAATTATAAGGGTTATTTGTTTTAATGGCTGTATTATTTTTAGGGGATTTACTGTTGTAAATGGGAGATTGGGATAATTCAAAAATCATATGGTTTTAAACCATATTAGGAAAAATCAAATGTATAAAAGGGGGAAGAGTTTGGCCTTTCGGGGACATTGGAAATTATTGTGAAATTAAAAATTCTCTTGGAGAGAATAATTGTATTATTGGGAGATTATTGTGAAAGGTGGAGAATTTGAATTCTTTGAGAGAGAGATTACAAGGTGTTGATTATTACACCAAACATTGTAAAGGAAAGAGAGACTGTGAGAAATTATTATGCAGGTGGAGCTTGGATATTGTAACAAGGCATTTTCATTGCTTGGCGATATTAATAAAGTGGTCTACCTTGAGAAGCAAACCTAAAGACGTAGTCCTAATTGGATGAACTTTGTTATCAAGCTTGTGTCCCTCTCTCTCTTCTGTCTTTTCATTCTTCTCTCTCCTATCTTTCATTCTTTCAGTTTTAATTCCTTATGTTGATTTCTGATTACAACATTATAGTAATTAGTCAATTTCCATTTCAACGATTAAACAACATAGTCACACAATTCTGTTGGATTAGGAATAATTGTAATTAAGGTTAAATACATTAGAATTTATAAACCTCTAATTACATATCAAATTGGTATCAGAGCTTCTTAATAGGAAATTGAAAAAGTGAATGTTAACCAGGTTGAAATTGAAGCAAGGAGAAGGTGCACTTAAAAAGTTCAATCTTGAGATCAGAAAATGAAGGTATTTTCCACGATCAGAAATGGCAGCTGAAAAAAGTCTTATGGAGCTTGATGAGAAAGCTTTCTAGGAAGAATTTCTTGAAATGAAGGCTATGGTGGAAGTTCTTTTCCAAGAGAGACAAGAGTGACATAAGAAAAAGGAACTCAAGAATAGAAAGAAGAATGAAGGTGAATCCACTTCAAAACATGATAAAGGTAAAGGAGTAGGTGGTAGTGACCCTCCCAAACCTCCATCCCCATCTTCTTCATCTTCATCTTCTTCTTCTTCTTCTTCCTCTTCATATTCTTTTTCTACTTCTTCCCCCAAGAAGAAAAAACCTATACAGCCTGAATCTAATTCACCTTTGTTAAAACTTGATGATAAATTTTATTCACCAACCTATAATGGAGAACTAGATGCAAAAAAACTTGATAATTGGATAAAAACAAATTGAAGTTTATTGTAGAATTCAGAAGTTTATTGAGGATTCTCAAAAAATCCAATTAGCCACTCTTTGCCTGAGAGGCACAGCCTTAATCTAGTGGAAGAGAAAAACTTGGGAAGATCTAAGCCAGTATGGTAAAATTATTTCTTCTTCATTTGAGTTTATAGCTGCATTAAAGAAAAAGTTATATCCATTAGGTCATATTTGCAAAACAGCAGTAATGAATTGGCAATCATTAAATCAAGATAAAGGACAAAGTGTATAGGATTATACACAGGAGTTTAGGAAAAGAGCTTTAATTTTGGGCATTCCATTATATACACAAGAAACTTTGTTAAAGTATATAGGTGGACCACATGAAAATTTGAGGCATACAATACTTATTTTTAATCCAACTAACCTTGATGAAGTTAGTGTGCAAGTCATTCATCTGGAAACAAGCTCGAGGAATAGCCATGATGGTCTCTTAATGGACTCCAATAAACACAAAGGGAGCAAGAAAGAGAAGGAGAAAATGCAGCGGACAGCTCCTGTAAAGAAAGAGGAGGATAAGCCTTATTGCTCACACTGCAAGAAGAAAGGGCACAAAGATGCAAAGTGTTGGGAATTGCATCTTGATTAGAAACCGAAATGGTTCAAGGATCGAAAGGGTAAACAAAATACCACATCTATCATGCATGATCTTCTATTAGATTCTGGTGATGAAAGCAAGATCACAGTTGTGGGTATAAAAGGTAACATTCCTGTTGTCAGTACTAGTTCCCATGCTTCTTCTGTAAAGTGTAATTAAGTACCTGTTGAAAGTAAGAGGAATGAATTGTTTCATATAAGGGCTATTACAAAAAAAGAAAGAGATTGATACATGCATAGATAGTGGATCACAAGTGAATCTAATCTCTAAACAAGTTAAGAAATTGGGATTAAAAATAACTCCTCATCCTAACCCATATCCATTGGGTTGGGTGCATGATAATGCTCGGCTACATGTGTCAAAGCAATGTAAACTCTGATTTGCAATCACATCCAAGTTTGTAGATGAGATAGAGTTAGATGTAATTCCGCTTGACATTTGTGGGATAGTTCTAGGTAGTCCTTACTTGTATGACAAAAAAGCCATGTTCTACAGGGGACATAACAAGTATCATTTGTTTAAGGATGGAATTGAATATATTGTAAAATCTCATCACATGAAGAATGATAGATCTATTGTAAACATAGGGCATATGAAGATGATTGTAAATGTAAGCAATGCTTTAACTCTCATGTCTCTAATAGCTAGTGATACTAAGCATGAAGATGATAGGGTGTCACAGACAACACAATGTGAGGATCGGTTGCAAGCACAATTAATTCTTCAACCAAAGGTGCTAAAAGAGGGTTTAAATGATTCATTTTCTAACAATGTTCCTGTTTAGGAGATCCAACACATTGATACTTTTTCCTTCACATCAGTTTATTCAGTACTATTGCTTGTTATTCTACTAGTTAGTTCTATGTGGATGATGGATGTGACAGTAAATATTGATGAATATGTAGTTAATTGTATTAGCAATGCTATCTCATTTTTCTTTTTGTTTGTGATGGGTCAAATGTTCAAGATTCTAGCAAGGTGGATAGATGGTACTGAGAAAGTGGGGTGACAATGCCCTAGCTCAAATTCTATGTAAAAATAAACTTTTGGTGGTCCAAAAGCTCCTCAATGGGGAGGAATGATCCAAGTGGATCTAGAAAACCTAAAAATTTCATAGTCTCAAAATTCAACTAAATCAGCATCATCGGAAAGAACTCACTGACACGATCCTGACGCAACTTCAACGAGCTCAAAAGGAGTCTGTATGCAAAATTTATGCTTAGTCAAAGGTTCGATCAAAAAGTCAAATTAGAGCCGATGCAAGGCTGAAAATTTGACATTCTCCAAATTGGTTGAAGACAACATCAAGTTGTAGTGCTCTTCAATATGGTTCTGACGCCTTTTGAATCACGTCAAACGAAGTCCATATGAGCAAAATAGAGTCGGTCAAAGTTTGCAGATAAAAGGAGTTGACCAAAGGGTACAATTGCTAACATGGAAGATGATGATGTGGTAGATGATGACATGGCATAAGCAGCTGAGGGAAATTATCTTATTTAAATTAGAAATTAAGCCCGAAATAAATGAGTCAAACCTTTTAAAATAAAATACATAAATATTTTAAAATGGCTTTAAGACTTTAAAAGGTTTATAAAAGATATTTGAAATACGAAGCCCGAATCAATAAAGATTTTAAAAGAGGCAAATATCATAAAATATAAAATCCCAAATCTTAAAGGATTTAAAGGGGATTATTAAAAGATAATCCATATCCCTATTTTTAAGGCTTGAAATCCATATCCCTATTTACATGTTAAAATTTGTGAGAATATCCTAAGGGGTTTTTAGGATAATTTTAAAGGATTTTATCAAATTGAAATAATATTGTACGGGAATATTGTAAAGCCCGAAATTATAAGGGCTATTTGTTTTAACGGATGTATTATTTTTAGGGGATTTACTGCTGTAAGTGGGAGATTGGGATAATTTGAAAATCATATGGTTTTAAACCATATTAGGCAAAATCAAATGTATAAAAAGGGGAAGAGTTTGGCCTTTCAGGGACATTGGAAATTATTGTGAAATTAAAAATTCTCTTGGAGATAATAATTGTATTATTGGGAGATTATTGTGAAAGGTGGAGAATTTGAATTCTTTGACAGAGAGATTACAAGGTGTTGATTATTACACTGTAAAGGAAAGAGAGACTGTGAGAAATTCTTATGTAGGTTGAGCTTGGATATTGTAACAAGGCATTTTCATTGCTTGGCGATATTAATAAAGTGGTCTACCTTGAGAAGTGAACCCGGAGACGTAGTCCTAATTGAATGAACTCCGTTATCTGTTGGACACCAAGAACACTAAGAGGGGGGGTGAATCAGTGTTCCAAACTATTTGAATTTCAAAATCAGATCTTAAATTATCAACAACAATATTTAACCTTTAATAGCATCCACAACAAATAAACAGAAGGAAACATGCATGCACATTAATAAGACAATGTGAACACCATAACACCAAGATTTTTAAGTGGAAACCCTATTAGGGGAAAAACCACGGTGGAGATTAATCCACAAGGTATACTCTGTTAAAAGTATGATAAAAAGGGAATGCACTTGCATTCAGGCACACTGCCTAGAGCTCACTGCTCAAAATATATAAGAGGACTCACTGTCCAAAAGAATTTAAGATTCAAAATATTCAAAATATGAACTAAGAAAATAGCATCTTTGAATGCTTGGATTCAATTCCAATGAAGCACATGAAATAGATTTTGGACCTTCTATCCAATTTGTACTTCTACTCTGCTACAAAAACCCTTCTACTACACAAACAAAATTCGCTTGACAGATCCTCTAATATTACCTCATGCAGTTGTTCTACACTTTTTCGCACACACACCTTCTCACCACTTCGTACATCACACCCAAAATGAATTATTGATCTCACCTATATATCCGCTAACAAGATTTTATTACTATATGTCAACTTGCAACAAAATATAATATTCTTCCACAAGTTGGCTCAAATCACCAATTAGAATCAATGTGTACCCACACAATTCAGCTAGACTATACTAGGGACACAAACCAAAATTCCCAACATAAGAAATAGTTAAACAAATACTCCTCATACATCTGGAACATGCCATACGCAACAAGTTAGCCACAATGAGAAAATAAGCAATAAATCATTATACTGAATCTCCAAACTTGTACATGGATCAATGTAATATCATAAAACTTATCAAACAGGTAGCATACATGCTTTATAAGCTTCCCTGGGGATCCACACAACAAAATAATGATTCGGTGAATTATTCAAATCAACTTACCAACCGGATACTATGTTCTTCATGCATTATATTGGTAGAATATTGTCTTCTACTTTCCTTGTCGATAGGAACTGCTTCTAAACTACGGACCATACTACTAACTCCAGTTGCCATCAATGACAACACTAGCAACCAAAAATAATCTCCCCCTTTGGCATTGATGGCAACACTTAGTGAAAAATGACTAAGTGTCAAAACAAAAAAATTGCAAAACACTGCACCACAACAAAACACTGCTCCCCCTTTGGATGTCAAGGCATTTTTCACTGCATTCTCTCCCCCTTTGACATCAATGACAAAAACTTCCACTACTTTCCTTTTCACCTTAGCTTATTTACTACACTCTTTCTCACTACATTCTCTCCTTAAAAAAAAGTTGCAACTGCTGCTAAATTCAGAAAATTATTTTATACTTATCTTTCATTTCCGGGAGAAATTTCTTCCAAGAGTCCACTGCAATCCCAGTAGCAATTATCAGACTATTGTTTTATGATGTTCTGTTGATGACCTGAACAAGGGATTCGGGAATGTTAATGGATTCTTCTAGCTGTTCTCCTTTCTTTAGAACTTCAACCATTTGCTCTAATCTACATTCAATTGGATCCTTCACTTTCTAGAAGGTGTCCATAAATTTTTTTTTGGTAGAGTGAACCTTTGCATACTCAACTTGCAACTCATGAATCTTCTTCTTAACTTCTCCATCCTTGTCCTAAACCATACTGTAGTCCTTTCTGATTCTAAAAAACTCATTCTCAATTTGTTCCAACTTGTCCTTGTATTTTCCAACCACATGAGGCCACTTGAGACAATAATTGTAGATCTTGTTTGTTGATACACTGTCTTAGTACATTCATTTTCTTTTTCAGTTTGGCAAGAGATAGCCTAAAATGTATCTTCAGATGTGAGATTATTTCTTCCTCTTTTATGTCCTGAGACACAGAGTCCATAACCTCCTTGATACATTCAATAAATTATTTTGGAAGTACATTCTATAAACTCTTCAATTCAATGATGCTATCAATAAAGTATCTTCCTAGAGTGTCCTCAATGTAGTCCTGTTCATATGATGGTCCATTCATCCATATGTCAGTTATCTTTTGCATTCCATCTTCTTCATGAACAATCTGCAATATCTTTTCTTTAAATAAAGCACCTTCTTCATCACTTTCTTTTGCAATTACCACAACCGATTCAACTAGTTTTGGTTCATCTCTTGGTGTATATTCCTTAGATTCTTCATCAACTACATCCACAACTATTTTATTTTTACCTTTTCCTTCAACTTTTGTTGACTTAGGTGCTGGAGGAATGTCACTAGCCAACTCTCTTTCTCTCTTCTGCCTTTTCTCCGTCTTACCGAAGGATGATCCAATATCAATTTATTTTACCAGGAGAGGAATAGCAAACTTTTCTAACATCTTTCCAAAGAAGTTCTCATAAACTTGTTCACCATTTTCAAAAGAGTTGAAATTCTCAAAAAATTGCTTGCAAACCGGTATATTTTGCTTCCATACCACATTGTCACTCTGAGGCAAGCAATTTAGGAAATACATCATAATGCATATAGCTAGGGTACCAAACCTAAAAGAATAATCTATATCCTTCATCAATTGCGCATTCTCCATCAATTGATCCTTCAACAATCCACATAGATCAAAGTCTTTGTTTTATATTATCATCTTGTGTGCAATATAGACTGTGCCTGTAGAGGTTGCACCTTCCCTATTTTTGAAGAAGATCTTGTATGAAATTCCATATGCAATATACTTTGTTAATGGATCTTTGATTGTTGTAATCATCAGAACCCTTTGATCTCCTTTTACACCAATTAGGGCTTCGACCTCAATATTTTGAATCGATTTCTTTTTTGAGACATCACCAACATTGCACAAACCTATTAGATTTATGATTACATCCTTAGAAATTTGATAGGGTTTATCCAGAGTAAGGATGTCACCATCCAATCTGTTCAAGATAAACCAGACTACCTCTGCGTTGACGAAATAAGGAAATTCATTCCAGATGTCCAAATTCTTGTGTTTCGCTTCTCCAAGCTTCTTCAATTCTATAGCTGAAAATGAATTTCTTACATCCCTAACCTTTTGACTACTATATTCATCCAAAATTACCGTTCCTTTGATTTGTTTCATTTTATGTACCAAACAGGGTTCTACCAATCATGGAATAAGCATGAAATTGATAATCAATAGAAATACCTAGAAAATTTGCCGCTAAATTGACTTTCGCTCCTTCAAAATTTTGTTGAAAAGGTTCTCCAACTATTCTTCTTCGGTGCATGGTGACAAATGAGGGTTCCAAATGCCCTTTTATAACTTTGCACACCTAACTTCCTTGTCGCATTAAATGCTTTTCCCTAGAAGTTACGGTTACTCTGTTCTCAAACAACAAGAGAGAAATCCATTTGCAGACCTTCAAGAAGTGATCACCAATACATTTGAGGATGAATAACACAACTGTAGACAACTTCCTACAATCTAGAATCAACTACACATGGGGGGAACAAATATTTTCATCAAAACTCCCCCTAGGCCAATGGCCTGAAATCAATTGTCGGATGAACTACCAGAGGGAGCTTCTGATATAGCCTTATTACATTCATTAGATCCATTCTTCTTTACCCATGTTTTCTTCATCTAATCTCTTATCTCTTCCACATATTCTTTTCCTTTTCCTTTATCACCTTTCTGTGAATTTCTTCCTTAATATTCTAGACCTCTTTTATCCATGTTTTTGTTTCTTCAGACTCTTGCAATGTGCCCAAATCTGTTAAAATTGTAGCATACCGGATTTTTCTGTCTATATTATCCATTCCATTGATTTCCTTCTGATCTGCACTAATTAGCAATATGTCCAAATCTTCCACAGGTGTAACATTTAACATTCCTTTTACTGACAGATATACTTCTACATTCTAATGACTTATGACCAATTTTTTTGTAGTTAAAACATTGACCAGAAAATGATGGACTACCAGAACTTATCTTACTTCTACACTGAGAAGCCATATGCCCAAATTTATTACAAATAAAGCAATATCCATTAAATTTTTGAGCATGATATCTTATGCCTTTGTTCTTCTTTTTAGGGTCATTTTGTTCAGATCTGAAGCTCTCATCCTTCACGTAGCCAAGACCTCACTTGTCATTTGCATCCTTTTTTCCTTTAGTTATCTCGTCGAGCCTACCAAAATTGATCCTGAACTTCTCCTTAAACTCATTTGTAGTAGCAAACTCATTTCTAAGAATAACTACCTATCTCTCAAGCTCTTGTTCATTGTTTCTAGATTGTTGCAATTCAATCTCCAACTGAATGAATCCACTATTAACTCTGTTGCATTCCTCATACTTTTCTTTCAAGGACTGGGCCAGATTCTCCTCATTCTTCTTTCTTTCTTCAATCTCTTTGGTTAGCATCATTGCCACAAATTCCATTTCAAGCTTTAGAGTAGTATTGTCCTTAGCAAGCTTTTCACACTCTTCTGTTATTTCTTTTAGGGTTTGATTTAGATGAATATCTTCTGAGCCTCTGCTTTCTTTTTGCTTCAACTGACCACATAGTTCTTTCCTCTTTTCCCTTGACTCATTTATTTTATCCTTCAATGATTGAATGAATTTTTTGGTAGCCACAAGATTTTCTTTTAGTTCCATGACCTTTGCTTTAGACTAATCAAGATCATCAAGTGCCACCATAAGTTGTTATTGAAGACCACCTACGTCCATTGTAATCCAAGATCCACCACAAGTTGTTAAACTTCATAAGAGGAACCTACTATGATACCAATTGTTGGACACCAAGAAAACTAAGAGGGGGGTGAATCAGTGTTCCACAATATTTTAATTTCAAAATCATATCTTAAACTATCAACAAAAATATTTAACCTTTAATAGCATCCACAACAAATAAATAGAAGGAAACATGCATGCACATTAATAAGACAATGTGAACACCATAACACCAAGATTTTTACGTGGAAACCTTGTTAGGGGAAAAACCACGGTGGAGATTAATCCACAAAGTATACTTTGTTAAAATTATGATAAAAAGGGAATGCACTTGCATTCAGGAACACTACCTAGAGCTCACTACTCAAAATACAAAAGAGGACTCACTGTCCAAAAGGAGTTAAGATTAAAACTATTCAAAATATGAACTGGGAAAATAGCATCTTTGAATGCTTGGATTTAGTTCCAATGAAGCACATGAAACAAATTTTGGACCTTCTGTCCAATTCGTACCTCTGCTCTACTTTGCTCTGCTACAAAAACCCTTTTGTTGCACAAACAAAATTCACTCGACAGATCCTCTAATATTACCTCATGCAGTTGTTCTGCACTTTTTTGCACAAACACCTTCTCACCACTTCGCACATCACACCCAAAATGAATTACCAATCTCACTTATATATCTGCTAACAAGATTTTATTACTATATGTCAGCTTGCAACAAAATATAATATTCTTCCACAAGTCGGCTCAAATCACCAATTAGAATCAATGCATACCCACACAAGTTGGCTAGACTATAGTAGGGACCCAAACCAAAATTCCCAACATAAGAAATAGTTAAACACATACTCCTCGTACATCTGGAACACACCATACACAACAGGTCAGCCACAATGAGAAAATAAGCAATAAATCATTCTACTGAATCTCCAAACTCGTACATGGATCAATGTAATATCATAAAACTTATCAAACGGGTAGAATACATGCTTGACAAGCTTCCCTGGGGATCTTCACAACAAAATAATGATCCGGTGAAGTATTTAGATCAACTTACCAACCAGATACTTTGTTCTTCATGCATTCTATTGGTAGAATACTGTCTTCTACTTTCCTTGCTAGTAGGAATTGCTTCTAAATTGCAGACCATACTACTGACTCCAGTTGCCATCAATGAAAACACTAGCAACCAAAAAAATCTCCCAAAGCCATATTCCAACATTATCAAGCTCGTGTTCCTCTCTCTCTTCTATCTTTTCATTCTTCTCTCTCCTATCTTTCATTCTTTCAGTTTTAATTCCTTATGTTGATTTATGATTACAACATTATAGTAATTAGTCAATTTCCTTAATTTATATAAAAGTGAACTTAGTCTGTAATTTCAACGATTAAACAGCATAGTCATGCAATTCTGTTGGATTGGAAATAATTTTAATTAAGGTTAAATACATTTGAATTTGTAAACATCTAATTATAGATCAACCCATCTCATAATTATTCTAACATTAGTTGGATAAAACAATACCTTTTAGTCAATTAGTTAATCTCTCCCCTAAGGTTCAAACCTAAATAAATCAATCAAAAAATTATTTATTTAATCCCACATACATATTCATCCAAAAGATTTAAAAAATGATCGTATTTATTTAATTCCCTATTTTATTCACTTTTTATCACAATTAATTAACTTGATTAATCATAGACACAAAATTAAACACAATTAATCAACCTAATCATTAATCACATATAATCCCACTTACCCATAAATTCTATACAAAATTTCAACCCATTTTTATAACCCATGTGATCTCTCACACATGTGTAATAGAGAACATGTCAAATCCCTTTCTCCCATGACACCTCTCACATGTGTGAGCGGACATATGTCACATTTTTTCTTCCCTATGTATCTTCAACACATGTATGAGGAGATTTAATCCTAGTCCTTTGATTTAAACAAAAAAAGTATAACAATCCATATCATGTCAATCCTTGACCTAGCTAAATCCACTAGTATTGACATGTCACTTGGTGCCCTCTCCTTCCTCCAACACTCTCATGAATCCTTAGCCCTTGATCTAGATAATCAATCTCCACTTGGTCCAAAGTCCTAAAAATCTATAAATAAAACCTCTTGGAGGTCATTCTCAATAGAAAACCATTATTTTATTGCATATTATATTTTTAGAGCATCCACATCCTTTTGTTACTCTATTCTACCATCAAGAGCACATCAAGAGGAAACCTAGGGTGCATTCATTTTCATCAAGCTCTAACAAAGGTCATGAAAGAATGCAAGATATAAAGTAATTTTTGTGTTTCTTTTTATTTCTTTGTTTTCTCTTGTATACATTTTAGCATGTCTAATAGGACCCGTGTCCTAAAAACTAGCTTATTTTTAAAAAAAAATTTACAATCTTTTTGTTCATAAGTTACAGGTTGGTGCCTACATTTCATGTCATTTCACCTACATTATGAATTTGTTCCCCTACCTCTTGGACACTTCAACCATTTTATCCCAATATTGCAACTTTATTTTCACTCATTTTCATCTTTTTGCTAACATTTTCAAACTTGTATTGTAGGCTTTCAATAGTTATATCCATTAAAAAATATATAGGATAACTCATTTTTCTTTTAAGTTTATCATAGTTTATTTTTCATAATATATTTTGGCACATGCACCTTCTATTATGTTGCTTGTGTATTAGTTCATTGACTATGCTTCGCATATCAATGCCTTCAACCCCAAACCTTTTTTGACTATTCCCATCATTTTTCATGCTTTCATTTTTTGGTTTTTATTTATATTAGTCCATTAATGTTTCACTCCGTCATTTCTAGTATTTCTAACTCTCAAATTTTCACATTTTTACTATTTTTTAGGAGATTCAACTAACAACTTAGCTATTTTGTAGGGTTTACATTTCATCACCTTCATAGTTTTTGTTAGGTATAATATTCATCAATTGTGCTTTTATATCATTATCTATGTTATTCATCACCTCTATTTTCATGCAATTGTCTACGTGTTCATTGCCTCTATTTTATAGAGTATCTTTTTCTCTATCATTTTCCTCAATTTCTATGCAAAAAAAATAAATTATTAATCCTAACTAAATTGTCTAGCTATACCACATGTCCAAGACATCTTTAGAAAAATTCTAACTTATGTGTTATAGGATTTTGCTTGTCAAATATTTATTTTTTACATTAGATTTAATTGCACATTAAATTTAGGTAGAGGGAAAAGAATTGTGTGCTTTATCTTTGAGAATTTTAAGAGTGTGTTCTCTCCCCTCACATTTCAAGGTAATCTTGGGGATCAAATTCTCCATATTTTTCTCTTTTTGTGTTTAGATTAAATCCTAAGTGTACTAAAGTGCATATGATCTCCCCTCCCACCACAAGGTGGTTGTGGGTGATCAAATATACTTATTATTACTTTCCCTTTAGGGGGGATACCTAGGGATTTGATCACCTATGGAAGGACCTTAACCATGCATTTTGGTGGGGTATAAAAAGGGAAAGAATGATATTTTTACCCCAAAGGAGTCATCATCATGTGTTGGCATGGCATTGATGCCCATTTTTGTAAGGATTCAAGGCGAAGGGACCTAGTTCACAAATCTAGAACTCACATTCCTTTGTGGTATATAAAGGATATCCTATAGTTATCTTGTAAATCCTAGTTAAAACCTTTTGAGCATATTTTTTTGGTGCATCAACAAGAAGTTAGCTTTGAGAAGCTACTCACTCCATACTTCCAAGTGGTTCAGATAAAGTTCATTATGGGAAAGGATTTTTCCTTCATGATAATGGGTGTGAATATGATGATATGATATTTGTATTCCCTATCTATCCTTAACTTGGTAGATAGTATATTGGTGAGACCACAAAAATTGATACTCTTATTTGATTAATTCTAGGTTGTGCAAGTGATTGGTGTGACTTTTTGTACTAAACTTGTATCAGAAACAAAAATTATAATCAAGAAAAAAAACAATCAAAAACCAAAAAACATAATCAAGACCAAAAGCTTATATCAAATTAAATCCTAGATCCAACTTGCTCAAGAACTTAGTCTATCCCATGTATAGTCATTCAATATAACCTTTTCTTAGGAACATAGCCTATCTTAAGTATAGGATATTAACCAATTAAGTTTATCCTAAATTTTGAACTCTTTATTATCAACTTAAAATCCACCTTAATCACCTCAAACTCACCCAACCTCAAACCAAAATATCATCCTTCACCATCCTTGAATCAAATTTATTTTTCAAATATAACCTTTAGTCAAAAATCATCCTCAAACATTATATTACCTTCACTTGATGAATTACCTATCTTAAGTGGTGTGCTAAGATATTTATCATCCAATCCAACATCCAACCTTGGATAAATAAGCATGTCCTATCCTAAGTTAACTAGTCAAATAATCCAAATATCATTCATTCTTGATAATTTTCCTATCTCAACTATGAGAGAGTTAAATCATTTATCTCTAATTAACCTAAGGTTTAGACTACCCAAAGCACCTTTGGTTTAGATCCACATGATCAACCTTAAAAAACCATACCCAACATTAAAAAACTTTAAACATCCCCATCCTAAAAAAATCCAAACATCCACCAATCTATCTAATCACAATCCATCAACTCAAATATTATTTACACATTCACATTAAACTTAGAAAAATCCAAGCACAAAAATATCCAAAATAAAACAAAAATGCAAACCCATCATTGAATTTTTCCTATGACAAAGTCCCAAGAAAAAAAAATGGTGCAACAAATCCACACCCTTGGTATGTATGGTTATGAGAAGCATGAGTACCATATGCAAGTTGAAGCACCAACACAACCAATTCATCAGGGAGTAATAGATGATGAAGGATACATAGTCATCCAACCTAAATTCCTTGACAATAAAGAAATTAAAGAGTTGATGAACCACCTTGTAAATATGAATAAGGACCAATTTCTTATACAATTAATCCAAGAAGGTTCTAAACATACGTCTCACTATGATGCCTCAAATCTAAGTGAGATCATCTGATAGGAACCCCCAACCATAACCACATTTGACAACCCATGGAGACATCCCCCTCTATAAACATTCATAACCAAATCATAACACACAACATTTGATAGTTTGATGAAAATGTTCCCTCCCATTTCATCCTCACAATGAAACCCCTCTAGCACTCACACCCAAAGCCTTCCCCTTAAATCTATCCTAAAATTCTATCTAATTTATTTTATAAAAGCGCTATTCTAACCACATCATATCCTCCAACAAATCCTCCTCTAACTGCATCACATCCTCCAACCACATCATACCTACCTCAATTCTCACATCCTCCTTCAACCTCATATTCCTCATATGCTCCCTAAAATTTGCATCCACCTTCAACTTCATACCCACCTTATCAACCGCCCACATCATCTTATCCCCTTCCTCCATATTCCCCATCTATTACATATCTACTAAATACTTCATATCCTCCCACAATGTCCCATCTGCCCTAAATTTTTTAATATCACCCAAATAATTTGTATCCCCCTATTGCTACATATCCTCCTAAATCTCTTATCCTCCAACTACTTTATAACCTCTCCAAACCTCAACATCATATCCATACCCACCCACAACATCCTACCTTCATACATCCCAATACACTCAACCTCCACCAACTTACCAACAACATGATTTCTACCCACAAGCACCACCTTATGGTGCCACCCAAAACCCCCCTAAAAACCCAACTACTACAAATCCATTCACCCACAAGTGCTATGAATTACAATTTGGCTATTTCAACCAAAAAATATATAAAAATTTCAAAGGCAATTTCCCCTACCCCTTTGATAGATCTATCATAATGGTACCTTTTCCCTATCACTTTGAAATCCCCAATATTAACAATTTTAAGGGAAAAGGATACCTCTTATACCATGTCAAGGATTTTTATATGGCATTCTGATGCAGAGTGTGCAGGGAAGACAAGGTTTTATGGAAAGCTTCTCTCAAATACTCTAAGTGGACTCTCCAATTCCACTATTCATTCATGAAAACAACCCAACCACCCAACTTGGGTTCCACATCCAGACATATCCAAAAGGCTTGGGGATGATTATAACACTCTCACCATGACAAAACATGACCAAACAACCTGAATCTACACTTAGGAATCCCCATTCAACCATTGCTTCAAGATAGGCCTATTCATCCTTATAGCCCTGTCCAACTAGGACAATCACAATAAGAGTTTGTTAAGGGAAAGAACCAGAAAAATAAAATTTGTTTTAGTCACTCAACATGGACCCCTACAAGTCCTCAAAATCACAAGATTAGACACCAAGAGCAAGTACTCTAATCAACTAACTTACGAGCCACAAGGAAGCCTAATTAGGCATGCACAAAGAAGGAACCGACTTACCTAGGCACACCCCAACACCCCTAAAGCCTTCAATAGGTTCCTAAACATTCCCCAAGACCTCTCTCACACCTTTTTTCCATTTATACACTTCTAATATTCAAAATATCACAAATAGCACATTCAATTACTCACTTTCTGACCTGTCACATAGAGATGCCAAGCCTAGAACATCAAAGAATTCACACAAAACTCCATCCTTCCTCCTGAAACCACTTGAAACATGAATAATACTCCTAACCCTACCATTCCACCAAGAATTATACTTTTCCCATGATGGAATAGAGAGTTACAAGCATTTTAGTGACCAAACCCTGATTTGGTAGGGTTTCAAACCCACTTCCAGTAAAATGGAGATATCTTTCTTATTTATTTATGAAATCATACCAAATCACCACCAAAAGGAATGTTACTCTCCATTATTTCAATTCATATATGTGTGGATCCCATACAGTGACGTCACAAGCCGTACTAAATGAAATAGCAGAGAGAAAATGTAGGAAAACCCAAAAAAATAGAGTTTATTTGCATTCAAATCTTCACAAAATCCTCCAACAACCTTGCCTCAACCACAAGGAGGCTTTTTAAACATTACCTTACCTCTAATAATGGTCCTCAATTTATTTTTGAATGAGGAGACCATTGGTTGTGTGTTTACAACTTTAGTTTAACATTACATAAAATCATTACTTGGATACACCAAGTTCATTGAAACCTTGACTTGACACCTAATAACACCTAGAACAATCTATTACAAACATTGAAATGGTCCCTTGGACCTTATTACATCATGAATAAAGTGAAAAACAAAACCAACATGACAAAGGCCTCATGGAGGCATGAGAACCCCAGGGTGTCCCTGCACCACATTCCAAGATATTTCTTACAATAAAATTTACCTCATGAGACTCTTCCCCCAAAGTATAGGAGGCCCCAAGATTTAGAATGGTTTATGCACCTCCCTAAAGTATCTATTATGTCTTTTGTCAACTTAATTGAGGATTGTGTTACCCAGTTCTCATATAATTTTTAACACAAATTAACCATGCTAGATCTTTTCAGCACAAAATAATGTAATGGTAATATTTCCACGGTCTCATTACAACAATGAAGGGGTCTCTCTAGTCGTTTCCCTTGGCTTATACTAGAAAAACAACTTGTCACTATTTTCATCCAAAATATTAATCAAGAAATGGTCTTACTTTTTTAAGTCCATTGTGTTTCCACATTTGATGAAATCATAGAGAAAGAGGTCACCATTCAAAAGGACCTTATTATAAAAGGCTCAGTCAAAATTTACAAGGAAAATAATAAAACAACAACAACCAAAAAACGACAAGCCTATATTTTGGGCCAAAATAAAATGTAGTCACTAGTGGGGTGACTGAATCCAAGCTTATTCAAAATATGCAAAATTCACTATCTCAAGAAATGAAAAATATGTAAATTTTCCAAAATCAAATAATGTCTCAATTCCACAAGGACAACCTAAAGCTCTCACTAGTCTAAAACATAAATACGCTCCCTTGGGGGATCCCATGGAGGTTTTATTTCAAAATATTTTCTAAGAAAATATAATCAAATTTCCAATGGCAAGAACATTTAATGAAAACCAACCAAATCTTATATGGTACAAATAAAATTAATATTATGATTATTGTCATATAAAAGGCCATGCCAAGTTGAAATTCGTGAAACTTAAGAAATACATTGAATATTCCTTGACCATTATGAGATTAGTTTTTAAGGTCATTCATCATCCTTTCCTAATGACCAATTAGGGATTTATCAAAACCCCCTTCACAATCATGATAAAAATAATTCATCTGCATCTAATAAGAATCATCCCATAATAATCACACTAACAACATCCATTTAAATAGTCCACCTCATTTGATTTCATAGTCATTAATATTGAAAAATCTTACCCATGAGTAGCCACAATTATAATAAAAATATATATTTCATCACCACCAAGCATGGTAAATTTACCATCCAAGGGGCTTTATCCTCCCAATTGATTGTATGTTAAAACCTTCTAGAACATGTTGGGAAGACTCCAACCCAAATATTCAAATTGAAATTTTTCAAAATATCACAAGTGTTCTTAAGGAGATATTAGAGCATGCCTTACAATATTTGTGAGTCCACAACAATAACCCCATTAACCAATTATGAGTCATGGTGGGTCATATATCATCATCTTATCAACTCATGTTCAATAAACACAATATGTCTTCTATTGATCTATCAAGCCCTTCACATAGAATCTATCCTCAAAAAATAGAAGGTCAAATAATTCCTCATTAATGGTGGCTCTAATTTAAATCTATGCACCTATAGATTATTAAAATAATTGGTATATTTTCAAATTTTCATGGATCCTCACAAATGCATAACTATTAAATCCTATGATGATGCTAAAAGATAATTAGAGGGTATTATTTGGCTTCCCATTTAAGTTGGTCCAATAATTATTGAAATAATGTTGCATGACTGAAACCTTTATCTCAACTATAACCTTATCCTTAGTTTCCCATGGATCCATGCCATGCAATCCTTTCCCTTCACATACCATCAATGTCTCAAATTCCCTCATAATGACATAGATTCTCATTGATCCTCAACCCTTATAGTATTGCAAAATGTTGGAAGGTTCCTACACTAGATATCATCACTATTCTGGTAATGATATTGCTTTTTCATCACTCCCATAATCCTCCTACCTCTTTGGCATCATCCCCCTCCACTAATCTTGTTCCCGATATCAAGGTCAAAATTGTCAACAAGGGATGCAACCAATATGAGCTCCATAATTCTTTTTGTGTGGTTCAAATCCTTCTCTACCTAATATCCCATGGAAAACCTTAACACCATATTGATAAAGTGCCTAATATTTTCCCATGTGGTCCAATAATATTTTACCAACAAGGCTTCCTAGAAGATGATATCATTGATGGATATCCTTCCTCATGGCTCTACACAAATGAAGAATATGCACCATGTTTAACTCAAAAATCTTGTCTAAAGGAACTTCAAATATTTAAAAATATGGGCTACAAAGGTAAAGGTCTCAACTTCTATGGGTAATTAATTTTGAGTTCAATCATTACCTAAGGTAATTTTGGTCATTATGGCCTAGGTTATGGTTCAACAAGAAGGGTTCCCTTTGATATTAATATTTTCCTCAACAAAGTGGTGTTGATGAGTGTTTTAGCACTGCACAACACAGACAGAAAACAAGTGTCCTATCTCTCTTGAAACGCAAATTACTTCAGGAAATTTTAGCAAGTGACCCCAAGGTCTCTAATGTCAGGTCTTGACGGTGCATAAATAGCTCAAGTGTGATGTGATTTGCTGGTAATCACAAGGGCCATTTATGGTTTACAAAGTTGGAATCTCATGGGTCTGTAATAGAAGTTTCAGAAGTCTGAAAGTTGATATGTTGTGACTGTAAATTTAGAACAACAATCTGAAACTCATTTTAATCATCAAATTTAACCATGTTGTGATGTTGGAATCATAAAGTTAACTCGTATTTTAAAGAAAATTCAAAGGATGTAAGGGTTAAGAGTTATTATAATATCTGAAAACTAGGAATAATAGTAATAATGGCAAGCATTAAGGTAGGAAGACTCCCAAAACTAGATTTTTCTCAACCAAGAAGATTTTATAGTGTCACAAAACCAATGCAATCTCCTAAGGTTGTCTTCATATTTTTAGACTATCTCTTTTAGTACTTAAAGCATGAACATGCACAGTTGAACTAGAGTGCAGTAAAGAAATAAGCTTAGAATAGATTTACATAGTGATTTATCCTCAATAAACCACCAAAAGCATGAGTTGGAAGTGCATCAAAAACCTTAACATATCATCACCATTAAAATTGTTCATTAACCAATAAGTTGAAAATAGAACTAAATTGTAAATAACTAAGCTATAAATAAAATAAGGAGATTGAATCGTGCACACATTAAGAGAAAACACAAAGAAATCACTAAACTTCAGTGATTTCTTCTATATTGCTTCAAAATGTATTTATACAACAACACATCTCTCTCTTCAAATAAGAGGATACCCCCTATTTATAGTTTTCCAAAACCCAAATCAATGGCCAAGATTAATTTACATCTAATGGCCCAGATTTAATACAGCTTAGGGTTTACACCATTTCCAAGGCAAGTACAATATTTATTAATATAAAATTGGTTCACATGTGAACCTAGAAAATGTACAATGCCCTTTAGCCTATTTTGTATTAAGAAATATCAAAAAGAGCCTTGTGCACACTTCGAGGCAGTTATTTTTTCTTGTAGCTTACTTTGTCCTCTAGCCTATTTTATCTTGTAGCTAGGAATTATAAATATTTATCTTCTATTAAATTTTTCCCAACTTCCTTTTGCACAATGGCATATTGTAAAAACTTCTTCAAAACTTATGTAAGCCTGGAGTTGGCTGGGAAGTCAAAATTGTTGATCTTGAAAGCCACCAGCTTGAATTCTTCTATTAATTCTTCGTGCTCCCCCACATAGTAGCTTCTTCTCTTGATAACCCATTCAGCATGTGAGAAGACACAAGCTGCAAAATCCAAAGAACTCCCAAGCAAAGAGTCAGTAATTACTCCTTGCATCTTTTTCTAAAACGCCTACTTTATAGGCTCGTAATCTAACTTTTGAGTAGGCATATATGCTCTAGTTAGTACCTCAAAAACATCATCACATTAAAATAAATACTCAATAACTTTTGAGTTGATAGTTTGTAGACTTGGAAAGGCCCTCTCAAGGACCTCTTCAAAAATTGAAGGTGTATAACCAAGGTTCTGGTAGATCGTGTTTGTCTTTGGGAAGACCCAACTCCTACTCTAATACTTCTACTAATAATTTTTGAATGCAACGCAACTTTGGGCATGTCATAGCATACATGTTAGGGAAATATTTGCATTCTTCTATTTCTTTCTCAATCTCATTTTTTAAAACCAAGAAATTATTATGCATATCGACCAAATGATGGGCCACCTTGTTACCCATATCTGTGACCCTTTTGAACCAATATGAAGTGGACTTGGTCCATGTCCTCATATTTTCCATTTTATTGATCTCTTCTTTTGATAATATGGCAAGTGTTAGTGATTCTATTGGAACTTCTTCCCCAATTGTGGCCCATTGCTAGATGAAAGTCATCAGTTTTGTCATTTGTGCTTTCAAATCTACCTTAGTGGCTTATTCTTTATCCATTTGATTCAAAATGTTGGTGACTAACCCCTGGAATTTATCTATCTTCTATGCTTGAGAGGCAGGACCAATGTTGATGGATGTTATTTGGTAATCCTTGGCTTGAATAGTATCTAGATCCTTTGTTGCCACTGGCATTGCCACTTGTAGAATGTAGGAGCTTGATGTGTTCGTAGCGCTATGAGATTTGACCTTCGGCTTCTTCCTCTCCCTGGACTTGATCTAGGCACGCACCAAAATGGCTTCCAAGAAAGCTTTTGGATATTGCAGCATCGGGGCCTTGCTTTTCAACTGTTGTTTCAGCCATTAAGGGATTTATGTTTGTTGACCAGAGGATGTAGTGTTGAATTCATCCCCACTATCCTCTTGGTCCTTCTAAAGCTCATCATCCCCATGCTTGGGAGCATCTTCAATATTCTCCTCCTTTTCACTCTGCTCCTCTTCTTGTATTATTCCCTATCCTTTTCTAGCCTCACCTTATGCTCTTTGGGTATATTCTATATTTATTTTTTCAACATTTCCCTCTTCTTGTGTTATCTCCTTATCATGCTTATTCTTTGCTTCTTTAGCAGGTTCAACATTCTTTCCATTGTGATCACTGTCTTCTTCAACCTTTCTGACATCTTCCTACTCTTTCAAGTTGATTCCTTTGACATGTTGATCTTCATCCCTTTCTGTCTTTTAGGGTTCTTCTTTACCTTTCTCACCTCTTTTATCATCATCCTCCCTCTCTTCCAAATGCATTACTTCATCATTCCAGCCCTCATCTTAGCCTATTTCTTGGAATTTTTCTACACCTTGTTCATTCTCTTGTTGCTCTCCTCTATTAGGGTTTGTATCTTGAGCATCCTCCTCATCATGTTCTTCATCAGATGATTCCACATTATAACATTCACTAAACCAACTTAGATCCCCATTCTTGGGTGTTTTTTTCCTTTCATCATCTAAAGCAACCTCATCCAAATCAACAATTTTCAATCCTTCATCAACATGCTCGTAGTAATCCTCACGATCTGATTCTACAGGCTCCTCAATTTCTACAGTTGATTCCCCAAGGTACTCTTCACTTCTCCTTTCCATTTCTTCACATATCTAAATAGTAGCCTCCATATTAGGTGTCTTAGTAGGTGGAGGATGGGTAGGTAATGATGCAGCTAGTTGGGTCATGAAGAACTTAACCTCAGGAGTCAATATAGTCTCCAAAAATTGGTGAGAAATATTTTGTAAATAAGAAACAAAAGACTCAAGTAGTGTAATTGGTGCCAAAGGGATGGTGGAGATAGAGGGTGGCAAGGAGGAGAAAGTAGGTTTCAAAGTTGGGAGCAAAGAAGAAGATGGGGGAGATGAGGTTGATGAGGAAGAATCAACCACGATCACAGAGGTGGTCAGGGAGGCAGTGGTAAGGTGGATTGAAATCTCCACAGTGAGTGGGGATGACACAGGAAGTGGAGGTGGAGTGGATGAGGTTGGTGCAATGGTAGTGGATGAAAGTGGTGTGGTAGGTGGTGAAGGTGATTGTGGTATTGTAGGAATTTCAGTAATGAGAATTCATGTCTTTTTCGATTTCTTTGGCAGCCTTTTCCCCTCTACTTCCTTCCTAGAGTATACATTTTATTTAAGTTGCCTCTCTGGTGCCCCTTTTCTTTTCCTTGATTGAGTAGCTAGTGGAGATTTTGGGGCTTCGCCCAAAGAACCAACTTCAGCTCCACTTTCTATTTCACTCTCAATCTCATCTTCCAACTCCCCATTTGTGAGATCAACACCTTGTTTCTCTAACTAAGCCACCTAGTCATCTAACAATCTTTTGGTTTGTTGCACCACCGGTCGCATGATAGTGTCCAAATCTATAATCTCTAATTCAGCCCAATCTATCACTAGTAGAGGTACCTTGGCAATAGCATTATATGCTTTTTTATCAAGAGTGTTATTATCCTCGACCAACTAGTCGAGAATGGGAAATAAATCAATATATGTTATCAACTTGGTTGTCATCCTCATATAGAGCCACCTCTAAACCTCATGGTCATCATCACAATTTTCCTAGAAGTCCATGATATGCACTTTGTGAATGTACTGTTTCCCAACTTGCTTTCTTAACTTCCCCCATAGGTCCATATCTCCTCTCTCGGTGTGCAATACAAGATCACTCTCCCCAATTTCTTTCTTTGAATATTTTGCGCAAGGGGTAGCAGGACACGAATACATCCCTTGACCAAAGATGATGGGATAGGGGACCCCTACACAGTGCTTTGATTGCAGTAACAAATGAGAAGTCTGCAATTATAGCATAAGTTCTAGCCAGATTATTCTATCACTCGGATACCTAGAAAATGGAAACCCTAAGAAACCTTCAACTCTTAAGTAAGTAAATTTTGGGAATAGGATGAATAGTACCTGAAGTTCCTGATCAATGCCTTCACGCAATGGGGTAATATTTTGTTGTAATCATTTGACAATGTCCATAGAATGTGCATAATGAAAGCATCATTTACTTCCTTATAATTATTCTTATAGTTCATGTACTACAATTGTGGATAACAATCATAAACAATGTTTTTCCCCTTCTTTGTTCCAAAATCACCAACACAAGTCAACCCTTTATAAGGAAAATTTACTACCAAGAGGTACACAATGTAGGAATTCATATAAAACTTCTTAGTTTTCTTTACAACAAAATGATTATGGATATTGTCACTTATCATTTTTCCCCAATGGAACTTTGTATCTCCTCTTAGGATTTCTTCTATAAAATACCACATCCACTCTTCGAAGATAGAGGACGTTGGGAGTCCCATCACTCTGCTTAGAAGTGTGACAAGGTCATTGACTTCTACGAAGTCACTTCGATAGAGATTTTGGGTTAGGTTACCTACTCTCGGATGAGGATCAAGCATTCATAATTTATTGATTATTTTATTACAAGTAGTGGTGTTTGCTTTCCATAAATTTTTCACATACGCCTTTTCGGTATCTTCCATCTTATTGAACAAGGGGATCCCGTACGCTCACCTGATTGACATAGGAGTGAGATCAGCTAGGACTCTCCCATCAATGGCCACTATTCATTTGGTTGGTTGGTGGTAGCACTCTTGACATCCAAATATCAATTTTGGACTAACCAAGGCCTAGAGAAAACCTGTTGCTTTTGCAATACCACTTTTCTTCAACTTCCATGCTTCTTCGATCTTTGGGCTAACCAAGACATGCTATTGGAATTCATCGATGTTAATTTGACCTAGATAAGTGTCTGCCACCTTGTCCCATTGTGACACAATCCTTGAAATGCACTCGACTCCATGGAATTCATACTTCATTTTGGCTTTCTCCTTCTTGCTCTTTGTAGCTTTGGTGCTCTTTTTAGCCATGTCTTTCTTTTCAGCTTGTTCCATAAATTCTACACAAAGAACATGTAATAAATTCCCTGATAAATTAAGGAGAAGAAAAATGTTGGTTAGATCATGTTAAAAACACCATCAAATGCATCCATATATCCATAGGGAATAATTAAATTCATTAATTTTTAACATTTTATGACCATTTTGTGGGTTTTACAGTTTTCTGGGCCAGGCCTTACAGGTTTCCACTTTGTGGAAGCTATCAATACGGAAGTCGTTAGCAAGGGTGTTGGTGCAATGAAATTCTATAGACGGCATCTTGTAGTCATATTTCCACATAGGAAAAACCTTAAGTCATTTTGATGCAAATGTATTAATCATATGGGAAATCATAAGCTAAAGATATTCTTGACCTTTGCACTTGCTAAATTTACAATTCGAGTTTTATGAAAATTCTCAACCCTGAAGCTATTAGTTTGGATGTCATTAAGGTTCATGCCAGGAAAATGTCTTGCAGGCGATGGGATCTCATGAGTGGCTTCCAGCATCACAATCCCCACATTGGTTTTGGGACTTGGCAAATTTTGGAGTGAGGAAATTTAGCATGTGGGAAAATTGATTTGAAGCTATGTCAAGTCATCACACTTAGAAAATTCATCATTTTAGGTTGTGCAAAAACTTGGTGCGCGGATGTCATTAGATGTTAAGCTATTGAAAATGGCTTGAAGTTTGTGGCAACCCACAAGCGGCATCCTGCAATGGAAAACCTGCAAGCACTTTGTACACTCGTCATTTTTAAGTTCAACTCATCAAAGGTTTGTTTGGCATGTGGGAAGTCAATTTTCATGATTTGGTAGCGTATTTGGATGATGCGAAAGAAGAGCATGCGAAAGCTACTCATTCGGGTGCCATTTGAAGTTATGTCGTTGAAAACAACTTGTGGTGAATGATAACCCATAACCAGCATTCTGCATAGAGATTCTTGCAAGGGGATCAAACACTTATTATTCTTGATTAAAACTCAACAGGCAGATGCAAAAGCGTTCAAATCAAATCTTGTGTTGTTTATGCCTCCTTTAAGGGATTTGTAAGAAATTCCCATGTGAATGCCATCAACTCAGGTTTCATTAAGAGTCATGCCATTGAGATGGCTTGGAAATCATGGTAACCCATGGATGGCATCCCATGTTTTCATTCCTACGAGGCATTAAAAACTTAGGATTTTTGCTTCGAGTTTAAATGAAGGTCATAAAATGCTAAAGTTAGAATCATTATCAATTTTAACTCGCTTCAAAGCTTGTGGAAAGTTCTAATGTGGAAGCCATCAACTTAGGTGTCACTAAGAGCCATGCCATTGAGATGGTTTGGAAATCATGGCAACCCATGGATGGCATCCCACAGACGAATATCCACAAAGGGGTTTTACTTAGCAAATTGATCAAACCCCGAACCCATTGATTCTTAAGTGAGATACATATTATGGATGGCATTTTAATATGATCATTAGTAGGCCCCATAGGACACAGGGTTTGATAATGCAGGTACAAAGGTTGTGGAAGCCCTTAAAATCTATGCAATTAAAATATCCTGCCAGGGTCAGCTTCCCACAAATGACTTTTTGCCTAGAGCTTGACACTTGGCTATTTTAGAGGTTTGACATTACTACTTGTAGGGATAACCACTACGGATGTCGAGGTAATTCATGTCCTAAATATGGCTTGGGATTGATGAGCTTCTGCATGTGAATTCCTACAAGGGTTTTGTGCCTGGAAAATTTTCAAGTTTAATAGTGTGGTGACCCTTCTAAGATTCACATTGGAGTGGAGGGAGTGAATACTAGGTTAATGTCGATGAAACATCTTTGGAATGAATGGCATTTGATATTTTGGTCCCCCATGAGTGCCAGGGCCTTAATGGGTTTGTGTTTGTTGGGATATGGTGTTGTACACCATTGCATAAACTGATTTATCATAATATTATAATTAAATAACTATTTAGTTGTGATACACCTTGGTGATGTTAATCACACTAGGTAATTATTTGGGGACCCACTTATGTTGTATTGTAACATTGTATTATTATTTGTGTGGGGTACATGTGATAATAATTTAATATTGGGGAAATATTAAATAAAGTGATGTCTTAGTATCCAATATTAAATAAGGGATTAGTGGTTTTGTATTCACATGGTTTTGTGGTACATGGTTTCACCTTACCACTAGTTGTATTATGTGTGAGCTTGTGTCTATAACAGAAAACACATGTGTAGTGGTTTAGGTTGGCTAAGTGGGTTGGTTGTCATTATTGAGTCTTCTTCTGGAGTGAATTTGTGAAGCATGGCATGGGATGTGTGGATTCATGCTTGGACGCATGGGAATGCATTGGAGGGATTGATCCTACATAGGTATTCATTGTAACTCTTGTATTGCTTTATTGTTGATTTATATGATGGAGTATGGATGCTTTTGGAGGCTAGGTTTTTCCCTCTTGAGGGTTTTCCCAGGGTATATCTTGTGTTATCTTGTGGCTTGTCTATTTGATCTATGCATTTGGAAAACTTGTATGCATGTTTATCTCTCTTGGGTTATGTAGGAAATGATTTAATATTGTGGGTTTGAATGCAATATTTTCTAATAGTGTTTTGTTCACAATGGTTTTGAAGTACCTTAAATCTGCAATGTAAGACCAACCTCAAAAACTCATTAGAAGGGTTAGTCTAAACACACAAATCTGCAAATACCTCCATGAAATGGAATATCTATGCTAAAGAAATGTCATAAGTAACAAAAATAGCATCAAGAAGACATTTTAAAAGCAAGATAATTACCTATTCCATGTTGGATTGGTGTCACATGTGCTAGTGACCCTTTCCCAACCCTTGATCAAAGCTCAAAATGATAAAATGAAAATGGAGATGATGGATTGAAATGAACAAGATCAAATCTCAAATGAAGAGAGTAACCTTGCATAAAATTCTGAAGGATTTGCTCAAAGATGAAGCACCTATTTAAAGATTTTCAAAATGCCAAGTGTTGAAGAGGGACCAATGTGGGATCAAAAACAAGCCAATGAGTTGAGGACACTTGTCATCATGTGATTAGTCAATGGTTGTGCAAGATTTGGGAAGAGTGCCCAAGAGGGGGAAATTTTGAATTCAAATTTGCAATAAATTTTGAGAGGGGGACAAGAAAGAAGAGCAATAAATGCCCTGTTTGACTTGTCATGTTGAAAGAAAATGAGGTTTTAATAAATCAATAAAATTGATTTATTGTGCAAGTGGCTAGATCTAGATAATGCAAGTGGGTGAGTATTTAATCAGGGTTAGATTAAATAGATCATGATTATGCTGATTTAATGCTGATTAGATGATTTGACTTTCAAGACTTTGATAATTGATTTATTTAAATCAGAAAATGATGGAATATGATTTAGATTTGATTTAAATGAAGTCCTGATTTATTTAATTTAAATGGATGATGCAAGATGAAGGTTGAATGATAATGTTTATTTGATAAATGAGATTATTTAATGAATGGTTTAAAGTGATGAATTTGCCTAATGTGAGACCTAATTTGGTGAATCCGATCGAATGCATAATGTGAATTTTGCATGTCTACATTTTACCCCTCTTTGAGCAATGTACTTGTTGTGTTGGTTCAAAGAATCACTTCCATAATCAAAATCAAAAAAAATTCTGATTTTCGGATGCCCATTGGAAAGAGTACATGGTACATTGCCCCTCGAGATCGGCGAAAAGATTCGATTTGAGGGTCGATCTCGCGATAAAGAGGTTCAAAATGGATGGTTATGGATGATGATGCAAATGAGATGTTTTCAAGATGCTTAGAATAACAAATCTATATTATTCTAAACAACTTAAATGATGATATGATATGAGATGGATGAGATTGATGATGTGAATGATGTGATATGCAATGGATGATTTATGATATGCTTAGACTAACAGATCTATATTATGATGATGATTATGCAATGCATGTGAATGATTGATGTTTCCTATGATGTATGATATGAATGATATGTGGTATGCTGACGGTTTTCTAGATGCAGAATGGATGCATGATGGATGCATTGGTGATGATGATGCTAACGGTTTGTGGATGCAGGATGGATGCATGATGGACTATTCATGATGCAATGTTAGCGTGGAAATGAGATGATGACAAGAGGATCCAACAAGTCCATGATTGGTCGAGACTTTATTAGAGATGATGATGATGATGAGAATGATGATGATGATTTGCTTATCAAGGATTGGGATTTTCAAAGGGTCACTTACTTTGTTTTGATATGCATTGGCTTGCGATGCATCAAGGTATAAAGGACCGGATGGCATTGTACCTAGTGTGATGGACTTCGACTTGACAAGAAGATAGGAGTATCCTTGTTCACACCTGGCATAAGGAAACCTTGCTAGGATGCACTTTAGAAGTTTCAAACACCTCAGACCAAAACACGGAAAGGTATAACCTATCAATGCAATAGTCAATAGCTACTCACGAAACTCCTCATACATATCCAACAAAGTATTCTGATTATTTTAGAACATCCAACAAACCTGACGGACAAAAGATAATGATCGTGCCCATTCCTATCTCTCAATCCTTCATTTTGGATATCATCAGGGGTCTTAATTTGGCGTAATAAGATAAGTCAAAGAAAAAGACCAAGTACGCAAACAAGTCAATGTTCTTCAATACTGCTAACCAAAAGGGAATGTGTTTTTAAGGATAAGAACCAAAACTTATTGCCAAAGGATAATGCCCATTGTAGGAAGGATACGTCTAGGACATGTTAGTGGATGGCCGGCCGCGTCATTTCGTTTATCAAAATGTTCTTTTCACGATCGTAATACATAGCAGGAAGAGTTCATCCTACGACATGATATTCTCGGTGATTGATATAGAGGCATTTGGATGATGGACTATCGACACAAAGAACTTGACCAACATTTTACGTCGGCTTAGACTTGAGACTTAGCTTTTGATTTACTTTTAACACCTAGACATTTCTAATTGTTTCACCAAAGGTTGAGGATGATGATCAGTTTATTATGAATGGTGTTTATTGCAGGTGCAAGCGAGATGAGGCGGATGGATTTTTCAAATATTTGGATGTTTTTGGAATTTTGCAATGTTTTGAGGCTATTTTTGGTAATTTTTTGAGGTTTTACAAATGTTTTGATTTTTGATTTTTCCAATGTTTTTGGGATTTTACGAGATTTTGACCAAGAGACTAACCTAAAGACCTATCCTAGGGGCCTCTGGGGCTTATCGATAGATTAGCCTTGCCTACGTTATGCCGGGGGCCACGTGGTTGACGGCATGGAGTTACGGATGATGATATACATTGTAAATGTCGGTTTATTATGTGAGACCTATAGGACTGACCTAAATGTCTGGGGGATGATCAAAGATCAACCTTGCCTACGTTCAAGCTTTCGGAAGGCGATAGTTCGACAAGGCGACCACATTTTTTTGGATTTTGAATGACTTTTTGACTGTTTTGGATTTTTTGATGTTTTGATGTTTTAGTTTGAAATGTTTGAATGTTTTGGATTGCAAATGTTTTAGATATTTTGGATTTTTTGATTTTTGATTTTTTGGATTTTCAATTTTGGGGACTTTAAGACCATGCAGATCCGATCCGATGAGAACATACTGACGTGATGCAATAGACTACTCCAGATAAAGGCGGGACAAATGACAGAATGGGCGAGTAGTACTAGGAGGGATCATGATACGAACACAGGACCAGCTATGGTGCGGATGTGAGGCAGATGAGTGATGGATGGAGATATGGATGTGATGGATGATGGGCGAAATGGAGGGATAGTGACAAACAAGCTGTAAAGGTCTGGTGGATGAGTTCTTATTTACACAAAGGCGCTGTTTGCAGTTTTCACCAAGGTACTTGTCCAAAGTGCCAGTGGTTTCACTAGAGGGGCGATTTTTGATCCTTTTTTGATTTTTTTGGATTTTTTTGGATTTTTTGCTTTTTTTGATTGTTTTTTGTTGTTACCAAGATGCCTGTTTGCCAGGTTTTCGCCGAAGTAACCATTTTTTCAGGACGTTTTCTGATTTTTTAGATTTTTTGGTTCTATACCTTGAAAGAACTAGGCATAAAATTTTTTGAGATGGGAACTATTCATGGGCTCTTGCAAAGGTTCCCCTTCGGGTGTTGATAGCTAATATGCCCCTGATTTGTAGCTTGCTGTGACAATGAAAGGCCCTAACCAATTGGGTTCGAACTTTCCTTTGCTGTTGGGATTTGGGACATTCTTCTGATTTTCTTTTAAGACAAGTTCTCCGACTTGGAAAGTCCTGCTTCTGATCCTCTTGTTGTAGCTTTGTTTGAGTCTATTTTGATAGACTTGCATATGATTCAAAGCTTCAATCCTTCTCTCATCCAGTAACTCCAGCTCGTTTAGTCTTGAGACCCGATATTCTTCATCAGTGATGAGATTTTGTAGTGATATTCTGAGGGATGGGAGCTAGATCTCAATGGGGAGTACGGCTTCTGATCCGTAGACCAGGGAGAATGGGGTGGCGCCAGTGGGTGTGCGGATGCTGGTTCGATAAGCCCAGAGGGCGGGATTAAGCTGCAAGTGCCAGTCACGACCTGCGTCATTGACTGTTCTAATGAGTTTTTGAGGTTGGTCTTACATTGCAGATTTAAGGTACTTCAGGTTTCATGAGTAGATACCATGGAGAGGGTTTCCAAGTTTAGGTTTTTTTAGCAGTAATCATCTTGAGCCCTAAAATGGAAAAAACACTAATTAGAAGGAAGAAAATGATAGCTTAAAACACCTAAAACATGGGGAGTGTGTGAATGGAGGAGCAGTCACTAAAGACTAAATCTTCACAAGTTGATGTAGCAGCAACACAACGAGCTCCTCAAACTATTTCAAATACAAAGGGTAAAAATGAATCCATTCAGCCCTCTATTTATAAATCTTGGCACCATTAATGCAAGTCATTAATACAGGTATTTTGAAATTCATGACTCAAAACCCCAGATGCGGAAAAATGATAAGCAAATACCATTTAGTTTAATGCAATGCAAAAAATCATAATGCGGATGTCAATTCTAATAGCACCATAGTGACGGAATTTCACGAGTGGAAACCCGCAACACAATTTCCATAATGGTGACGTTGAGTTTGGCATCTGTAGGATGGAAATCTGCAAGGAAATTTTTGCAACTCCTTCAAACATGGTGAAACTTGGCAGATGGTTTAGGTGTGATGGAGAATTAGAAATTTTGAAGACATTTTGATCAATTAGGTCCAAAAGTGAAAGCACAAAAAAAGTGAGTGTGAACCGACCCAACGAAAAGCAAAACCAAAAAGAGGGGGGTCCCTTATTCAAGCAAGGAATGTGTGCAAATGGTGGCTCCGCTAGCGAAATGCTCCTGTGTGTTCCAGGGATAAGGATTCATCTTAAACCAAAAATTTCTAGTTTCGTAGAGAAAAATTGAGGCATCATAGATAAACTCAAAGCTTAAGGGAGAAACAAAATCCCTAACTGAATCCAATCACAAAACATCTCAGAAACATGTGTGCAATGAGTTCATTCCCCTCCCTTAGAGACTATAAAGGCAAGTGATCAATCAGCCAAGAAAGGCTACATAGATAATCTAACTCCAAAAGTAACCTGGACATTTCCTCACTGTCAATCAGGCATCCATAGCCCTGACGTGGTTGTCGTTGCAAGCCCCATGAACATTGCTCTATTGCTAGCTAGGAATCCATAGCCCTAATAGAGTTTTTTGCACACCCACACAGTTGCATATTTAACATTTTTTTCGTTTCCTTTCTTTTCTTTATACTTTTCTTTGTGTAAATTGAATAAGCCATGAAGCCTATTGCGGGATTTGGATATTACAGTGCTCATTGAAGTAGATTTAGGATTTTTCACCTATCAAGACCTCATGATAACTACCACATAGCCCATTGAGAGTATTAAAGATGTGTGTTTTGTGAGTAATAAGATAAATGTGAAAGGGTTCAAACAGGGATTCCTTTCTAAGTTAAGCAAGAGTTCAATTGATGAAACTCGATTATGGGAGTAAACAAAAAAATTTAGATAACTTATGAATGCTTCTTAAAGGAACAAACTTGAACGTGTAGGAAGGTCAACCCTTCAGATGTACAACACATAGCCACCACATTGAGATTGAGAAACACACCCCAGCAAAACAACAACCGGTGAAAGTGAATGAAAGAAAACTAATCTAAAGCAACCTAAACCTACAACAAACCATCTAATCTATGTATAGGGATGAGCTACAACAACTAAGGAAAGGAAATAATACTTGAGGTATTGTTTGTTGACTAGAAATGGGACATCCTCTCCAATGAGGGTCTTCAAGTGAAAGGCATTATCTCCTAAGATTTCAGAAATCTGAAAGGGGCCAAGCCATAACTTGTTGAATTTATCATGTCCCCCTTTCTTTTCATGGGCCTTGTCCCAATATAGCACTAGATCAAAAATTCTAAAGGTATTTACTTTGGCTCTACGATCGAACCATAGTTTGACTATGCCCTGATGTTTGGCAAATATTTCTATAGCTTCATCTCATTTTAATTTTAAGTGGATAGCTCAACCAAATGCGCTTCTATACTTTCTCCCTCCTCATAGTACTCATTGATAAATTGTAGTGTTGGGATTCTAAGATGAATAGATAAAATAGGTTCTAAACCATAAACCAGGTAATATGGGGAGGTCCCTAGGGCTATTTTCTATTGAGTACAATCTACCCATAGAGAAAATTGTAATTTGGTGTCAATCCTTTGGATTCATATCGAGTAGCTTACGGATGACTATTAGCAATTTCTTGTTAGTTGACTCAGCTAATCCATTACCTTGGGGATAGTAGTTTGATGCAAATTTTAATACAATCCCATAATCAAAAGCCCACACCAAAAAATTTAAAGAAGAAAAGGCAGAACTGTTATCACATACAAGAGAAAAAGGACATCCAAAATGATTGAGAATATATTCTTCAAGACAATTAATAACCACCTCTGTTGTACATTATCTACAAGAAATAGCTTTCATCTACCTAGTACAATAATTAGTAGTGGTTAGAATTTACTTGTGTTCCGCAGAGGATGGTGGGTTGATTGGACCAATGAAGTCCAACTCCCACTGTACAAATGGTATTACCTCAATTATTAGTTGCAATGTAACAACATGTTTATCCTTGGTCGTAGTAGTTTTGAAAACATGGCAGGCCCTGACATGGTTGTGAGCATCTTGCTAGTAATACCCAACTTGTAAGACCTAGTGGGTTGTTGAAGGACCCGACCCATGTCCTGTTCCAAATCTATCATGGAACTCCTTTAGCACTTTGGTTTCTTTTTCATTCCCAAGACACAGGAGATAAATTCCCTCATGGTTCCTTTTGTACAATATGGCACCCTTTAGCATATAGTTGTTGCTTTTCATTCTCAGGGCTCATCGTCAGACTTCTTGCAAGTGTGGTGGACATTTGTGGTTTAGAAAATAATAGAGAATTTCATCGTACCAACCATCAGGGGAAACATCCTCCAGGTTGTATTACTATTTTGTGAGTCCTAGATCAGTTTCTTCCATTATGTACGTAAGAGCCTAGCCTTGAACCAGCTTCATTGGTTATATATCCATATCATATTCTTACAACATAGTGACCCACTTTACTCAACTTTCTCCTAGTTCATTTTGCATCAACAATATCTTGATTGTTGGATCTGGAACAATAGAAAAGACCTTATTTCTCAAGATATAGCATCTGAATTTCTTGACACCACAAACTAGGTAATAGGCCTTCTTTTCAACACTTGGATAACACAACTCAGTGTCTTTCAATGGGGAACTCGTGAATGCTATGGGGTTCTCATTTCCTTTATTACCCTTTTGGGTCAACATACTCACACATGAATGATCTGAGGTAAAAGAATATATAAAATGGTTTTGAGTAGTTAGGACTAACTAGGACTGGAGCCTCAACAATTGCCTTCTTTATTTCTACAAAATCCTACTTTTCCTCAAGTTTCCACTCAACTTTGGCATCCTACTTGAGCATAGAGTTCAATGGTTTCACAATCTCAGTGATCCCTATGATGAATTTATGCACAAAATTGATCTTTCTGAAAAATGACTTCATTTCCTTGCTTCCAGGAGGTTGGATTTTTAGGGTATCTTGTATACACTCGAGGTCAATGGATATGCCATTTTTTGAGTTCGCATGCCCAAGCAATTTCCTTTCTATCACTCTAAAGATGCATTTCTTCAGATTCAATGATATGCCAAACTCCTTGCATTTTTGAAACACTTTACACAAATCAGAAATGTGATCACCCCTTTTCTTTGGGAACACTGTGAGGCCATCCATATAATTGATAAATCATTTTCCAATCATATCCTTGAAGCCGATGTCCATAGCACACTAGAATTTTACCCCTCTGTTAATTAATCTGAATGGAATTATCCCATATGCAAAGGTACCCCATTTTGTAGTGAAGGTGGTCTTGTGTCTATCCTCATACTACACCATCACTTGATTGTAGCCTAAATATCCATCGAGGAATTACATCATCTACAAGCCATTGAAAAATTGTAATACTTCATCTAGAGATGGCACCATATAGTTTTCCTTCTCAGAGGCACAATTTAAATTTTTGAAATCTACACACAACTAGATTTTTTCATTCTTCTTGCGGACTGGAACAAATTTTTCCACCCATGTGGAGTGTCTAATTGGGAAAATGATGCATGCAAATAGAAACTTTTTTACTTTAAGGATAATAGGTTCCAATAACACATTTATTGGCCACTATCGTTGCTTGAAGGGTTTTGCATCTGGTTTAAGTGAGATAGTGTGTGTAATAATAGATCTGTATCATATGTTTTGAGGTCTTCACAACCCCAAGCTTTTATATCATGGTACACGTGCAGTACAGTGATTATCCCTTTTCTTTCTTTTAACTTGCAGACTTTTCCAATGAAGACAGTTTTCACATTTTGTTCAGTTCCAAAATTGTGTGTATCACACTAGCTGTCTACAAAATCCTCTCTAGTATGTTGATTTTGATCTCTTATATGGTCAAAGTCGAAGATTCTCTCCAAATGGACCATGCCCCTAGATATTGTGTTTATCTTTAAGTTGATGACTCCCTCCATATCAAGCTCTACCTCCTTCGGTTCCACTTCATCTATGATCTAGGAGGCAAAACATCTGAACTGGTAACAAAATTTAGAATATGTTTATCATCCTCAAATACCTGAAATTTAGTTACGTTGTCTAGCACAGATGGGGTGGGAGTGAGATCCATTATGAATTTCCTCAAGCCGGATAGCGACAAGGGCTACAGGGTCCTGGCTACTTGTGCTAATGCATCAGTTGTTTGATTTTTACCTCGAGGAATTAATTGAATGTTAAATGCATCAAACCCTTTTATTAGATCCCACACCCTATGCCTATAGTTAGTTAGCCTTCTGTCATGGCATGAGTATAATTTTCTAGCCTACTTGACCACTAACTCTGAATCCCCAAACACTTGCAATGCTTTAAATTTTTCTCGCAATGACATTAACAACCCATGTACCAATGCCTCATACTCTGTTACATTATTTGTACAATAAAATTGTAATTTTTGTGTAGGAAAATAGGTCTTACTAGATGGACTAATCAACTCGAAGCCATCTCCCACCCCTTGCTTTAATTTGGATCCATCGAAGAAAAGATTCTAGAGTTTGATAGGGTGTACACTCATTGAAGTAGCAGAGCACACCCCATTCCTTGGCAGTGAATCTAATTCTACATTATCTTGTTGTTTGGCTTTAGACTGGTTTTGATCTTGTTGTCTCTCTGTTGAAGCTTCTACTAGGGTGATTTTCCTTTAATTTGACCCACAATTGTTTGACAGAGGAAACACTTGAACTCAGAGTGAGATGTGTCATGTATTCTACACCAATTAGGTAATAATAGTTCATTTAAATCCATTCTTTCCCCAAGATTGATTTGGTCTTGCACACGCTTCATAGATTCTTGGAAACTATCAAACAATCCAAGGTTTCCACCACCCTAAAAATCTTCATTATCAGATTCAACCACTTCCTTAGTGTTGTTGGGAAGCTGGGTCAAGTTTTTGGGTTCATGATACAATATGATAACTTCCTCAACTACTTCCTCTTCATCAGCATTTGCAATAGGTAAATAATTTCTGAGCTCGATCTCTACAAACAACACTTCATTTATTTTATTGTACTTAGTTATCATGAACTTCATCCTTGGGTCATGTTCAATCTGGATCTAATTTGGCATCCCCTTCCAAGGCAACCACATATGTTAATGTTCAGTGGAGGTGTAACCATTAAGAGCTCTCGCAAAATCTCTTCCCAAGATCATTTTGTAGGTGTCTGGAATATCTACTACTTGGATGTTGATAACTTGATGTACCCTTGGGTCTGATGCAACTTGGATTGGTATTCAATTTAATTCCCCCACCACATTTACCTTAGTCTTATCTAGTTGATTCACCTTCCTTTTGGATGGGGTAGGATTTATACCCAAGGCCTTGCACACATCATTTTTTCAAAGCTCTAGAATCTAGTAAACAATTGTGCAGATTTTTACCAAACATATAGATAGTCAGCTAGAAAGGAGGTGTTTTATGCCTTCCTTGAAAAAGGATCATCAAAATTTTGGCTTGCGAAGCTTGGGCTTTGTCCCCCTTTCCTTTGTCCTTTACTTGCACCTGACTCTGCTCTCTGGTTGATTGTTGATCTTGATCCTTAATAGACTATTGATCTTGTTTCTTCCCTACAATCTCTTTGGTCATAGGCTCATTTACAGATGTATCAAATGTGACCCTTTTTGTTGTTGCATCTTGTGAGGGCTTTGATGATGCAGTCCCATTTAGCGATTTGAAGAATGCATTTCTAATGGCAAGTACCTTTAATAATTCAAAAGCAAACAAACTCACCTTTACTTTCTATAGTTCCTCTGCGACATACTCTCCCATTTGTTCAAAATCCACTTTAGATTTACTATTCTCAGTGGGATCAAGTTGAGCCTCTTTGGTGAACTCAGATTGATTGTTCCAATAGAAGTATTAAGTTGGCACCCTGGTATAAGAGGGATTGTTGCTTGCATTTGGATCAAGTGGTATGCTGAAGTTATTTGGTGGTATTTAAGTGGTGAATGGGCCACCAACCTATCTGTTCCTTAAATTATATGGTGTTGAACATTGATGGAACATGTGAACCTCCTCCTCATGTTATTATTCCCCATCTTTGGGACCATTAACAACTGCATCCAATATTTGATACAAAGTTCCCTCATGGCCCACGTTGTTTGTTTTGTTGTTTTGTTATTCCTTTCTGTAGACTCCTTCTCTGGTTCTTTCTTTTCTCCTTATGGGAAAGGTGCATGTTTAACAACTAGGATTGAATCATATGGATTTGAGGGTACTATCTCACATCTTCTTGAAATTTCAGTAGCATTTTGCACTTCTACCTAAAAATTGAAACAATGGCCTAAAATTCTAGGCAGTCAAGCTCTGAATGCTTACTATTTTGATGGATTTTACACCAACTTGACAATGCTACCTCATCCAAGTATACTCCACCAGATGACTTTTCTAAACTACTAGGTGGGTCAAGTAGTGTTGGAACTCCTCCATTGTTAGGTTTGGTATTCCATGTTTGATTTTGCCTTTGGGGTTGCCTTCTTTCAAAGTTGTTCCCTGAATTTTTACCTTATTTGTCACTTTGTCCTATGGCTTGGCCTAAATCCTGGTTGTCTCAATTGTAGCTGACTTGAATGCTTATTTGTGAAGCTTGCAATTGGTTGTTCTAATTTTGTAGGTAGGTGACTTCAGTAGTTAACTTCATTACCTATTCGACCAACTCGTCTAGTTGTTCCTTATCTAAATTGTTCTGTGTTGGTACAAAATTATGAAGGAAGACAGGGTGTTGTAGGTAAATTCTACTAAGTAGTTGAAGCTTCAAAATTCTACAAGTATGGCGGTATGCTAGACTCTTGAGAATAGGTTATTTGATTAGAATTTTGCAGATAACCTGGGACTGGTGTGTAAGAAGATGGTGAGCACTCCCCTCAAGATTTGTGGCATGGACTAACTACCTCCTATGGATTCGTTAACTCTGGCGGTTGTATCGGGCATTAACAGGTTGATCTTTCAGTGCAATGAAAACCATGGGGCCAACAATTGGTATCAGAGCCAAAGTTTTTGGGTTCAAATCCCCTTAATTAATGTTGAGGGGGAAATTGTTGGAAGATGTTCAGTGCTCCCCTCAGGATTCGTGACATTGACTAACTGCCTCCCGTAGATCCATTAAGTCTAGCAGTTGTATTGGGAATTCACAGGTCAATCTTTTGGTGCAACAACAACTATGGTGCCAACATGGTGGGGTTTGATTTAGTGGTGGTCCTGGATGAGGAACTAAGAGTAGTTGAAGAATATGATTCATTAATGGTGTTTGGTTGGCCAAGGTGTGGTTAATTCCATGGATCTTCCTAAGATTAGAAGTGGGTCCTAATGAAGGTAGTAGACCTTCCAAGTGTTTCCCTAGATTTTTGCTACCCTTAATAGCTTTAGGATACGCAACTACTAAAGTAGCAGGGGGTTGATGCATTCTCTTGACCAATGCTAAGGTGATGTTATCCAAAGCAGCATAGTAGACTGCCTTGGCTAAAGCGTCATCAACCACATATGAAGGTTGTAGTCTGCTATAAGCTTTATGAAACCTATTTTTGAAGGAGCTTATAGGTTCATTAACCTCTCTCCTAATAGACATGAACTGCTAGTACAAATATGTGGGGATAATAGGGATTTTGAATTTTTGTAGAAATGTATCATTCATGTGGTTCCAAGAGGTGATTGATCCAATGGACAAATGGATGTACCAGTAGAATTCCTATTCACCTAAGGAGTATGGGAAGAGCCTACAAGCAACATCTTCATATTCAAACTATCTATCCTTGAGGGTAGTTTGGAAAATTTTGATGTGTTCTTCAGTTGTCCTTTGAGGATCATTGGTATAGAATTTAGAACAAAAAAAAATTAGGATTTTTTGGCAATGTCATGGTAGTCATTGAGTGATAATGGTGATGGAATTTTAGCTAACCAAGCCATTTATTGAGGTGGAGGTAGTAGTGGTTGAGAAAATCTAACCTATGGCTGAAATGTGGTAGTCTTAATATGGCTAATAAATGGAGAAGTAGTTGGTATGAATGCAGGAGATGGAAAAGATGGAGGTTGGGTATGTGGTGTTGATGCTAAAACTTTCCTTTTCTTGGCTCTCCTAACCCTGGTAGGGTTCTTTAATTCCTTGAACTCTCCTTTGTCTAGTGTAGACCTAGTAACTCTATAAAATCTCAATGGAGAGAATGACCCAAATCAATCCAACTTTCTCCAGATGCCCTGGTTCTAGTGCCAGTTTTGTTGATGAGTATTTTAGCACTGCATAACACAAATAGAACACAAGTGTCCTATCTCTCTTGAAAGGAAACTTACTTCAGGAAATTTTACCAAGTGACCACAAGGTCTCTAATTTCAAGACTTGACGGTGCATAAACAACTCAAGTGTGATGTGATTTTCTAGTAATCACAAGGGGCCTTTATGGTTTGCAATGTTGGAATCTCATGGGTTTGTAATAGAAGTTTCAAAAGTTTGAAAGTTGATATGTTGTGACTGTAAATTTGGAACAATAATTTGAAACTCATTTTAATCATCAAATTTAACCATGTAGTGATGTTGGAATCATAAAGTTAACTTACATTTTAAAGAAAAGTCAAAAGATGTAAGGGTTAAGAGTTATTCTAATATTTGAAAACTAGGAACAATAGTAATAATGGCAAGCATTAAGGTAGGACTCCCAAAACTAGATTTTTCTCAACCAAGAATATTCTATAGTGTCACAAAACCAGTGCAATATCCTAAGGTTGTCTTCAAAATTTCAAACTATGATATTAATACTTAAAGCATGAACATACACAATTGAACTAGAGTGCAATAAAGAAATAAGCTCAGACTAGCTTTACATAGTGATTTATCCTCAATAAACCACCAAAATCATGAGATGGAAGTGCATCAAATACCTTTAACATATCATCACCATTAAAATTTTTCATTAACTAATAAGCTAAAATTGGAACTAAACTATAAATAACTAAGTTGTAAATAAAATGGGGAGATTGAATCATGCACACATTAAGAGAAAACACAAAGAAATCACCAAAATTCAATGTTTTCTTCTATATTGCTTCAAAATGTCTTTATACAACAACTCATTTCTCTCTTCAAATAAGAGGATACCCCCTATTTATAGTTTTCCCAAACCCAACTCAAAGGCCAAGATTAATTTACATCTAATGGCCCAGATTTACTACAGCTTAGGGTTTACACCATTTCCAAGGCAAGTACAATATTTCTTAATATAAAATTGGTTCACATGTGAACCTAGAAAATGTACAATGCTATTTAGCCTATTTTGTATTAAGAAATATCAAAAAGAGCCCTACACACACTTCGAGGTAGCAATTTTTTCTTGTAGCTTGTTTTTTCCTCTAGCCTATTTTGTCTTGTAGCTAGGAATTATAAATATTTATCTTCTATTAAACCGTTCCCAGCTTCCTTTTACACAATGTCATATTGGACAAACTTCTTCAAAACTTCTATAAGCCTGGAGTTGGTTGGGAAGTCAAATTTGTCGATCTTGAAAGCCACCAGCTTGAATTATTCCATTAATTCTTTGTGCTCCCCCACATAGTAGCTTCTTCTCTTGATAACCTGTTCAACATGGGAGAAGACATGAGCTACAAAATCTAGAGAACTCCCTGATAAAGTGTCAGTGATATCTCCTTGCATATTTTTCTAAAATGCCTTCTCTACAAGCTCGTAATCTAACTTTTGAGCAGGCATATCTTCTCCAGTCAGCACCTCCAAAACATCATCACATTCAAACAAATACTCAATAACTTTTGAGTTGACAATTTGTAGACTTGGCAAGGCCCTCTCAAGGAACTCTCTTCAAAAATTGAAGGCATATAAGAAAGCTTATGGTAGATCATGTTTGTCTTTGGGAAGACCCAACTCCTACTCTAATAATTTTGATGATAATTTCTAAATGCAACATAGGTTTGTGCATGTCATAGCATACATGTTAGGGAAATCTTTGCATTCTTTTATTTCCTTTTCAATCTCATTTTTTAAAACCAAGAAATTATTATGCATATCGACCAAATGATGGGCCACTTGGTTACCCATTTGTGTGACCCTTTTAAACCATTATAAAGTGGACTTGATCTATGTCCTCATCTTTTCCATTTTATTGATCTCTTCTTTTGATAATACGACAAGTACCAGTGATTCTGTTGAAACTTCTTCCCAAAATGTGGCCCATTGTTGTATGAAAGTCATCAATCCTACCACCTATGCCTTTAGCTCTACCTTAGAGGCTCGGTCTTTATCCATTTGATTCAAAATATTGGTGATCAACCCCTATAATTCATCCATCTTCTGTGCTCGAGAGGCAGGACCAATGTTGATGGAAGTTATTTGATAATCCTTGGCTTGAATAGTATCCACATCATTATCCATCGCTCATGTTGCCACTTATACAATGCAAGAGCTCGATGTGTCTGTAGTGATATGATATTTGACCTTCGACTTCTTCCTCTCCCTAGGCTTGATCTATGCACGCGCCAAAATGGCTTCCAAGCGAGATTTTGGATCTTGCAACACTGGGGCCTTGCTTTTCAATTGTTGTTCCAGCCATGAAGGGATTTATGTTTGTTGACCAGAGGATGTAGTGTTGAATTCATCCCCAATATCCTCTTGGTCCTTTGAAATCTCATCATCCCCATGCTTAGGAGTGTCCTCAATGTTCTCCTTTTCACTCTACTCCTCTTCTTGTATTATTCCATTTCCTTTGTCAACCTCACCTTCTACTCTTTGGGTAGATTCTACATTTCTTTGTTCAACATTTCCCTCTTCTTTTGTTATCTCCTTATCATGCACATTTTCTACTTCTTTAGCAGGTTCATGATTCTTTTCATTGGGATCCTTTTCTTCTTCACCCTTTCTGACATCTTCCTTCTCTTTCAAGTTGATTCCCTTGTCATGTTGATCTTCATCCTTTTTTGTCTTCTAGGGTTCTTATTTACCTTGCTCACCTTTTTTATCATCATCCTCCCTCTCTTCCAAATCCATTTCTTCATCATGTCAACCCTCATCTTGGCCTATTTCTTGGAATTTTTCTACACCTTGTTCATTCTCTTGTTGCTCTCCTTTACTGGGGTTTGTATCCTAAGCATCCTCCTCATCACGTTCTTCATCTAACATTTCCACATTATAACACTCACTAAACCCACTTAGATCCCCTTTCTTGGGTGTTTGTTTTCTTTCATCATCCAAAGCAACCTCATCCAAATCAACAATTTTTAGGCCTTCATCAACATGCTCATAGTAATCCTCACAATCTAATTCTACAAGTTCCTTAGTTGCTCCAGTTGATTCCACAAGGTAATCTTCACTTCTCCTTTCCATTTCTTCACATATCTCCATATTATCCTCTATCTTAGGTTGCTCAGTAGGTGGAGGAGGGTTAGGTAATAATGCAGCTAGTTGGGTCATGAAGAACTTAACTTCGAGAGTCAATATAGTCTCCAATTTTTTGTGAGGCATATTTTGTAAATAAGCAACAAAATAATCAAGTAGTGTAATTGGTGCCAAAGGGATAGTGGAGATAGAGGGTGGCAAGGAGTAGAAAGTAGGGGTCGAAGTTTGGAGAAAATAGGAAGATGGGGGAGATGAGGTTGACTAGGAAGAATCAACCATGATCACAGAGGTGGTCAAGGAGTCAGTGGTGAGAGGGACTGAAATGTTCATAGTGGGCAGGGATGACATGGGAAGTGGAGGTGGAGTGGATTAAGTTGGTGCAATGGTAGCAGATGAAAGTGGTGCAATAGGTGGTGAAGGTGATTGTGGTCAATCTTCCCCCTCAGGTGGAGAGGACTCGTCTAGTATTGTAGGCATTTTAGTAATGAAGATTCCTATCTTTTTCAATTTCTTTGGCAGTCATTGCCCCTCTACTACCTTCCTAGAGTATACTTTTTGTTTGGGCTTCCTCTCTAGTGCCTCTTTTCTTTTCCTTGATTGAGTAGCTGGTGGATATTTTGGGGCTTCGCCTAAAGAACCAACTTCAGCTCCACTTCCAATTTTACTCTTAATCTCATCTTCCAACTCCCCATATGTGATCCCAACACCTTGTTGCTCTAACTAAGCCACCTAGTCATCTAACCATCTTTTGGTTCGTTGCACCACTAGTCACATGATGGTGTCCAAATCTGTAATCTTTGGTTCATCCTAATTTATCACTGGTAGATATACCTTGGAAACAACATTATATGTTTTTTCATCATGAGTGTTATTATTCTCGACCACCTGGTGGTGAACAGGAAATTAATCAATAGATTTTATAAACTTGGCTGTCATACTCATATAGAGCCGCCTTCAAACCTCATGGACATCATCACAATTTGCCTAGAAGTCCTTAATATGCACTTTGTGAACATACTATTTCCCAACCTACTTTCTTAACTTCCCCCACGGGTCCATATCTCCTACTCAGTGTGCAATACAAGATCACTCTCTGCAATTTCTTTCTCTAAATATTCTACGCAAGGGGAAACAAGACATGAATATATCCCTTGACCAAAGACAATGGGATAGGGGACCCCTACACAATGCTTTGATTGCAATAACAAAGGAGAAGTTTGCAATTGTCACGTAAGTTCCAGCAAGATTATTCTATCACTCAGATACCTAGGAAAATGATATGGAAACCCTGAGAAACCTTCAACTCTTAGGTAAGTAAATTTGGGGAACTGGATGAACCAATACCCGAAGTTCTTGATCAATGCCTTCATGCAATGGGATAATCTTTTGTTGTAATCATTTGGTAATGTCCATAGAAAGTTCATAATGAAAGCATCATTTACCTGCTTATAATTCTTATTATAGCTCTTATACTACAGTTGTGGATAACAATCATAAACAATGGTTTGACCCTTCTTTGTTCCAAGATCACCAACACAAGTTAGCCTTTTATAAGGAAAATTTACTTCCAAGAGGTACACAATATAGGAATTCATATAAAACTCCATAGTTTTCTTTACTACAACAAATTGATTATGGATATTGTCGCTTATCATTTTGGCCCATGGAATTGTTAGGAAATATTGCATTCAAACCCACAATCTTAAATCATTTCCTACATAACCCATGAGAGATAAACAAGCATACAAGTTGCCAAAATGCATAGATCAAATAGACAAGCCACAAGATATCACAAGATATACCCTAGAAAATCCTCAAGAGGGAAAAACCTAGCCTCCAAAAGCATCCATACTCCATCATATTATTCAGCAATAAAGCAATACAAGAGTTACAATGAATACCTCTAAAGCATCAAGTCCTCCAATGCATTCCCATGTGTCCAAGCATGAATCTACACATCCCATGCCATGCTTGACAAATGCACTCCACGAGAAGACTCAATAATGATAGTCAAACCACTTAGCCAACCTAAACCACTACACATGTGTTTTCTTTTATAAACACAAGCTCACACAAAATACAACTAGTGGTAAGGTGAAACCATGTACCACAAAACCATGTCAATACAAAACCACTAACCCCTTACTTAACATTGGGTACTAAGACATCACATTATTTAATATTTCCCCAATATTAAATTATTATCACAAGTCTCCCACACACTAAATAATAATATAATGTTACAATACAACATCAAGTGTTCCCCAAATAATTACCTAGTGTGATTAACAACACCACCAAGGTGTATCACAACTAAATAATTATTTAATTACAATAATATAATAAATCATTTTATGCAATGGTGTAAAACACCATATCTCAACAAGAACTTTGTATCTCCTCTTAGTATTTCTTCTATAAAATACCACATCCACTCTTTGAAGATAGAGGAGGTTGGGAGTCTCGTCACCCTTCTTAGAAGCATTACAAGGTCATTGACTTCTTCTATGAAGTCACTCTAATAGAGATTTTGGGGCAGCTTACTCGCACTTGGACATGGATCAACCATCCATACTTGATTGATTGTTTTCTTACAAGCTACGGGGTTTTCTTTCCATACATTTTGCGCATACCCCTTTTTGGTATCTTCCGTCTTATCAAACAAGGGGATCCCGAATGTTCACCCAATTGACATAGAGTGAGATCAACTAGGACTCTCCCATCAATGGTCACTATTCTTCTGGTTGGTTTGCAGTAGCACTCTCAACATCCAAATATCAATTCCTAACTTACCAAGGCCAAGGGAAAACCTGTTGCTTTTACAATACCACTTTTCTTCAACTTCCATGCCTCTTCAATCTTTGGGCTAACCAAGACATGTCAGAATTCATCGATGTTAATCTGACCTAGATCAGTGTCTGTCACCTTGTCCCATTGTGACACTATCCTTGAAGTGCACTCAACTCTATGGAATTCATACCTCATTTTGGCTTTCTCCTTATCCCTCTTTGTAGCTCTGGTGTTCTTCTTAGCCTTGTCGGTCTTTTTAGCTTGTTCCATAAATTCTGCACAAAGAACACATAATAAATGACCTTATAAATTAAGGAGAAAAATTTTAGTTAGATCATGTTAAAAACACCATCAAATGCATCCATATATCGAAAGGAAATCATTAAATTCATTAATTTCTAACATTTTATGACCATTTACAGGTTTTTCATTTTTGCGGGCCAGGGCTTGCGGGTTTCCACCTTGTAGAAGTTGTTAGCAGTGGTGTCGATGCAACAACATTTTGAAAATGAAATCCCACAGTCATATTTATGCACTGGAAAAACATTAAGTTATTTTGATGAAAATGTATTAATCACATGGGAAATCATAAGCTAAAGATATTCTTGACCTTTGCACTTGTTAAATTTGCAATTCAAGTTTTGTAGAAATTCTTGACGCTGAAGCCATTAGTTCAAATTCCATTAAGGTTCATGTCGGGAAAATGGCTTTTGGGCGATGGCATCTTGCAAGTGGCTTCCCGCATCACAATCCCGACATTGGTTTTGGGACTTAGCAAATTTTGGAGTGAGGCAATTTAGCACATGGGAAAATTGATTTGAAGCTATGTCAAGTCATCACACATAGAAATTCAATCGTTTTAGGTTGTGTGAAAACTTGGCACGTAGATGGCATGCATGTGGATGCCATTAGATATTAAGCCGTTAAAAATGGCTTGAAGGTCATGGAAACCTGCAAGCACTTTGTACACTCATCATTTTTAAGTTCAACTCATCAAAAGTTTGTTTGGCATGTGGGAAGTCAATTTTCATGATTTGGGAGCCTATTTGGACAATGCAAAAGAAGAGTGTGCAGAAGCCACTCATTCGAGAATCATTTGAAATTATGTCATTGAAAATGGCTTGAGGTGAACAACAGGCCACAATTGGCATTCCACATAGAGATTCCTGCAAGGGGATTAAACACTTAGTATTCTTGATTAAAACTCAACAGATGGATGCAAAAGCATTCAAATCAAATCCTGTGTTGTTTATGCCTCCTTTAGGGGATTTGCGGGAAATACCCATGTGGATGTCGTCAACTCGGGTGTCATTAAGATTCATGCCATTGATGGCTTGGAAATTGTGGCAACCCATGGATGGCATCCCACATTTTCATTCTTGCAAGGTGTTAAACACTTAGGATATTTGCTTCAAGTTTAAATGAAGGTCATAAAATGCTCAAAGTTAGAATCATTATCAATTTTAACTCACTTTAAATCTTGCAGAAAGTTCAAATGTGGAAGCCATCAAATTGGGTGCCACTGAGATGGCTTCAAAATCATGGCAACCCATGGATGAAATCCCGCAGACAAATATTTGCAAAGGGGTTTTGCTTAGCAAATTGGACCAAACCCAGAACCCATTGATTCTTAAGTGAGATACATGTTATGGATGACATTTTAGGATGATCGTTAGTAGGCTCCATAGGACACAGGGTTTGATAATGCAGGTACAAAGGTTGCAGAAACCCTTAAAATCTATGCGGTTACGTCTTGCCAAGGTCGGCTTCATGTAGATGATTTTCTTCCTAGAGCTTGACACTTAGCTATTTTAGAGGTTTGACATTACTTCTTGCAAGGATAACCACTGCAGATGTTGAGGTGATTCATACCCTAAATATGGCTTGAGATTTATGGCCTTCTACATGTGAATTCCCACAAGGGTTTCTATGTCTATAAAATTTCAAGTTCAATAGTGTGGTGACCCTTCTAAGATTCGCATGAGAGTGGAGGGAGTGAATGTCAGGTTAATGTTGATGAAACATCTTTAGAATGAATGGTATTTGATATTTTGGTCCCCCATGAGTGTCAGGGGCTTAATGGGTTTGTGTTTTGTTCACAATGATTTCGTGAGTAGATATCATGGAAAGGGTTTCCAAGTTTAGGTTTTTTAGCAATAATCATCCTAATCCCTAAAATGGCAGAAATGTTAATCCTAAGGAAACAAATGATAGCTTAAAGCACTTCAAACCTGGGGATCGCATGAATGGAGGAGAGACCACTAAACACTAAATTTTCACACGTTGATGCAACAGCAACACAATGAGCTCCTTCAACTATTTCGAATGCAAAGGGTAAAAATAAATTCATTTTGCCCTCTATTTATAAAGCATGGCACCATTAATGTGAGTCATTAATATAATTTTTTTGAAAATCATGACTCAAAACTCTAGATGTAGAAAAATGATAAGTGGATGTCTTTTAGTTTAATTCCATGCAAAAAATAGTAATGCGGATGTCGGTTCTAACGGTGTCATAGTGATGGCATTCCACAAGTGGAAACCTGCAACACAATTTTTGCAATGAAGAAGATGAGTTTGGCATCCGCATGATGGAAATCCACAAAGAAATTTTTGTAACTCCTCCAAACTTGGTGAAACCTTGGTAGATGGTTTAGGCATGATGCAGATGAAAATTTTGAAGACATTTTGATCAATTAGGTCCAAAAGAAAAAGCAAAAAAATGAAGTGAGCATGAACCGACCCAACAGAAAGCATAGCCCAAAGAGGGGGTCCCTGATTCAAGCGGGGCATGTGTGTCGAATGAAAAATAGGTAGAAATTTCCTTTCTTATCACTAAATGCACCAAGGGAAGAGACTTTAAAGAATCCTTTACCTATTTTCCCACCATTTTTCTGGCATGATTATCACCCCTATCACACAATCCCTCATCAACCTCCCCCTCATCTACCTAGATTGGGACCAATGAGATTTTGTGTCTTTCAAAAAATTTCAAATTGATGAAGTTATTTCAAAATTATTAGGACTCAACGTATTCTAACTAATGATCATAAGAAAAGATTCAACATTGACCTTGATTCAACAACCTAATTTTGGGAAGAAGCCAAGTTAGTGTTGATGAAGATGCTTCTAAATACATTTCTAGTATAAAAATTTTGAAATGAGAATATAATACTTTAGGTAGAAAAAATAATGATGGTATGGTAATCTCTATTATTTTTAATGGTATAAATGTATCTTATACAATTTTCTTAGAAATGTTACAACTCATTGATAAAATCAACAATACAAACTTTGATTCCATCTATGAACTGCTTACTTAACATGAATCTCAATTTGTATAGGAGAGAAGTGGTAAACTTATAGAAGATGTTTACTTTACAAAGGTAAGAAAACACAAAGTATAGAAATATGAGAACATGAATCATCTTTAGAAGCATTATCTATATTCATCCCTAACATAAACATCAACATAAGCATAATCATTCCTCTCAACCTTGTTATATTAGTGAAATGACTTCCTCATCTATTGATTCTAGTAATCACATAAGAAAGAAAAACTCTATAATTATGGTGGTATAGGATAGTATGCTAATATATACATTTTTAGAAAATATTTCTCTAAACATAAATAGAAGGAAGAAGCATCTTATATTGATAACTCCATTGGATCTTCTTTCAATTACTCTAGTTATTCTAATTATTTTGACATATTATTAGGTGGAGAAACATCCTACATAGTTGAATTCCATGATAGTGTCTTTTGAGTGATAAAGAATAAGGTAAAAATGGAGGTTAGAGAAACTACCAAGGGACTAAAGGATGATTCCCTTGCCCAGTTAACTTCTCTCTTAGAGAAAGTGAACAAAGCCCGAGAGGTCATTTTGGTAGGATTAGTTACAATTGTGTTTTAATTTTTGAGCTTTGATGAGGAGAAAATAGAGTTGTTTTTATTTATTTTTCACTACAAGGACTTCTCACCTCCCACCTAATAGGGAAAGAGATTGCATTTTCCTTCAATAAATCATCAATGATTGCATGAGATAACTAGGGTTTCCAACACTAGGTTGAGCAAAGTGATATCAATGTTGTTGGCATTATGCTAGATGTAACATACAAGTATTAAATATTCAATGGTGGGATTTTGTGTAGAAATTAATAGATTAATATAGTTGCACAAACCATGACTATACAATATATATAGAATGGTCAAAGGGGATCAAAATTCCAATAGGATGTTGCACTCATGTCACAACTTATAAGGTAATGAACTTCTATGTGAAGAAACATCATTTGCCCAGTATGATATGTATAGTGTGATAATTTTTAAGTGTGGCATTGACTATTGGATGAATTCTTAGTCAAATACTTTAAGCCATATTTTGGTTCAATTTGGATCAAGGGTTTATTTTAGGTATTGTGATCTAAGATTTTATATTTCTTTTATTTATTTTTAGTATAACTTTGTACAAAGCATCTCATTTATGAGACACCCCTTTCATTGATTTTTACTTTTTTAGTTTAATTTTTTATATTATTAATTTAATTTTATTTGAAATTTCTCTCTTGTGGTAGTTGGGTAGTATATGGAATTATAAGGCATGTAGTTATAAAGGCCTTATGAAAAGAATAAAAATCAATTCATGTATATATGATTTTGGAGTCTTCAATATATTGTTTCCAATGTATTTTCTCCATCTATTTAAATTTTGAACACATTTGAATAAACATCAAGAGGTATTAAAAACATGGTTTGATAAAAGAGTCTAAGTACAAGCCTTTAGAATTGCCAATTTGGTGTTACTAGGATAAAGCACATGAAAATAAAGGAGGCCATAAAAATTTTGTTTTTATTTGGTTAGGTTTCATTTTCAAATATTTGAAATTTTACATGAAAATATCTTTAGGTTGTGAAGTTTAATCAAAGAGGATGTCCCAATACTAGTAAATGGGTAGATTCTCAAACATCATTTCATTGCCTAATATGTTTTGGTTTTCATTGTAAATAGGTTTTGAACTATTTTGAGTTTTGTGTGTTTTCTTTGAGTTAGTTTTTCATTGTCTTATTTTGATGTGTTAGTGTGTCTTATTTATGTTTCTATTCTTGTTATTATTGTTCACAAATGAGTATTTTTTATCATGAATAAAGTATTTAATGATTGAAAAATGAATTCAATTATAAGGTGTTTGTCAATGTCTTTATATTAAGTGATTTTAAAGCATTATAAAATAAAAGTTATGTTTAGATGAAAGATATTGGTGATCAATATAATAATTTATATGGTAAATGTTATTCATAATTGGGATATGTTAAAATGAGATTTTAAAAATGAAAAAAAATTATGTCTAGAACCTCACACAATTTGCATTTTTAAATATATGTAATTTTGTTTGAAAGAAATTGTTATGGTTGAGGTACATGTGAAACATTTAAAATTTGACCCTTTATTTTTCATAGTGATCCATAATCCATAAAAATGCTTCCCATGCCTATAAATTGAATAGTAAAATAAAAAGAGAAAATAATTTATTTTCAAAAAAATGATATGAAAATCAATTTTTGAATGACTTCATAATTTGCATTGGGACTATAAATGTCTAGTTGGAAATAGAATTATGCCTCAAGTAGGACAAGAGATATATTTTTCCAAGTTGTATATGCATACAACATGTAGTAGAGAAATGTCTAGGAAATTAGTGACATGTTTTTCCAAGTTATATATGCATACAACATGTAGTAGAGAAATGTCTAGGAAATTAGTGACATGTTTACCTGTATAAATGCTTATATCAAGTAGGCTTATGTTTGCATAGGATTATAATACCTAATCATAGCCTAATCCCTAAACTATAATAATAAGTTACAACAAATCTAGGAAAGGGAAAGAATTCATATACACACCACAATTTTAATGATGTTGAGTATTTTCTTCTAGTTTGGTGTAGATTTCCTAATTATGAATATATTTCATTGGGTATGATGATGGTGTTTACTTCCTTCATGATTCTTGAATAATTGTTTTATTTTAAAATTCTTAGGAGAATTTTCTAACATAGTTGTCCTTCTTTTTTTTGATAATATAAGCCACATTTATAGGATGTGGTACCCTTAACACAAGGGGCCCCAAGGGCCAAAGTTCAAATCAAAAAAAAAAAAAAACTAGTAACAACATAATTTCCAGAACAAAGATAGAAGAATAATAGCAAAAAGACAACCCACCCAACAGCAAACCACACACCCCCCCCATCACCTAGCTATTCCCTCCCACTCCTCCATGAGCAGTTTTAGTTCATCATCCCCAACCAAATTGTTGTTGGTCGAGCTCCTCTTTTAGCACCTCGACAGAGTAATAGCAAAGCAGTGGATGATTTTGATCGTGAATCGAGTCAGCCTTATCAACTTTCTTTTTAGTTGAGCAACACAAGTAGCCAGGTTGTTGGGGTCTTCCTCTTTGGAAACTTCCACCTTTGTAGTCTCCTCCACCCAATTCCAATGATGTTGAGAGATTATGTCTCAAAATCACTAGAATGTTAAGATGTTCAGGCTTTGGGCTTATCAATTACTAAATGCATGGTAAAATCCCTAGAATTTTTGTAGGTAATCGAGCATCAACCTTCGGGCTTATCACTTACCAAGTGTAGTTGCAAAGTAGAAGAGTGTTGGAAATCAAGATTCAGAGTTCCATCGTAAGCTTTATTGGCTGAGTCTATGATATCAGGTATTCATGAGAAACCTCGAGGCCCAACTTGCGAAGGGACTTCATGTTTCAAGTTTTCATAGGCGGTAAAGGCTTCATCGATGGGATAGTCAGATATCGGAGACAGTCTCTTGATTGTCTCCTCAATATACTGATGAGTGGCTAAATGTATTTCATTGGTATGACAGTTCACTTTCGACGAGACCTTCCTAGCTATCTCCTCGATATCCTAATACAAAGTCTTAAGGTCTTTGTCGAAGTGACAAAGTAACTTCAATGAGCCAATAATCCAATGTTTTATGGAGGGGACATGGAAGTGGGGGCCACATGGGGTGGCATAAGCCTCATTGGAGCAACACTTTAATATCAATGGGAGGTGATATGAGGTTTCCCCGATATGGTGACGAGTATAACCGGCCAGCCCATGAATGATGACTTGGTGGGACTCGACTATGCCAAGTTGTAAAGCAATGATTGTTTGGTGACCATTGAGGGTTGTTTGACCAAGTGACTTGGTAAGTGATGCGAACATCAAAGTGACTTGGTGAATACAAAGGGAGCATGAATAGAGTCTCTTCAATGGTTCAATATGACAGATAGTTAGACCGTTTACTACAGTTGCTTGGGGAATCTGAATCAAACAATTCCTTAGTTGATTTGGAATGTAGAACAAAGGTGAATACAAAGGTTTGTGCTCGGTGTGATGTTCTATAATGCAGTAAGAACTATGTTGTTCGATCTGTGAATGAGATTGATCAGGGAAAATGTTGTTGTAATTGACAATGTGAATTAACATCTGGAAGCATAATCTAAAACTTTGTATGTAATCATTATTTACTGTAATACAAAGAATTTTTTATTGGTGGTTTTTCCCATGTAAATCTAGTGTTTTTTTTGTGATTGTGTTAAATTTTTCTACTTTGTTATTCTATTAATGTGCATCTTAATGTACCATAACTTGAAATTGAATGCCATATCTACATTTGTCTTCTAATAATTGGCATTAGGAAGGAATTTCTACACTCAGTTTTCCTTACAAGTGGTATCAGAGCTTGGCCAGTTGTGTTATCCTTGTGGGTAGGATGGGTTTTTGTGCTAATTCTGCAATGGGAGTTTTGTAGAGGAAATTGGTAGTCTAGATTGTAGATTGAGATGGAAAGTGTTAAGGGATGTAGGAAAACTGAGAGGGGGGTGAATCAGTTTTCACAAAAAATTAACTTTAAAACTTTAACACATATCCATTCTGTAATCACACTGTTTTGTTATTAAGCATAAGTAGGAGATACAAAATAGAAAGTGTGATAACACACTGAACACCAAATTTTACGTAGAAAACCCAATGAGGGAAAAACCACGGTGAGGATTAACTCACAATATAGATTTGTTCTAGAACAAAAAATTATAAGGCTCACTGCCTAGAAAAGACTCATTGTCCAAATACAAAACCTCGCTGCTTACAGGGAGGCTCACTACCTACAAAAAGGATTTACAGAACAAAAGTAGGCTTTACAACCAAAATGAACTAAGAATAATGTACCTAACAAGTGTTGTTACAATTTTGGTGATTCTCAATACACTGACTTGACACACTTCATTATATTTGCTCACTTTTGCATTTTCTATTGCCTCATCAATCATGCTTTGTCTATATCTTAATTATGTTTCATTCATGATCACTCCAAAACCTATTCAACATTCACATATATACTTGATCTATGCGCAAGCATCAATTAGGTCGGCCTAATTAGATGCACTTCATATTTACCACCAATACTAACTATCGGCCCCAATCATCCACAAAATATTTCCAAGAAGTAATTCAAACTTCCAGCATGTTATATTAAGTCGGCATAGATCAAAAATAGGTCGCACATATATCTACGTAGCAAAAAAAATTAATTCATCATTTTATAATTACCCCAAGAGGTCATCCAGGAATAGACATCAAGCAAAAATAAATAAACATTCTATTGGTTGCCATAACACTATACGAGCACCAAACCACGTAATATTCTGAACATGTATGCCTTCAACAATCATAAGCAATTTCCCAAAACTGTGAGCAATAACTATTGACTACGGAGGAGTGCGGACTAGAATATCAGAGGGAGTAGCATGAATACTAATTTAAATACCAGACCAAAATATTGAATCAGGCACAGCCTTAAACTTGTAATCACAATATAGTGACATCAATGACAACACAAGACTATAGAGATAGTCAATCGTCTTCATTTTTCCAACAATCTCCCTCTTTTTCATTGATGGAAACATGGAACAAAAACTTCTTCAAAATCTCCCAGTAATTTAAATGTATCCCCACTACCAAAACCTCTCCAATTCCAATCTCTCCCCCTAACTTCAATCTCTCCCCCTTTGACATCAATGGCAAAGGGAGGTCAAAAAGGATGTACAAAAAAATTGAACATGGTGACATCAAAATTCATAAAGATTTCAAAAACTTCCAGATGACCAAAAAATTCCTTCTCCCCTTTTTCTTCTTCTTCACAGCAAAAAAAATAGAAATAGAACATTTGGGATTCAAGTAAAGATAACACTCTTCGCGTAAAAAACTTTATTATATCTCTCCTCAAGAACTGGATGTAGCTTCTTCTAGTTAAAAGTAGCTAACTCCATTCGAGTGCAAATGCTTTCCAATATGCCCAACAGAGTAAAAGACGGTGAACAATATGAACGTTGTCCTTCAACATCTTCTACATCAGTAAGAATTCTGGAAAGATGTTCTAACCGGACCTCAGCAATCTCCTTAAGAAGCCAAAAAGTCTTAACTACATCATCGCTTTGCCTTTGCACAACAATTAGCTCAGCTTGTAGTTCACCAACTCTCAATCTTTGTTTTCTTTCTTTATCTTCAAAGATGTCAAAACTCTTTCCAATACTATTTACTTCTGACTCAATTGCATCAATTTTACTTCTAAAATTGTCTACCACAACAAGCCACCAAAGACAATACTTCTAAATGTCAGATATTTCATTAATGCACTTCTTTATTTCCACGATCAGTTCAAATAATCTCCCTTTAGCTTTATTACACCTCTTTTCAACCAAAGCTTTAAATTTACGTCCTTCCAGACCTTCAAGTAACATTCTTTCTTCAATAATCTCAACAAGATTTTCTGATAAGAAATTGGAAACAGCTGATACACCAATACCTTTCCAAAGTAGGTATTCTACCAAAGCATCATCAATATTCAATCTATCAATAGGAGAGGCTACATTCCATAATTCCCCAAGCTTCTTCATCTTCCCCTTAACTAACATAGATTGGATGTCATCAGAGGATACTTTCTCCTTTTCTTCTGAAATGTCAATGATATCTTCAGTTATAACTTTCTTCTTCTTTGATTCTAGAGGGGATTCACTAATGACAATCTCCAATTTTCTTTTACCGGAGGACGAGCCCACCTCAAACTGACTCAAAGCAGATATACTAGAGAAAAGGTTTGCTTTCAAGGATCTAAAATAAGACTTCCACATACTTGCACTGTCTGAAAATGCCTCCAGATACCTGTAAACCTATTTTCCAATAGGAATCCTAGATTCCCATATCACATTATCTTTTCCAAGTATGGAATTCAAAAATTACAACACCAAGAATACCAGCAAAGATCTAAAACAAAAGGGATAACCCTCAATTACCAACATTTGAACATTCTCATAAACATTCATAAGCAACAAGCTAGACAAGTCAAATTTCCTATTCTCTTTAACCATCATGTGTGCAATATGAACAACAATGGTTGATGTGGAACCTTCACAATTTCTAAAATAGACCTTGTAAGAAATGTGGTACGTAACATACCTTACAACCAAATCTTCAAGAGTGCTTATCAATAAAGCTCATGGGAATTTTCTAATGCTAGTCAATTCCTCCACATCTTTATACTTTACAGTTTTCTTTCTAGGAAGGTCACTAATACTGCATAAGCCAGTGATAGCCTCAGTCGCTTCCTTCGTAACCAAGTAGGGTTTGTCCAATACAATGCTTCCATTCTTGAAAAGATTCAATAAGAACAAGACAAAAAATTTATCAACAACCCATAGAAATTCACTCTACAAATCCATACCTAGGGTTTTGATGTTTTGTAATTTATCTTGGTTCAGCCCTAGTTCCATTTCTTTCATCTTCCTATGATCAAATTCCTCTAGCTCAACTCCTTTTAGCTTCAAAGGGATGACATTACTCAATTTTTTGTCCATTTCTACACTTTTTGTTATTTGAGACTTCTTCATTTTTCTTCTTCTACCCTTTTGCAAACAGAGAAATGAATTCTTTGATTACCTGAGTTAATTTCTATGAATTTCTTTCAGAATTGCTTCAACTTACTTCAAGATCGCTCCAAGATCGCTCAGATTCTTCAAATGCTCAATTAACCAAGAAGACTCACAAGATTTCAACTTATACACCATTGAATTTAGCCTAACCACGCATTAAATGTGGAAAACATCAAAAAACTACTAAAAACATCCTTCCCAACACAGAAAACCCTAATTTGGTCTGTAAATCTCCATGCCAACATGTTTTCTTCTAGTTTCTTTTCTAAAATGTCTAAATACTCATTTTTCACATTCCAACCTCGTGCTAGCCTCTGACATGCCATACAACAAGGGGTTTTATAATTTTTCTAATAATACTCCCCCTAAGACCTTGCTAGGTCTAATTATCGAATAAGTCATATGTACTAGAAGAGAGCACAAACACATCAGTAGTTTCAGAATTTACTTCTTCATTCTCTTTCTTCTTCCATATCTTATTCACCTCTTGTTTCACCTCTTCCTTGTCAATATTCTTTACTGGATCATTCTTCCCTACTAGAGCGGACTGTTTTCCTTTCTTACTTCTACAAACCTTTGAGATATGTCCAGGTTTATTGCAATTGCAGCAAACAACACTTTTTTAATTAGTATAACCTACATTACCTCTCGACCTACATTGATTTGCTTTGTGTCCAAATGTTTTGCATGTATAGCAATATCCATTAAAGAATTGATTCATTATGTCTCTAGGAAATTTGTTCATCATCATCCTACTCACCTAAGATCTGCATTTAGTAGCCTTATGTCCAAATTTCTTGCATGAAAAACATTTTCTAGAGAAAGGGACAAGAAAATGATTTTGATTCATTCTACTTCTGCATTTTGTTGCTTTATGACCATATTTATTATAGGAAAAACAAATACCATTGAAGGAGGGATACCTTTGTGCATTAGGTTGTCTCACAGGTTGTCTTCTTGCAAAGTTCCTCTTCTGCTTACCCTTGTCCCAAGTCATTTCATTTCCCTTAGAACTTTCACCTGCATCATTTCCCAAACCAGCTTTGTCTTTACTTGATTTTTGTCCAACAATCAATTCTTCAAGCTTATCGGAGCTAGATTTGAACTTTTTCTCACAAAGCTTTGCCTTCTCTAATTCAATCCTTAGGTTCACTACCTCATGTTCAAGTTTAGTGCATTCATCAGCTTTCTTCTGCACCATAGTATTCAGACATTCTTTAATTCTTTTATTTTCTTCCACTGACACTGTCAGTCCAATTATCTCGTGTTTCAGCTACTCACTTACTTCCCTGTGTCTTTCCTTGAATTTCTTCAATTGTTCTTTCAACTTCTGGACACATTCATTTGCATCATCAATATTTTCCTTCAAATCTTTGTTTTCTCTTTCCACTTTGTCAAGATCCTCAAGAGCAATTTGAAGCTCTCCTTTATCATCCATCTAAACAATCTTCAAGATCCTCCTCAAGTGGTTAAGCTCTTCACCAAGGAACCAAAGCTTTGATACCAATTGTTGAAGGATGCAGGACAACTGAGAGGGGGGGTGAATCAGTTGTCACAAAAATTTAACTTTAAAACTTCAACACATATATATTCTGCAATCACACTATTATGTTATTAAGCATAAGCAGGAGATACAAAACAAAAAGTAAGATAACACAATGAACACCAGGTTTTATGTGGAAAACCTAATGAGGTAAAAACCACGGTGAGGATTAACTCACAATATAGAGTTGTTCTAGAACAAAAAATTATAAGGCTCATTGCCCAGAAAGGACTCACTCTCCAGATACAAAATCTCACTACTTACAGGGAGGCTCACTGCCTACAAAAAGGATTTACAAAACAAAAGAAGGCTTTATAGCCAAAATGAACTAAGAATAATGCACCTAACAAGTGTTGATATAGTTTCGGGGATGTTCAATACACTGACTTGACACACTTCATTATATCACTCACTTTTGCATTTTCTACTGCCTCATCAATCACGCTCTGTCTATATCTTCATTCTTTTTCATTCATGCTCGCTCCAAAACCTATTCAACATTCACATAAATATACTTGATCTATCTGCAAGCATCAATTAGGTCGGCCTAATTAGATGCACTTCATATTTACCACCAATACCAACTTTCGGCCCCAATCATCCATAAAATATTTCCAAGAAGTAATTCAAACTTCCAACACGCTATATTAAGTCGGCATATATCAAAAATAGGTCGCACATATATCCATGTAGCAAAAAATAATAATTCACCATTTTATAATTACCACAAGAGGTCGGCCAAGAATAGACTTCAAGCAAAAAGCAATAAACATTTTGTTGGTTGCCATAACACTATACGAGCACCAAAACACGTAATATTCTGAACATGTATGCCTTCAATAATCATAAGCAATTTCCCAAAATTGTGAGCAATAAATATTGACTACGGAGGAGTACGAACTAGAATACTGAAGGGAGTAGCAAAAATACCAGTTCAAATATCAGACCAAAATACCAAATCAGGTACAGCCTTAAACTTATAATCACAATATGGTGACATCAATGATAACACAAGACTGTAGAGATAGTCAATATTCTTCGTTTTTCCAATAGCAAGCACATCAAGAAGAGTAGAAATTAAAATGTTCAATGGTGGCAATTTTGAGTTGTGGAAACTCAAAATGGAAGACTTGTTGGAGGATAGAGATCTTTGGATTGTTGTTTCTAGAACTAAACCATCAGGCATGAAATAAGAAGATTGGGACCTCGCTAATAAAAAAGCTAAAGGACTGATTAGACTCTGTTTGGCAGACTCTATTCTCTTGAACGTCCATGAGGAGAAGGCTGCATCTTCCTTATGGAAGAAACTTGGTGATATTTATCAAGGAAAGTCTCTAGGAATTAAGTTGTTCCTGATAAATAAGTTATACTCCTTGAAGATGGAGGAAGGTGCATCTATAGCAGACTATCTAAATTCGTTTAACATGATTGTTGCTCAATTGGTGTCTATAGGTGTAAAGACTGATGAAGAGGATAAGTGTAAGATTTTGTTATGCTCCTTTCCTGACATGTGGGACCATCTAGTGATGGATATTGGAAGCACAACAACCACTTTCAAGATGGAATATGTGGTTGCTTCATTATTTTCAAAAGAAATGTGAAGGAAATATTCTGAAATGGCCAAGGAGGCTCTTGTTGTTCAAGGTAGATCGAAGGAGAAAGGCAAGAAGAAAGAAAAAAAAGTCTCAATCCAAGTTTGAAGGGAGATTAAAGTCTCCAGGAAAGAAGTCCAAGGTGAAATTCTAGAATTGTGGGTAGACTGGACATATACGAAAGGATTACAAAGAGAAGAAAAAGAAGAACAAATCTTTGAATAATGATTCTTCTTAGAGCAATGCAAATGCCTTCATTGCTGCCTGTTGTGCAATTTTCGCACACACGCCCCACCAGAGGCGAGGACCCTCTTTTTTCTTTTGCATCTTTGCCTCTTGGCTTGGTCAAATTTTGGTTTTGCTCTTCTTGGGAGGTTATTTTGGGAATAAGTCTAGACTGAGCTTGATGAGGACAATATTTTGAGGATCTAAGGGAAATTTGCATGTCTTGGAATTTGAAAATGGGTATTTTGAAGTGAATTTTCAATGTTATATATAAATATTTTTTGCACTCGTGGATAAAGGACGAAAAACTAGGCAGGGTTGGTTTTTGAACTTTTTGAAAATTCCTTCTAGAAAAAAAAGTTGAGGTTTAGGGGATTTTGACCTTGCAGGGAATTCGGGAATTTCCGTCCCTAGTGGAAAATCCCGAAATTTCCATGACCCCCTCAAAATCCCAAAATTTCCATTTTTGGAAAATTCCAAGACCCCCTCAAAAACCAAAATTTTCCAAAAATGGAAAAAATTTAAAATGTTCCCGAAAATGAAATTCTTGAGATGGAGGAAAAAAAATTGAAAATGATGATATCTGTTTTTCAGGATTAAATAAATATTAAAAGTGGTAGTTGCATATGGATTCGTGCCAAAAGGGAAATATAGAAGAGTTCAATTCAAATTTTAAAAGTGGAACTTGCATAAGAATCTGTGCCCAAACTGTCTACAGCTGGAAGGAGTTTCTAGAAGACATGTGAAGCTGATTTCATCATTCAATCAGAATTTTCATTAATGACAGGCTGGCATAATATTGTTTTCTCATTGTTCCATAATGTAATTGTGTTTATGCAATTGGATGATAATGTACCATGAGCTCCCAATTTAAATGTAATTGTTGGATGCTTCTAGAGGTGTAATTTATGCCATTGGGTTCATTTAATCCTGGCCTTTGATTCAAAATGTAATTTTCTATAAAAGGCCAGTGCCTTCTCATTTGTAAGGGGTGAGACTAGGTTAGAAGAGTTGATTAGAAGCCAGAATTGGCTAAGTTAGGAGTTACATTCTGCAAGATAGTAGTTGTAGGAGAGGAAAGAGACTGAAAATTGTTATGTAATGCTAGAGAAGTTAATGCAATTGGATTATTGATTTGTCAAGCTTTGTGTTACACTTTGACAATTTATGGTTTCTTGTTCTTGATTCTCAGATGTTAGATGTTAGATTTCAGTTCTTTTGCAATGATGGTGAAATGTTAATGATGTTGATCGATCTCCGATCCATACTTTTAGCAATTTGTTGATTGTAATTTGTTGTGTAAAGTTAGTCCAGGCCTTATTTTGTGCTAAGTTCAACTGTAGATGCTTGTTTACATTACGCCAGTTATTTGGTATGTGGATGAATATTCATAGTCTGAAAATCTTCAGTTTCCTTAGAAGATTGCACCATTTCTACAGAGTTGTGGGCTTGTCCTTGATCAAGCAGAGATTGGTTTTATTGGAGATCTGTCCATTTGCAGCATTCATCATTATTCTGATTGATCTTAGGAGCTAGTTTAGATTTGAATCTCTCTTAACCCTTATCTCTTTTGCTATATATTTTGAATCAAGGTTAGTTTTAGGATTGAAAGCATCACCATATTGTTTCATCTGATGAAAGTATGCTTCCAACATTGTTCATTTGTAAGGCCCCTTGTGATTACCAACATTTTCACATTATCATTGAGTTGCTTACGCATTGTCAAGACCTGACATTAGAGACCTTTGGGTTATCTCTTGAGGCTTGCTGATAGAGATTTACCTTTCAAGAGAGATAGGATACTTGTATCTTGTCTGAGTTGTTGTTGTGCAAAAAACACCATCAACACTACCTTGTCGACCCAAGCATTAGATGATGTTTGGCTGATTGACTTAGGTGCATCTTTTCACATGACATCTCATGGAGATTGGTTCATGAAGTATAAAATGTATGTTGGTTGAAAGGTTTATCTAGCAAGTGACTCATCTCTTGAAATTTTTGGTCGTGGAAGTGTCAAAATTCAATTTCCTAACAAAAGAATGAAAATAATTGATGGTGTAATGCACATACTAGGTTTGGCTCGTAATTTTCTTTCTGTTAGTAATTTGAATTATGTTGGCTTGTAAGTTTCATTCTTGAGTGGTGGTTGCAAAATGACAAGAGGCTCAATGGTGTTGGCAAAGCATGCATGCATTAGCACTCTGTACAAGCTAGACGTAGGTGTTGTTCAATCTTTGCAAAGTTGGACAAAGTTGCTCATGTAGGGAAGGAGAATGTTATTCCTCTAGGTGCAAACTCTTTGGAGGTGAAACTCCCAGTAGAGAAACCCATGTTGTGGCATCATTGACTCAATCACATAGGAGAAAAAGCCTTGAAAGCCTTAAAAAATAAAAGCTTGGTTGAAGGGCTCGATGATTGTAACCTTGAGTTCAATTTTTGTGAACATTGCATTTATGAAAAGCAACACCATGTTTCTCTTTACTCTAGTCCTCATAACTCTTCTAGTATACTAGATTATGTTCACTTTGATGTATTTGGTCTAGTGAATGTTCCTTTGTGATCGAAGTCTAACTATTATGTTTCTTTTATAGATGGTTATTCGAGAATGGAATTTGTGTATTTTCTAAAAAGTAAATCAGAAGTTGTAGACATGGAAAATATACCGACACATTTGATCCTAATTACTAACATTATTTCATCTTGAATCATCTTCTTTGCTAGTCATTTATCAGATAGCCCTTATTTGATTAAATTCATCACCTTTCATCCCTTGATTAAATAAATCAAATTTATCTAATTAAGTTGTCATCTCTTGTTAATTAAATAAATCAATCTTATTTAATTAATCCTCTAATCTCCATTTAATTAAATAATTCATTTTATTTAATTAAATCCCTAAGGTCATTCTATTAAATTAAATCAATCTTTAATTTAATCTAACATCATCCTCTTTAATTAAATAAATCAAACTTTATTTAATTAAGTCTAAAATCATTATTCCTCTCATTTTGATTTATTTAAATCCTAAAATCTAAATCAAATTGTCAAATCAGCTAATCTCCTTTTAAATTAATCAAATCTTGATTAATTTAAGTCTTAATCAAGTGAATCCTCTAGATTTTGTAAATTTCTCAATAAATCATTTCTTTTGATTTATTAATTCCTCTAATTACTTTCAACATGGCATCAAAAGGGAATATTCCTCCAAGTTTGAAAATCCCTCCAAATGGATTTGTCCTTCCAATAAGGCATTCATTTCCTCTTACATGTCCTTGTGCATTGAGCCAAGTGGCATTTCATTCATTCCTTTCTCCCTCCAACATGTCATTTCATAAATTTGAAATTCCACCTAATATCATTTATTGTGCACATTCACCAAAATGTGCTCATCCTTCCTCCATGCACATCTTGACAAGTGGCATTTGGGCATTGGATGTTGAATGATCCCACATTCCTCCATTTTGCTCATTCTTCCATCTTGTTCTTCTATAAATAGAAGGCTCTTCTTCTCATTTGGGATCCACAACTTAGAGTAAAGTTACTATCTTCGTATTTAGAGAAAATTCATTCATTTCCATAGCATTTTTCCATCATCATAGCTAGGTTATTGCAGATTTCATCAAGGAAGCACATTGTTCATCATCATCAAGTGGATCTATCTTCATCAAGCTTGCAAAGGAGTTGGGAAAGGGCCAATTTGGTGTAAGTGCTCCTTGGTTTGCTTGCACAATCAATAAAGAAGACTTTTCACTGTCTTCATCTAGGAACCTGATCCCTTTCTAGGTTCTTGCTATGCTTAGATTATCAACTAAGTCATGTCTCAACTCTTCTCCAAGAGCCTCACTCCTTGTGCTTCACCTTAGAGGACTGACACCACTTGAACTTGCAAAGCTTTCTCCTACACTTAGAAGAATCTAAGTGCCAACATCACAAAACACCTTGAACTGCTTGCAGGGGTGCTAGAGATACTGGAATCATGCATTTCACATCCATTTAGATCCATCTTTGAGGACCTTCAATCTGTTGTCTTACCGATTCCAAGATTTTGCTTTGAGAAGGCCTAATCGCTTGTAGCCCTTGATAGTGTCCTTTTCGGCTTTCTTGCTCAAATTCTCCAAACAACCTGGCCAACAAATTGCACTTTCAGACACCCTTTTGGATCCTTTAAAAGATTCACAAGGTTTCAGTTCTTTGTGCCCTTCGTACATTAGTCTCCTAGAACCTAGGGCAAATAGGGCTAATAGGCCTAATTCCTAGGG
>VDFB02358134.1:172505199-172538186 GCA_007258455.2 Sequoia sempervirens | reverse complement strand
TGATATGAAAATGGTACCCTCTATATTGTATTAATGTGTTAAATTTTGATATGAGTAGTGTAGTCCTGAAATTATCTTTCAATCAATTTTGCTAATCTTCATCATAATCCCCTAAAATGATTGTCCTAATTATTCCTCTACCATTAATTAAATAATTTAAATTACTTAATTAATCAATGATCTAGGTGGATTCAAAAAACCTAAAAATTTCATAGTCTCAAAATTCAACCGAATTGGCATCATCAGAAAGAACTCACTGACATGATCTTGACGCAACTTGAACGGGCTCAAAAGGAGTCTATATGCAGAAGTTATGCTTAGTTAAAGGTTCAGTCAAACAAGCAAATCAGGGCCGATGCAAGGCTAAAAAATTGGCCATCTCCAAATTGGGTGAAGAAAACATCAAGTTGTAGTGCTCGTCAATACGGTTTTGACACCTTTTGAAATGCATTAAATGGAGTCCGTATGAGAAAAATAGAGTCAGTCAAAGTTTACAGACAAAAGGAGTTGACCGGAGGGTACAGTTGTTGACATGGCAGATGATGACATGGCATAAGCAGTTAAGGGAAATTATCTTATTTAATTTAGAAATTAAGCCTAAAATATATGAGTCAACCTTTAAAAATAAAATGCATAAATATTTTAAAAAGGCTTTAAGACTTTAAAAGGTTTATAAAAGATATTTGAAACATGAAGCTCCAATCTATAAATATTTTAAAAGAGGAAAATATCATAAAATATAAAAGCCCAAATCTTAAAGAATTTAAAGGGGATTATTAAGGCTGATAATCCATATCCCTATTTTTAAGGCTTGAAATCCATATCCCTGTTTAGATGGATTATTAAAAGATAATCCATATCTCTATTTTTAAGGCTTGAAATCGATATCCCTATTTACATGGATTATTACAAGATAATTCATATCCCTATTTACATGTTAAAATTTGTGATAATAACCTAAGGGGTTTTTAGGATAATTTTAAAGGAGTTTATCAAATTGAAATAATATTGTACCGGAATATTGTAAAGCCCAAAATTATAAGGGTTATTTGTTTTAATGGTTGTATTATTTTTAGGGGATTTACTGTTGTAAATGGGAGATTGGGATAATTCGAAAATCATATGGTTTTAAACCATATTAGGAAAAATCAAATGTATAAAAGGGGGAAGAGTTTGGCCTTTCGAGGACATTGGAAATTATTGTGAAATTAAAAATTCTCTTGGAGAGAATAATTGTATTATTGGGAGATTATTGTGAAAGGTGGAGAATTTGAATTCTTTGAGAGAGAGATTACAAGGTGTTGATTATTACACCAAAAATTGTAAAGGAAAGAGAGACTGTGAGAAATTATTATGCAGGTGGAGCTTGGATATTGTAACAAGGCATTTTCATTGCTTGGCGATATTAATAAAGTGGTCTACCTTGAGAAGCAGACCTGAAGACGTAGTCCTAATTGGACGAACTTTGTTATCAAGCTTGTGTCCCTCTCTCTCTTCTGTCTTTTCATTCTTCTCTCTCCTATCTTTCATTCTTTCAGTTTTAATTCCTTATGTTGATTTCTGATTACAACATTATAGTAATTAGTCAATTTCCATTTCAACGATTAAACAACATAGTCACACAATTCTGTTGGATCAGGAATAATTGTAATTAAGGTTAAATACATTAGAATTTATAAACCTCTAATTACAGATCAACTTGGTATCAGAGCTTCTTAACAGGAAATTGCAAAAGTGAATGTTAACCAGGTTGAAATTGAAGCAAGGAGAAGGTGCACATAAAAAGTTCAATCTTGAGATCAGAAAATGAAGGTATTTTCCATGATCAGAAATGGCAGCTAAACAAAGTCTTATGGAGCTTGATGAGAAAGCTTTCTAGAAAGAATTTCTTGAAATGAAGGCTATGGTGGAAGTTCTTTTCAAGAGAGACAAGAGTGACAGAAGAAAAAGGAGCTCAAGAATAGAAAGAAGAATGAAGGTGAATCCATTTCAAAACATGATAAAGGTAAAGGAGTAGGTGGTAGTGACCCTCCCAAACCTCCATCCCCATCTTCTTCATCTTCATCTTCTTCTTCTTCTTCTTCCTCTTCATCTTCTTTTTCTACTTCTTCCCCCAAGAAGAAAAAACCTATATAGCCTGAATCTAATTCACCTTTGTTAAAACTTGATGTTAAATTTTATTCACCAACCTATAATGGAGAACTAGATGCAAAAAAACTTGATAATTGGATAAAAACAAATTGAAGTTTATTGTAGAATTCAGAAGTTTATTGAGGATTCTCAAAAAATCCAATTAGCCACTCTTCGCCTGAGAGGCACAGCCTTAATCTAGTGGAAGAGCAGAACTCAGGAAGATCTAAGCCAGTATGGTAAAATTATTTCTTCTTCATTTGAGTTTATAGCTGCATTAAAGAAAAAGTTCTATCCATTAGGTCATATGCAAAAAGCAGTAATGAATTGGCAATCATTAAATCAAGATAAAGGACAAAGTGTACAGGATTATACATAGGAGTTTAGGAAAAGAGCTTTAATTTTGGGCATTCCATTATATACACAAGAAACTTTGTTAAAGTATATAGGTGGACCACATGAAAAGTTGAGGCATACAATACTTATGTTTAATCCAACTAACCTTGATGAAGTTAGTGTGCAAGTCATTCATCTGGAAACAAGCTCCAGGAATAGCCATGATGGTCTCTTAATGGACTCCAATAAACACAAAGGGAGCAAGAAAGAGAAGGAGAAAATGCAGCAGAGAGCTCCTGTAAAGAAAGAGGAGGATAAGACTTATTGCTCACACTCCAAGAAGAAAGGGCACAAAGATGCAAAGTGTTGGGAATTATATCCTGATTAGAAACCGAAATAGTTCAAGGATCGAATGGGTAAACAAAATACCACAGCTATCATGCATGATCTTCGATTAGATTCTGGTGATGAAAGCAAGATCATAGTTGTGGGTATAAAAGGTAACATTCCTGTTGTCAGTACTAGTTCCCATGCTTCTTCTGTAAAGTGTAATTAAGTACCTGTTGAAAGTAAGAGGAATGAATTGTTTCATATAAGGGCTATTGCAAAAAAAAAGAGATTGATACACGCATAGATAGTGGATCACAAGTGAATCTAATCTCTAAACAAGTTGTTAAGAAATTGGGATTAAAAATAACTCCTCATCCTAACCCATATCTATTGGGTTGGGTGCATGATAATGCTCGGCTACATGTGTCAAAGCAATGTAAACTCCGATTTGCAATCACATCCAAGTTTGTAGATGAGATAGAGTTAGATGTAATTCCGCTTGACATTTGTGGGATAGTTCTAGGTAGTCCTTACTTGTATGACAAAAAAGCCATGTTATACAGGGGACATAACAAGTATCATTTTTTTAAGGATGGAATTGAATATATTGTAAAAGCTCATCACATGAAGAATGATAGATCTATTGTAAACATAGGGCATATGAAGATGATTGTAAATGTAAGCAATGCTTTAACTCTCATGTCTCTAATAGCTAGTGATACTAAGCATGAAGATGATAGGGTGTCACAGACAACACAATGTGAGGATCGGTTGCAAGCACAATTAATTCTTCAACCAAAGGTGCTAAAAGAGGGTTTAAATGATTCATTTTCTAACAATGTTCCTGTTTAGGAGATCCAACACATTGATACTTTTTCCTTCACATCAGTTTATTCAGTACTATTGCTTGTTATTCTACTAGTTAGTTCTATGTGGATGATGGATGTGACAGTAAATATTGATGAATATGTAGTTAATTGTATTAGCAATGCTATCTCATTTTTCTTTTTGTTTGTGATGGGTCAAATGTTCAAGATTCTAGCAAGGTGGATAGATGGTACTGAGAAAGTGGGGTGACAATGCCCTAGCTCAAATTCTATGTAAAAATAAACTTTTGGTGGTCCAAAAGCTCCTCAATGGGGAGGAATGATCCAAGTGGATCTAGAAAACCTAAAAATTTCATAGTCTCAAAATTCAACTAAATCAGCATCATCGGAAAGAACTCACTGACACGATCCTGACGCAACTTCAACGAGCTCAAAAGGAGTCTGTATGCAAAATTTATGCTTAGTCAAAGGTTCGATCAAAAAGTCAAATTAGAGCCGATGCAAGGCTGAAAATTTGACATTCTCCAAATTGGTTGAAGACAACATCAAGTTGTAGTGCTCTTCAATATGGTTCTGACGCCTTTTGAATCACGTCAAACGAAGTCCATATGAGCAAAATAGAGTCGGTCAAAGTTTGCAGATAAAAGGAGTTGACCAAAGGGTACAATTGCTAACATGGAAGATGATGATGTGGTAGATGATGACATGGCATAAGCAGCTGAGGGAAATTATCTTATTTAAATTAGAAATTAAGCCCGAAATAAATGAGTCAAACCTTTTAAAATAAAATACATAAATATTTTAAAATGGCTTTAAGACTTTAAAAGGTTTATAAAAGATATTTGAAATACGAAGCCCGAATCAATAAAGATTTTAAAAGAGGCAAATATCATAAAATATAAAATCCCAAATCTTAAAGGATTTAAAGGGGATTATTAAAAGATAATCCATATCCCTATTTTTAAGGCTTGAAATCCATATCCCTATTTACATGTTAAAATTTGTGAGAATATCCTAAGGGGTTTTTAGGATAATTTTAAAGGATTTTATCAAATTGAAATAATATTGTACGGGAATATTGTAAAGCCCGAAATTATAAGGGCTATTTGTTTTAACGGATGTATTATTTTTAGGGGATTTACTGCTGTAAGTGGGAGATTGGGATAATTTGAAAATCATATGGTTTTAAACCATATTAGGCAAAATCAAATGTATAAAAAGGGGAAGAGTTTGGCCTTTCAGGGACATTGGAAATTATTGTGAAATTAAAAATTCTCTTGGAGATAATAATTGTATTATTGGGAGATTATTGTGAAAGGTGGAGAATTTGAATTCTTTAACAGAGAGATTACAAGGTGTTGATTATTACACTGTAAAGGAAAGAGAGACTGTGAGAAATTCTTATGTAGGTTGAGCTTGGATATTGTAACAAGGCATTTTCATTGCTTGGCGATATTAATAAAGTGGTCTACCTTGAGAAGTGAACCCGGAGACGTAGTCCTAATTGAATGAACTCCGTTATCTGTTGGACACCAAGAACACTAAGAGGGGGGGTGAATCAGTGTTCCAAACTATTTGAATTTCAAAATCAGATCTTAAATTATCAACAACAATATTTAACCTTTAATAGCATCCACAACAAATAAACAGAAGGAAACATGCATGCACATTAATAAGACAATGTGAACACCATAACACCAAGATTTTTAAGTGGAAACCCTATTAGGGGAAAAACCACGGTGGAGATTAATCCACAAGGTATACTCTGTTAAAAGTATGATAAAAAGGGAATGCACTTGCATTCAGGCACACTGCCTAGAGCTCACTGCTCAAAATATATAAGAGGACTCACTGTCCAAAAGAATTTAAGATTCAAAATATTCAAAATATGAACTAAGAAAATAGCATCTTTGAATGCTTGGATTCAATTCCAATGAAGCACATGAAATAGATTTTGGACCTTCTATCCAATTTGTACTTCTACTCTGCTACAAAAACCCTTCTACTACACAAACAAAATTCGCTTGACAGATCCTCTAATATTACCTCATGCAGTTGTTCTACACTTTTTCGCACACACACCTTCTCACCACTTCGTACATCACACCCAAAATGAATTATTGATCTCACCTATATATCCGCTAACAAGATTTTATTACTATATGTCAACTTGCAACAAAATATAATATTCTTCCACAAGTCGGATCAAATCACCAATTAGAATCAATGTGTACCCACACAATTCAGCTAGACTATAGTAGGGACCCAAACCAAAATTCCCAACATAAGAAATAGTTAAACAGATACTCCTCATACATCTGGAACATGCCATATGCAACAGGTTAGCCACAATGAGAAAATAAGCAATAAATCATTCTACTGAATCTCCAAACTTGTACATGGATCAATGTAATATCGTAAAACTTATCAAACATGTAGCATACATGCTTTATAAGCTTCCCTGGGGATCCACACAACAAAATAATGATTCGGTGAATTATTCAAATCAACTTACCAACTGGATACTATGTTCTTCATGCATTCTATTGGTAGAATATTGTCTTCTACTTTCCTTTTCGGTAGGAACTACTTCTAAACTGCGGACTATACTACTAACTCCAGTTGCCATCAATGACAACACTAGCAACCAAAAATAATCTCCCCCTTTGGCATTGATGGCAACACTTAGTGAAAAATGACTAAGTGTCAAAATAAAAAAATTGCAAAACACTGCACCACAACAAAACACTACTCCCCCTTTGGATGTCAAGGCATTTTTCATTGCATTCTCTCCCCCTTTGACATCAATGATAAAAACTTCCACTACTTTCCTTTTCACCTTAGCTTATTTACTACACTCTTTCTCACTGCATTCTCTCCTTAAAAAAAAGTTGCAACTATTGCTAAATTCAGAAAATTATTTTATACTTATCTTTCATTTCCGGGAGAAATTTCTTCCAAGAGTCCACTGCAATCCCAGTAGCAATTATCAGACTGTTGTTTTATGATTTTTTGTTGATGACCTTAACAAGGGATTCAGGAATGTTAATGGCTTCTTCTAGCTGTTCTCCTTTCTTTAGAACTTCAACCATTTGCTCTAATCTACATTCAATTGGATCCTTCACTTTCTAGAAGGTGTCCATAAATTTTTTTCTGGTAGAGTGAACCTTTGCATACTCAACTTGCAACTCATGAATCTTCTTCTTAACTTCTCCATCCTTGTCCTAAACCATACTGTAGTCCTTTCTGATTCTGACAAACTCATTCTCAATTTGTTCCAACTTGTCCTTGTATTTTCCAACCACATGAGGCCACTTGAGACAATAATTGTAGATCTTGTTTGTTGAGTCAATACACTGTCTTAGTACATTCATTTTCTTTTTCAGTTTGGCGAGAGATAGCCTAAAATGCATCTTCAGATGTGAGATTATTTCTTCCTCCTTTATGTCCTGAGACACAGAGTCCATAACCTCCTTGATACATTCAATAAATTCTTTTGGAAGTACATTCTATAAACTCTTCAATTCAATGATGCTATCAATAAAGTATCTTCCTAGAGTGTCTTCAATGCAGTCCTGTTCATATGATGGTCCATTCATCCATATGTCAGTTATCTTTTGCATTCCATCTTCTTCATGAACAATCTGCAATATCTTTTCTTTAAATAAAGCACCTTCTTCATCACTTTCTTTTGCAATTACCACAACCGATTCAACTAGTTTTGGTTCATCTCTTGGTGTATATTCCTTAGATTCTTCATCAACTACATCCACAACTATTTTATTTTTACCTTTTCCTTCAAATTTTGTTGACTTAGGTGTTGGAGGAATGTCACTAGCCAACTCTCTTTCTCTCTTCTGCCTTTTCTCTGTCTTACTGAAGGATGATCCAATATCAATTGCTTTTACCAAGAGAGGAATTGCAAACTTTTCTAACATCTTTCCAAAGAAGTTCTCATAAACTTGTTCACCATTTTCAAAAGAGTTGAAATGCTCAAAAATTTGCTTCCAAACCGGTATATTTTGCTTCCATACCACATTGTCACTCTGAGGCAAGCAATTTAGGAAATATATCATAATGCATATAGCTAGGGTACCAAACCTAAAAGAATAATCTATATCCTTCATCAATTGCACATTCTCCATCAATTGATCCTTCAACAATCCACATAGATCAAAGTCTTTGTTTTATATTATCATCTTGTGTGCAATATAGACTGTGCCTGCAGAGGTTGCACCTTCCCTATTTTTGAAGAAGATCTTGTATGAAATTCCATATGCAATATACTTTGTTAATGGATCTTTGATCGTTGTAATCATCAAAGCCCTCTAATCTCCTTTTACACCAATTAGGGCTTCGACCTCAATATTTTGAATCGATTTCTTTTTTGAGACATCACCAACATTGCACAAACCTATTAGATTTCTGATTACATCCTTAGAAATTTGATAGGGTTTATCCAGAGTAAGGATTTCACCATCCAATCTGTTCAAGATAAACCAGACTACCTCCGCGTTAACGAAATAAGGAAATTCATTCCAGATGTCCAAATTCTTGTGTTTCGCTTCTCCAAGCTTCTTCAATTCGATGGCTGAAAATGAATTTCTTACATCACTAACCTTTTGACTACTATATTCATCCAAAATTACTATTCCTTTGATTTGTTTCATTTTATGTACCAAACAGGGTTCTACCAATCATGGAATAAGCATGAAATTGATAATCAACAGAAATACCTAGAAAATTTGCCGCTAAATTGACTTTCGCTCCTTCAAAATTTTGTTGAAAAGGTTCTCCAACTATTCTTCTTCGGTGCATGGTGACAAATGAGGGTTCCAAATTCCCTTTTATAACTTTGCACACCTAACTTCCTTGTCGCATTAAATGCTTTTCCCTAGAAGTTACGGTTACTCTGTTCTCAAACAACAAGAGAGAAATCCATTTGCAGACCTTCAAGAAGTGATCACCGATACATTTGAGGATGAATAACACAACTGTAGACAACTTCCTGCAATCTAGAATCAACTACACATGGGGGGAACAAATATTTTCATGAAAACTCCCCCTAGGCCAATGGCCTGAAATCAATTGTCGGATGAACTACCAGAGGGAGCTTTTGGTATAGCCTTATTACATTCATCAGATCCATTCTTCTTTACCCATGTTTTCTTCATCTGATCTCTTATCTCTTCCACAGATTCTTTTCCTTTTCCTTTATCACCTTTCTGTGAATTTCTTCCTTAATATTCTGGACCTCTTTTATCCATGTTTTTGTTTTTGCAGACTCTTGCAATGTGCCCAAATCTGTTAAAATTGTAGCATACCAGATTTTTCTGTCTATATTATCCATTCCATTGATTTCCTCCTGATCTGCACTAATTAGCAATATGTCCAAATCTTCCATAGGTGTAACATTTAACATTCCTTTTACTGATAGACATACTTCTACATTCTAATGACTTATGACCAAATTTTTTGTAGTTAAAACATTGACCAGAAAATGATGGACTGCCAGAACTTATCTTACTTCTACAATGAGAAGCCATATGCCCAAATTTATTACAAATAAAGCAATATCCATTAAATTTTTGAGCATTGGGTTGCCTTACCAGATATCTTCTGCCTTTGTTCTTCTTTTTAGGGTACTTTTGTTCAGATCTGAAGCTCTCATCCTTCACATAGCCAAGAACTCACTTTTCATTTGCATCCTTTTTTCCTTTAGTTATCTCATCGAGCCTACCAGAATTGATCCTGAACTTCTCCTTAAACTCATTTGTAGTAGCAAGCTCATTTCTAAGAATAACTACCTGTCTCTCAAGCTCTTGTTCATTGTTTCTAGATTGTTGCAGTTCAATCTCCAACTGAATGAATCCACTATTAACTCTGTTGCATTCCTCATACTTTTCTTTCAAGGACTGGGCCAGATTCTCCTCATTCTTCTTTCTTTCTTCAATCTCTTTGGTTAACTTCATCGCCACAAATTCCATTTCAAGCTTTAGAGCAGTATTGTCCTTAGCAAGCTTTTCACACTCTTCTGTTATTTCTTTTAGGGTTTGATTTAGATGAATATCTTCTGAGCCTCTGCTTTATTTTTGCTTCAACTAACCACATAGTTCTTTCCTCTTTTCCCTTGACTCATTTATTTTATCCTTCAATGATTGAATGAATTTTTTGGCAGCTACAAGATTTTCTTTTAGTTCCATGACCTTTGCTTTAGATTGATCAAGATCATCAAGTGCCACCATAAGTTGTTATTGAAGACCACCTGCGTCCATTGTAATCCAAGATCCACCACAAGTTGTTAAACTTCAGAAGAGGAACCTGCTTTGATACCAATTGTTGGACAACAAGAACACTGAGAGGGAGGTGAATCAGTGTTCCACAATATTTTAATTTCAAAATCAGATCTTAAACTATCAACAACAATATTTAACCTTTAATAGTATCCACAACAAATAAATAGAAGGAAACATGCATGCACATTAATAAGACAATGTGAACACCATAACACCAAGATTTTTACGTGGAATCCCTGTTAGGGGAAAAACCACGGTGGAGATTAATCCACAAAGTATACTCTGTTAAAATTATGATAAAAAGGGAATGCACTTGCATTCAGGCACACTACCTAGAGCTCACTACTCAAAATACAAAAGAGGACTCACTGTCCAAAAGGAGTAAAGATTAAAACTATTCAAAATATGAACTAGGAAAATAGCATCTCTGAATGCCTGGATTTAGTTCCAATGAAGCACATGAAACAAATTCTGGACCTTATGTCCAATTCGCACCTCTACTCTACTTTGCTCTGCTACAAAAACCCTTTTGTTGCACAAACAAAATTCGCTCGACAGATCCTCTAATATTACCTCATGCAGTTGTTCTGCACTTTTTTGCACACACACCTTCTCACCACTTCGTACATCACACCCAAAATGAATTACCAATCTCACTTATATATCCACTAACAATATTTTATTACTATATGTCAGCTTGCAACAAAATATAATATTCTTCCACAAGTCGGCTCAAATCACCAATTAGAATCAATGCATACCCACACAAGTTGGCTAGACTATAGTAGGGACCCAAACCAAAATTCCCAACATAAGAAATAGTTAAACACATACTCTTCATACATCTGGAACACACCATACACAACAGGTTAGCCACAATGAGAAAATAAGCAATAAATCATTCTACTGAATCTCCAAACTCGTACATGGATCAATGTAATATCATAAAACTTATCAAACGGGTAGCATACATGCTTGACAAGCTTCCCTGGGGATCTTCACAACAAAATAATGATCCGGTGAAGTATTCAGATCAACTTACCAACCAGATACTTTGTTCTTCATGCATTCTGTCAGTAGAATATTGTCTTCTACTTTCCTTGCTGGTAGGAATTGCTTCTAAACTGCGGACCATACTACTGACTCCAGTTGCCATCAATGACAACACTAGCAACCAAAAAAAATCTCCCAAAGCCATATTCCAACATTATCAAGCTCGTGTTCCTCTCTCTCTTCTATCTTTTCATTCTTCTCTCTCCTATCTTTCATTCTTTCAGTTTTAATTCCTTATGTTGATTTATGATTACAACATTATAGTAATTAGTCAATTTCCTTAATTTATGTAAAAGTGAACTTAGTATGTAATTTCAACGGTTAAACAACATAGTCATGCAATTATGTTGGATTGGGAATAATTGTAATTAAGGTTAAATACATTTGAATTTGTAAACATCTAATTACAGATCAACCCATCTCATAATTATTCTAACATTAGTTGGATAAAACAATACCTTTTAGTCAATTAGTTAATCTCCCCTAAGGTTCAAACCTAAATAAATCAATCAAAAAATTATTTATTTGATCCCACATACATATTCATCCAAAAGATTAAAAAAATGATTGTATTTATTTAATTCCCTATTTTATTCACTTTTTATCACAATTAATTAACTTGATTAATCATAGACACAAAATTAAACACAATTAATCAACCTAATCATTAATCGCATATAATCCCACTTACCCATAAATTCTATACAAAATTTCAACCCATTTTTATAACCCATGTGATCTCTCACACATGTGTAATAGAGAACATGTCAAATCCCTTTCTCCCATGACACCTCTCACATGTGTGAGCGGACATATGTCACATTTTTTCTTCCCTATGTATCTTCAACACATGTATGAGGAGATTTAATCCTAGTCCTTTGATTTAAACAAAAAAAGTATAACAATCCATATCATGTCAATCCTTGACCTAGCTAAATCCACTAGTATTGACATGTCACTTGGTGCCCTCTCCTTCCTCCAACACTCTCATGAATCCTTAGCCCTTGATCTAGATAATCAATCTCCACTTGGTCCAAAGTCCTAAAAATCTATAAATAAAACCTCTTGGAGGTCATTCTCAATAGAAAACCATTATTTTATTGCTATATTATATTTTTAGAGCATCCACATCCTTTTGTTACTCTATTCTACCATCAAGAGCACATCAAGAGGAAACCTAGGGTGCATTCATTTTCATCAAGCTCTAACAAAGGTCATGAAAGAATGCAAGATATAAAGTAATTTTTGTGTTTCTTTTTATTTCTTTGTTTTCTCTTGTATACATTTTAGCATGTCTAATAGGACCCGTGTCCTAAAAACTAGCTTTTTTTAAAAAAAAATTTACAATCTTTTTGTTCATAAGTTACAGGTTGGTGCCTACATTTCATGTCATTTCACCTACATTATGAATTTGTTCCCCTACCTCTTGGACACTTCAACCATTTTATCCCAATATTGCAACTTTATTTTCACTCATTTTCATCTTTTTGCTAACATTTTCAAACTTGTATTGTAGGCTTTCAATAGTTATATCCATTAAAAAATATATAGGATAACTCATTTTTCTTTTAAGTTTATCATAGTTTATTTTTCATAATATATTTTGGCACATGCACCTTCTATTATGTTGCTTGTGTATTAGTTCATTGACTATGCTTCGCATATCAATGCCTTCAACCCCAAACCTTTTTTGACTATTCCCATCATTTTTCATGCTTTCATTTTTTGGTTTTTATTTATATTAGTCCATTAATGTTTCACTCCGTCATTTCTAGTATTTCTAACTCTCAAATTTTCACATTTTTACTATTTTTTAGGAGATTCAACTAACAACTTAGCTATTTTGTAGGGTTTACATTTCATCACCTTCATAGTTTTTGTTAGGTATAATATTCATCAATTGTCCTATTTTAAAATCATCAATTGTGCTTTTATATCATTATCTATGTTATTCATCACCTCTATTTTCATGCAATTGTCTGCATGTTCATTGCCTCTATTTTATAGAGTATCTTTTTCTCTATCATTTTCTATTTATCATTTTCCTCAATTTCTATGCAAAAAATAATAATTATTAATCCTAACTAAATTGTCTAGCTATACCACATGTCCAAGACATCTTTAGAAAATTTCTAACTTATGTGTTATAGGATTTTGCTTGTCAAATATTTATTTTTTACATTAGATTTAATTGCACATTAAATTTAGGTAGAGGGAAAAGAATTGTGTGCTTTATCTTTGAGAATTTTAGGAGTGTGTTCTCTCCTCTCACATTTCAAGGTAATCTTGGGGATCAAATTCTCCATATTTTTCTCTTTTTGTATTTAGATTAAATCCTAAGTGTACTAAAGTTCATATGATCTCCCCTCCCACCACAAGGTGGTCGTGGGTGATCAAATATACTTATTATTACTTTCCCTTTAGGGGGGATACCTAGGGATTTGATCACCTATGGAAGGACCTTAACCATGCATTTTGGTGGGGTATAAAAAGGGAAAGAATGATATTTTTACCCCAAAGGAGTCATCATCATGTGTTGGCATGGCATTGATGCCCATTTTTGTAAGGATTCAAGGCGAAGGGACCTAGTTCACAAATCTAGAACTCACATTCCTTTGTGGTATATAAAGGATATCCTATAGTTATCTTGTAAATCCTAGTTAAAACCTTTTGAGCATATTTTTTTGGTGCATCAACAAGAAGTTAGCTTTGAGAAGCTACTCACTCCATACTTCCAAGTGGTTCAGATAAAGTTCATTATGGGAAAGGATTTTTCCTTCATGATAATGGGTGTGAATATGATGATATGATATTTGTATTCCCTATCTATCCTTAACTTGGTAGATAGTATATTGGTGAGACCACAAAAATTGATACTCTTATTTGATTAATTCTAGGTTGTGCAAGTGATTGGTGTGACTTTTTGTACTAAACTTGTATCAGAAACAAAAATTATAATCAAGAAAAAAAAAAATTAGAAACCAAAAAACATAATCAAGACCAAAAGCTTAGATCAAATTAAATCCTAGATCCAACTTGCTCAGGAACTTAGTCTATCCCATGTATAGTCATTCAATATAACCTTTTCTTAGGAACATAGCCTATCTTAAGTATAGGATATTAACCAATTAAGTTTATCCTAAAATTTGAACTCTTTATTATCAACTTAAAATCCACCTTAATCACCTCAAACTCACCCAACCTCAAACCAAAATATCATCCTTCATCATCCTTGAATCAAATTTATTTTTCAAATATAACCTTTAGTCAAAAATCATCCTCAAACATTATATTACCTTCACTTGATGAATTGCCTATCTTAAGTGGTGTGCTAAGATATTTATCATCCAATCCAACATCCAACCTTGGATAAATAAGCATGTCCTATCCTAAGTTAACTAGTCAAATAATCCAAATATCATTCATTCTTGATAATTTTCCTATCTCAACTATGAGAGAGTTAAATCATTTATCTCTAATTAACCTAAGGTTTAGACTACCCAAAGAACCTTTGGTTTAGATCCACATGATCAACCTTAAATAACCATACCCAACATTAAAAAACTTTAAACATCCCCATCCTAAAACAAATCCAAACATCCCCCAATCTATCTAATCACAATCCATCAACTCAAATATTATTTACACATTCACATTAAACTTAGAAAAATCCAAGCACAAAAATATCCAAAATAAAACAAAAATGCAAACCCATCATTGAATTTTTCCTATGACAAAGTCCCAAGAAAAAAAAATGGTGCAACAAATCCACACCCTTGGTATGTATGGTTATGAGAAGCATGAGTACCATATGCAAGTTGAAGCACCAACACAACCAATTCATCAGGGAGTAATAGATGATAAAGGATCCATAGTCATCCAACCTAAATTCCTTGACAATAAAGAAATTAAAGAGTTGATGAACCACCTTGTAAATATGAATAAGGACCAATTTCTTATACAATTAATCCAAGAAGGTTCTAAACATACGTCTCACTATGATGCCTCAAATCTAATGGAGACATCCCCCTCTATAAACATTCATAACCAAATCATAACACATAACATTTGATAGTTTGGTGAAAATGTTCCCTCCCATTTCATCCTCACAATGAAACCCCTCTAGCACTCACACCCAAAGCCTTCCCCTTAAATCTATCCTAAAATTCTATCTAATTTATTTTATAAAAGCGCTATTCTAACCACATCATATCCTCCAACAAATCCTCCTCTAACTGCATCACATCCTCCAACCACATCATACCTACCTCAATTCTCACATCCTCCTTCAACCTCATATTCCTCATATGCTCCCTAAAATTTGCATCCACCTTCAACTTCATACCCACCTTATCAACCGCCCACATCATCTTATCCCCTTCCTCCATATTCCCCATCTATTACATATCTACTAAATACTTCATATCCTCCCACAATGTCCCATCTGCCCTAAATTTTTTAATATCACCCAAATAATTTGTATCCCCCTATTGCTACATATCCTCCTAAATCTCTTATCCTCCAACTACTTTATAACCTCTCCAAACCTCAACATCATATCCATACCCACCCACAACATCCTACCTTCATACATCCCAATACACTCAACCTCCACCAACTTACCAACAACATGATTTCTACCCACAAGCACCACCTTATGGTGCCACCCAAAACCCCCCTAAAAACCCAACTACTACAAATCCATTCACCCACAAGTGCTATGAATTACAATTTGGCTATTTCAACCAAAAAATATATAAAAATTTCAAAGGCAATTTCCCCTACCCCTTTGATAGATCTATCATAATGGTACCTTTTCCCTATCACTTTGAAATCCCCAATATTAACAATTTTAAGGGAAAAGGATACCTCTTATACCATGTCAAGGATTTTTATATGGCATTCTGATGCAGAGTGTGCAGGGAAGACAAGGTTTTATGGAAAGCTTCTCTCAAATACTCTAAGTGGACTCTCCAATTCCACTATTCATTCATGAAAACAACCCAACCACCCAACTTGGGTTCCACATCCAGACATATCCAAAAGGCTTGGGGATGATTATAACACTCTCACCATGACAAAACATGACCAAACAACCTGAATCTACACTTAGGAATCCCCATTCAACCATTGCTTCAAGATAGGCCTATTCATCCTTATAGCCCTGTCCAACTAGGACAATCACAATAAGAGTTTGTTAAGGGAAAGAACCAGAAAAATAAAATTTGTTTTAGTCACTCAACATGGACCCCTACAAGTCCTCAAAATCACAAGATTAGACACCAAGAGCAAGTACTCTAATCAACTAACTTACGAGCCACAAGGAAGCCTAATTAGGCATGCACAAAGAAGGAACCGACTTACCTAGGCACACCCCAACACCCCTAAAGCCTTCAATAGGTTCCTAAACATTCCCCAAGACCTCTCTCACACCTTTTTTCCATTTATACACTTCTAATATTCAAAATATCACAAATAGCACATTCAATTACTCACTTTCTGACCTGTCACATAGAGATGCCAAGCCTAGAACATCAAAGAATTCACACAAAACTCCATCCTTCCTCCTGAAACCACTTGAAACATGAATAATACTCCTAACCCTACCATTCCACCAAGAATTATACTTTTCCCATGATGGAATAGAGAGTTACAAGCATTTTAGTGACCAAACCCTGATTTGGTAGGGTTTCAAACCCACTTCCAGTAAAATGGAGATATCTTTCTTATTTATTTATGAAATCATACCAAATCACCACCAAAAGGAATGTTACTCTCCATTATTTCAATTCATATATGTGTGGATCCCATACAGTGACGTCACAAGCCGTACTAAATGAAATAGCAGAGAGAAAATGTAGGAAAACCCAAAAAAATAGAGTTTATTTGCATTCAAATCTTCACAAAATCCTCCAACAACCTTGCCTCAACCACAAGGAGGATTTTTAAACATTACCTTACCTCTAATAATGGTCCTCAACTGATTTTTGAATGAGGATACCATTGGTTGTGTGTTTACAACTTTAGTTTAACATTACATAAAATCATTACTTGGATACACCAAGTTCATTGAAACCTTGACTTGACACCTAATAACACCTAGAACAATCTATTACAAACATTGAAATGGTCCCTTGGACCTTATTACATCATGAATAAAGTGAAAAACAAAACCAACATGACAAAGGCCTCATGGAGGCATGAGAACCCCAGGGTGTCCCTGCACCACATTCCAAGATATTTCTTACAATAAAATTTACCTCATGAGACTCTTCCCCCAAAGTATAGGAGGCCCCAAGATTTAGAATGGTTTATGCACCTCCCTAAAGTATCTATTATGTCTTTTGTCAACTTAATTGAGGATTGTGTTACCCAGTTCTCATATAATTTTTAACACAAATTAACCATGCTAGATCTTTTCAGCACAAAATAATGTAATGGTAATATTTCCACGGTCTCATTACAACAATGAAGGGGTCTCTCTAGTCGTTTCCCTTGGCTTATACTAGAAAAACAACTTGTCACTATTTTCATCCAAAATATTAATCAAGAAATGGTCTTACTTTTTTAAGTCCATTGTGTTTCCACATTTGATGAAATCATAGAGAAAGAGGTCACCATTCAAAAGGACCTTATTATAAAAGGCTCAGTCAAAATTTACAAGGAAAATAATAAAACAACAACAACCAAAAAACGACAAGCCTATATTTTGGGCCAAAATAAAATGTAGTCACTAGTGGGGTGACTGAATCCAAGCTTATTCAAAATATGCAAAATTCACTATCTCAAGAAATGAAAAATATGTAAATTTTCCAAAATCAAATAATGTCTCAATTCCACAAGGACAACCTAAAGCTCTCACTAGTCTAAAACATAAATACGCTCCCTTGGGGGATCCCATGGAGGTTTTATTTCAAAATATTTTCTAAGAAAATATAATCAAATTTCCAATGGCAAGAACATTTAATGAAAACCAACCAAATCTTATATGGTACAAATAAAATTAATATTATGATTATTGTCATATAAAAGGCCATGCCAAGTTGAAATTCGTGAAACTTAAGAAATACATTGAATATTCCTTGACCATTATGAGATTAGTTTTTAAGGTCATTCATCATCCTTTCCTAATGACCAATTAGGGATTTATCAAAACCCCCTTCACAATCATGATAAAAATAATTCATCTGCATCTAATAAGAATCATCCCATAATAATCACACTAACAACATCCATTTAAATAGTCCACCTCATTTGATTTCATAGTCATTAATATTGAAAAATCTTACCCATGAGTAGCCACAATTATAATAAAAATATCTATTTCATCACCACCAAGCATGGTAAATTTACCATCCAAGGGGCTTTATCCTCCCAATTGATTGTATGTTAAAACCTTCTAGAACATGTTGGGAAGACTCCAACCCAAATATTCAAATTGAAATTTTTCAAAATATCACAAGTGTTCTTAAGGAGATATTAGAGCATGCCTTACAATATTTGTGAGTCCACAACAATAACCCCATTAACCAATTATGAGTCATGGTGGGTCATATATCATCATCTTATCAACTCATGTTCAATAAACACAATATGTCTTCTATTGATCTATCAAGCCCTTCACATAGAATCTATCCTCAAAAAATAGAAGGTCAAATAATTCCTCATTAATGGTGGCTCTAATTTAAATCTATGCACCTATAGATTATTAAAATAATTGGTATATTTTCAAATTTTCATGGATCCTCACAAATGCATAACTATTAAATCCTATGATGATGCTAAAAGATAATTAGAGGGTATTATTTGGCTTCCCATTTAAGTTGGTCCAATAATTATTGAAATAATGTTGCATGACTGAAACCTTTATCTCAACTATAACCTTATCCTTAGTTTCCCATGGATCCATGCCATGCAATCCTTTCCCTTCACATACCATCAATGTCTCAAATTCCCTCATAATGACATAGATTCTCATTGATCCTCAACCCTTATAGTATTGCAAAATGTTGGAAGGTTCCTACACTAGATATCATCACTATTCTGGTAATGATATTGCTTTTTCATCACTCCCATAATCCTCCTACCTCTTTGGCATCATCCCCCTCCACTAATCTTGTTCCCGATATCAAGGTCAAAATTGTCAACAAGGGATGCAACCAATATGAGCTCCATAATTCTTTTTGTGTGGTTCAAATCCTTCTCTACCTAATATCCCATGGAAAACCTTAACACCATATTGATAAAGTGCCTAATATTTTCCCATGTGGTCCAATAATATTTTACCAACAAGGCTTCCTAGAAGATGATATCATTGATGGATATCCTTCCTCATGGCTCTACACAAATGAAGAATATGCACCATGTTTAACTCAAAAATCTTGTCTAAAGGAACTTCAGATATTTAAAAATATGGGCTACAAAGGTAAAGGTCTCAACTTCTATGGGTAATTAATTTTGAGTTCAATCATTACCTAAGGTAATTTTGGTCATTATGGCCTAGGTTATGGTTCAACAAGAAGGGTTCCCTTTGATATTAATATTTTCCTCAACAAAGTGGTGTTGATGAGTGTTTTAGCACTACACAACACAGACAGAACACAAGTGTCCTATCTCTCTTGAAACGCAAATTACTTCAGGAAATTTTAGCAAGTGACCCCAAGGTCTCTAATGTCAGGTCTTGATGGTGCATAAATAGCTCAAGTGTGATGTGATTTGCTGGTAATCACAAGGGCCATTTATGGTTTACAAAGTTGGAATCTCATGGGTCTGTAATAGAAGTTTTAGAAGTCTGAAAGTTGATATGTTGTCACTGTAAATTTAGAACAACAATCTGAAACTCATTTTAATCATCAAATTTAACCATGTTGTGATGTTGGAATCATAAAGTTAACTCATATTTTAAAGAAAAGTCAAAGGATGTAAGGGTTAAGAGTTATTATAATATATAAAAACTAGGAATAACAGTAATAATAGCAAGCATTAAGGTAGGAAGACTCCCAAAACTAGATTTTTCTCAACCAAGAAGATTTTATAGTGTCACAAAACCAATGCAATCTCCTAAGGTTGTCTTCATATTTTTAGACTATGATATTAGTACTTAAAGCATGAACATGCACAGTTGAACTAAAGTGCAGTAAAGAAATAAGCTCAAAATAGCTTTACATAGTGATTTATCCTTAATAAACCACCAAAAGCATGAGTTGGAAGTGCATCAAAAACCTTAACATATCATCACCATTAAAATTGTTCATTAACTAATAAGTTGAAAATAGAACTAAATTGTAAATAACTAAGCTATAAATAAAATAAGGAGATTGAATCATGCACACATTAAGAGAAAACACAAAGAAATCACTAAACTTCAATGATTTCTTCTATATTGCTTCAAAATGTATTTATACAACACATCTCTCTCTTCAAAAAAGAGGATACCCCCTATTTATAGTTTTCCAAAACCCAAATCAATGGCCAAGATTAATTTACATCTAATGGCCCAGATTTAATACAGCTTAGGGTTTACACCATTTCCAAGGCAAGTACAATATTAATTAATATAAAATTGGTTCACATGTGAACCTAGAAAATGTACAATGTCCTTTAGCCTATTTTTTATTAAGAAATATCAAAAAGAGCCTTGTGCACACTTCGAGGTAGTTATTGTTTCTTGTAGCTTACTTTGTCCTCTAGCCTATTTTATCTTGTAGCTAGGAATTATAAATATTTATCTTCTATTAAATTATTCCCAACTTCCTTTTGCACAATGGCATATTGTAAAAACTTCTTCAAAACTTATGTAAGCCTGGAGTTGGCTGGGAAGTCAAAATTGTTGATCTTGAAAGCCACCATCTTGAATTCTTCTATTAATTCTTCGTGCTCCCTCACACAGTAGCTTCTTCTCTTGATAACCCATTCAGCATGCGAGAAGACACAAGCTGCAAAATCCAAAGAACTCCCAAGCAAAGAGTCAGTAATTACTCCTTGCATCTTTTTCTAAAACGCCTGCTTTATAGGCTCGTAATCTAACTTTTGAGCAGGCATATATGCTCTAGTTAGTACCTCAAAAACATCATCACATTCAAACAAATACTCAATAACTTTTGAGTTAACAGTTTGTAGACTTGGAAAGGCCCTCTCAAGGACCTCTTCAAAAATTGAAGGTGTATAACCAAGGTTCTGGTAGATCGTGTTTGTATTTGGGAAGACCCAACTCCTACTCTAATACTTCTACTAATAATTTTTGAATGCAACGCAACTTTGGGCATGTCATAGCATACATGTTAGGGAAATATTTGCATTCTTCTATTTCTTTCTCAATCTCATTTTTTAAAACCAAGAAATTATTATGCATATCGACCAAATGATGGGCCACCTTGTTACCCATATCTGTGACCCTTTTGAACCAATATGAAGTGGACTTGGTCCATGTCCTCATATTTTCCATTTTATTGATCTCTTCTTTTGATAATATGGCAAGTGTTAGTGATTCTATTGGAACTTCTTCCCCAATTGTGGCCCATTGCTAGATGAAAGTCATCAGTTTTGTCATTTGTGCTTTCAAATCTACCTTAGTGGCTTATTCTTTATCCATTTGATTCAAAATGTTGGTGACTAACCCCTGGAATTTATCTATCTTCTATGCTTGAGAGGCAGGACCAATGTTGATGGATGTTATTTGGTAATCCTTGGCTTGAATAGTATCTAGATCCTTTGTTGCCACTGGCATTGCCACTTGTAGAATGTAGGAGCTTGATGTGTTCGTAGCGCTATGAGATTTGACCTTCGGCTTCTTCCTCTCCCTGGACTTGATCTAGGCACGCACCAAAATGGCTTCCAAGAAAGCTTTTGGATATTGCAGCATCGGGGCCTTGCTTTTCAACTGTTGTTTCAGCCATTAAGGGATTTATGTTTGTTGACCAGAGGATGTAGTGTTGAATTCATCCCCACTATCCTCTTGGTCCTTCTAAAGCTCATCATCCCCATGCTTGGGAGCATCTTCAATATTCTCCTCCTTTTCACTCTGCTCCTCTTCTTGTATTATTCCCTATCCTTTTCTAGCCTCACCTTATGCTCTTTGGGTAGATTCTATATTTATTTTTTCAACATTTCCCTCTTCTTGTGTTATCTCCTTATCATGCTTATTTTTTGCTTCTTTAGCAGGTTCAACATTCTTTCCATTGTTATCACTGTCTTCTTCACCCTTTCTGACATCTTCCTACTCTTTCAATTTGATTCCTTTGACATGTTGATCTTCATCCCTTTCTGTCTTTTAGGGTTCTTCTTTACCTTTCTCACCTCTTTTATCATCATCCTCCCTCTCTTCCAAATGCATTACTTCATCATTCCAGCCCTCATCTTGGCCTATTTCTTGGAATTTTTCTACACCTTGTTCATTCTCTTGTTGCTCTCCTTTATTAGGGTTTGTATCTTGAGCATCCTCCTCATCATGTTCTTCATCAGATGATTCCACATTATAACACTCACTAAACCAACTTAGATCCCCATTCTTGGGTTTTTTTTTCCTTTCATCATCTGAAGCAACCTCATCCAAATCAACAATTTTCAATCCTTCATCAACATGCTCGTAGTAATCCTCACAATCTGATTCTACAGGCTCCTCAATTTCTACAGTTGATTCCCCAAGGTACTCTTCACTTCTCCTTTCCATTTCTTCACATATCTAAATAGTAGCCTCCATATTAGGTGTCTTAGTAGGTGGAGGATGGGTAGGTAATGATGCAGCTAGTTGGGTCATGAAGAACTTAACCTCAGGAGTCAATATAGTCTCCAAAAATTGGTGAGGAATATTTTGTAAATAAGAAACAAAAGACTCAAGTAGTGTAATTGGTGCCAAAGGGATGGTGGAGATAGAGGGTGGCAAGGAGGAGAAAGTAGGTTTCAAAGTTGGGAGCAAAGAAGAAGATGGGGGAGATGAGGTTGATGAGGAAGAATCAACCACGATCACAGAGGTGGTCAAGGAGGCAGTGGTAAGGTGGATTGAAATCTCCACAGTGAGCGGGGATGACACAGGAAGTGGAGGTGGAGTGGATGAGGTTGGTGCAATGGTAGTGGATGAAAGTGGTGTGGTAGGTGGTGAAGGTGATTGTGGTATTGTAGGCATTTCAATAATGAGAATTCATGTCTTTTTCGATTTCTTTGGCAGCCTTTTCCCCTCTGATGCCTTCCTAGAGTATACATTTTATTTAGGTTTCCTCTCTGGTACCCCTTTTCTTTTCCTTGATTAAGTAGCTAGTGGAGAATTTGGGGCTTCGCCCAAAGAACCAACTTCAGCTCCACTTTCTATTTCACTTTCAATCTCATCTTCCAACTCCCCATTTGTGAGATCAACACCTTGTTTCTCTAACTAAGCCACCTAGTCATCTAACAATCTTTTGGTTTTTTGCACCATCGGTCACATGATAGTGTCCAAATCTATAATCTCTAATTCAGCCCAATCTATCACTAGTAGAGGTACCTTGGCAATAGCATTATATGCTTTTTCATCAAGAGTGTTATTATCCTCGACCAACTAGTCAAGAATGGGAAATAAATCAATATATGTTATCAACTTGGTTGTTATCCTCATATAGAGCCACCTCTGAACCTCATGGTCATCATCACAATTTTCCTAGAAGTCCATGATATGCACTTTGTGAACGTACTGTTTCCCAACTTGCTTTCTTAACTTCCCCCATAGGTCCATATCTCCTCTCTCAGTGTGCAATACAAGATCACTCTCCCCAATTTCTTTCTTTGAATATTTTGTGCAAGGGGTAGCAGGACACGAATACATCCCTTGACCAAAGATGATGGGATAGGGGACCCCCGCACAGTGCTTTGATTGCAGTAACAAATGAGAAGTCTACAATTATAGCATAAGTTCTAGCCAGATTATTCTATCACTCGGATACCTAGGAAATGGAAACCCTAAGAAACCTTCAACTCTTAAGTAAGTAAATTTGGGGAATAGGATGAATAGTACCTGAAGTTCCTGAACAATTCCTTCACGCAATGGGGTAATATTTTGTTGTAATCATTTGACAGTGTCCATAGAATGTGCATAATGAAAGCATCATTTACTTCCTTATAATTATTCTTATAGTTCATGTACTACAATTGTGGATAACAATCATAAACAATGTTTTTCCCCTTCTTTGTTCCAATATCACCAACACAAGTCAGCCCTTTATAAGGAAAATTTACTACCAAGAGGTACACAATGTAGGAATTCATATAAAACTTCTTAGTTTTCTTTACTACAACAAAATGATTATGGATATTGTCACTTATCATTTTTCCCCAATGGAACTTTGTATCTCCTCTTAGGATTTCTTCTATAAAATACCACATCCACTCTTCGAAGATAGAGGACGTTGGGAGTCCCATCACTCTGCTTAGAAGTGTGACAAGGTCATTGACTTCTACGAAGTCACTTCGATAGAGATTTTGGGTTAGGTTACCTACTCTCGGATGAGGATCAAGCATTCATAATTTATTGATTATTTTATTACAAGTAGTGGTGTTTGCTTTCCATAAATTTTTCACATACGCCTTTTCGGTATCTTCCATCTTATTGAACAAGGGGATCCCGTACGCTCACCTGATTGACATAGGAGTGAGATCAGCTAGGACTCTCCCATCAATGGCCACTATTCATTTGGTTGGTTGGTGGTAGCACTCTTGACATCCAAATATCAATTTTGGACTAACCAAGGCCTAGAGAAAACCTGTTGCTTTTGCAATACCACTTTTCTTCAACTTCCATGCTTCTTCGATCTTTGGGCTAACCAAGACATGCTATTGGAATTCATCGATGTTAATTTGACCTAGATAAGTGTCTGCCACCTTGTCCCATTGTGACACAATCCTTGAAATGCACTCGACTCCATGGAATTCATACTTCATTTTGGCTTTCTCCTTCTTGCTCTTTGTAGCTTTGGTGCTCTTTTTAGCCATGTCTTTCTTTTCAGCTTGTTCCATAAATTCTACACAAAGAACATGTAATAAATTCCCTGATAAATTAAGGAGAAGAAAAATGTTGGTTAGATCATGTTAAAAACACCATCAAATGCATCCATATATCCATAGGGAATAATTAAATTCATTAATTTTTAACATTTTATGACCATTTTGTGGGTTTTACAGTTTTCTGGGCCAGGCCTTACAGGTTTCCACTTTGTGGAAGCTATCAATACGGAAGTCGTTAGCAAGGGTGTTGGTGCAATGAAATTCTATAGACGGCATCTTGTAGTCATATTTCCACATAGGAAAAACCTTAAGTCATTTTGATGCAAATGTATTAATCATATGGGAAATCATAAGCTAAAGATATTCTTGACCTTTGCACTTGCTAAATTTACAATTCGAGTTTTATGAAAATTCTCAACCCTGAAGCTATTAGTTTGGATGTCATTAAGGTTCATGCCAGGAAAATGTCTTGCAGGCGATGGGATCTCATGAGTGGCTTCCAGCATCACAATCCCCACATTGGTTTTGGGACTTGGCAAATTTTGGAGTGAGGAAATTTAGCATGTGGGAAAATTGATTTGAAGCTATGTCAAGTCATCACACTTAGAAAATTCATCATTTTAGGTTGTGCAAAAACTTGGTGCGCGGATGTCATTAGATGTTAAGCTATTGAAAATGGCTTGAAGTTTGTGGCAACCCACAAGCGGCATCCTGCAATGGAAAACCTGCAAGCACTTTGTACACTCGTCATTTTTAAGTTCAACTCATCAAAGGTTTGTTTGGCATGTGGGAAGTCAATTTTCATGATTTGGTAGCGTATTTGGATGATGCGAAAGAAGAGCATGCGAAAGCTACTCATTCGGGTGCCATTTGAAGTTATGTCGTTGAAAACAACTTGTGGTGAATGATAACCCATAACCAGCATTCTGCATAGAGATTCTTGCAAGGGGATCAAACACTTATTATTCTTGATTAAAACTCAACAGGCAGATGCAAAAGCGTTCAAATCAAATCTTGTGTTGTTTATGCCTCCTTTAAGGGATTTGTAAGAAATTCCCATGTGAATGCCATCAACTCAGGTTTCATTAAGAGTCATGCCATTGAGATGGCTTGGAAATCATGGTAACCCATGGATGGCATCCCATGTTTTCATTCCTACGAGGCATTAAAAACTTAGGATTTTTGCTTCGAGTTTAAATGAAGGTCATAAAATGCTAAAGTTAGAATCATTATCAATTTTAACTCGCTTCAAAGCTTGTGGAAAGTTCTAATGTGGAAGCCATCAACTTAGGTGTCACTAAGAGCCATGCCATTGAGATGGTTTGGAAATCATGGCAACCCATGGATGGCATCCCACAGACGAATATCCACAAAGGGGTTTTACTTAGCAAATTGATCAAACCCCGAACCCATTGATTCTTAAGTGAGATACATATTATGGATGGCATTTTAATATGATCATTAGTAGGCCCCATAGGACACAGGGTTTGATAATGCAGGTACAAAGGTTGTGGAAGCCCTTAAAATCTATGCAATTAAAATATCCTGCCAGGGTCAGCTTCCCACAAATGACTTTTTGCCTAGAGCTTGACACTTGGCTATTTTAGAGGTTTGACATTACTACTTGTAGGGATAACCACTACGGATGTCGAGGTAATTCATGTCCTAAATATGGCTTGGGATTGATGAGCTTCTGCATGTGAATTCCTACAAGGGTTTTGTGCCTGGAAAATTTTCAAGTTTAATAGTGTGGTGACCCTTCTAAGATTCACATTGGAGTGGAGGGAGTGAATACTAGGTTAATGTCGATGAAACATCTTTGGAATGAATGGCATTTGATATTTTGGTCCCCCATGAGTGCCAGGGCCTTAATGGGTTTGTGTTTGTTGGGATATGGTGTTGTACACCATTGCATAAACTGATTTATCATAATATTATAATTAAATAACTATTTAGTTGTGATACACCTTGGTGATGTTAATCACACTAGGTAATTATTTGGGGACCCACTTATGTTGTATTGTAACATTGTATTATTATTTGTGTGGGGTACATGTGATAATAATTTAATATTGGGGAAATATTAAATAAAGTGATGTCTTAGTATCCAATATTAAATAAGGGATTAGTGGTTTTGTATTCACATGGTTTTGTGGTACATGGTTTCACCTTACCACTAGTTGTATTATGTGTGAGCTTGTGTCTATAACAGAAAACACATGTGTAGTGGTTTAGGTTGGCTAAGTGGGTTGGTTGTCATTATTGAGTCTTCTTCTGGAGTGAATTTGTGAAGCATGGCATGGGATGTGTGGATTCATGCTTGGACGCATGGGAATGCATTGGAGGGATTGATCCTACATAGGTATTCATTGTAACTCTTGTATTGCTTTATTGTTGATTTATATGATGGAGTATGGATGCTTTTGGAGGCTAGGTTTTTCCCTCTTGAGGGTTTTCCCAGGGTATATCTTGTGTTATCTTGTGGCTTGTCTATTTGATCTATGCATTTGGAAAACTTGTATGCATGTTTATCTCTTTTGGGTTATGTAGGAAATGATTTAATATTGTGGGTTTGAATGCAATATTTTCTAACAGTGTTTTGTTCACAATGGTTTCATGAGTAGATACCATGGAGAGGGTTTCCAAGTTTAGGTTTTTTTAGCAGTAATCATCTTGAGCCCTAAAATGGAAAAAACACTAATTAGAAGGAAGAAAATGATAGCTTAAAACACCTAAAACATGGGGAGCGTGTGAATGGAGCAGTCACTAAAGACTAAATCTTCACAAGTTGATGCAGCAACAACACAACGAGCTCCTCAAACTATTTCAAATACAAAGGGTAAAAATGAATCCATTTGGCCCTCTATTTATAAATCTTGGCACCATTAATGCAAGTCATTAATACAGGTATTTTGAAATTCATGACTCAAAACCCCAGATGCGGAAAAATGATAAGCAAATACCATTTAGTTTAATGCAATGCAAAAAATCATAATGCGGATGTCAATTCTAATAGCACTATAGTGACGAAATTTCACGAGTGGAAACCTGCAACACAATTTCCATAATGGTGACGTTGAGTTTGGCATCTGTAGGATGGAAATCTGCAAGGAAATTTTTGCAACTCCAAACATGGTGAAACCTGGCAGATGGTTTAGGTGTGATGGAGAATTAGAAATTTTGAAGAAATTTTGATCAATTAGGTCCAAAAGTGAAGGCACAAAAAAAGTGAGTGTGAACCGACCCAACGAAAAGAAAAACCAAAAAGAGGGGGGTCCCTTATTCAAGCAAGGAATGTGTGCAAATGGTGGCTCCGCTAGGGAAATGCTCATGTGTGTTCTAGGGATAAGGATTCATCTGAAACCAAAAATTTCTAGTTTCATAGACCAAAATTGAGGCATCATAGATAAACTCAAAGCTTAAGGGAGAAACAAAATCCCTAACTAAATCCACGCACAAAACATCTCAGAAACATGTGTGCAATGAGTTCATTCCCCTCCCTTAGAGACTATAAAGGCAAGTGATCAATCAGCCAAGAAAGGCTACATAGATAATCTAACTCCAAAAGTAACCTGGACATTGCCTCACTGTCAATCAGGCATCCATAGCCCTGACGAGGTTGTTGTTGCAAGCCCCATGAACATTGCTCTATTGCTAGCTAGGAATCCATAGCCCTAATAGAGTTTTTTGCACACCCACATAGTTGCATATTTAACATTTTTTTCGTTTCCTTTCTTTTCTTTATACTTTTCTTTGTGCAAATTGAATAAGCCATGAAGCCTATTGCAGGGTTTGGATATTACAGTGCTCATTGAAGTAGATTTAGGATTTTTCACCTATCAAGACCTCATGATAACTACCACATAGCCCATTGAGAGTATTAAAGATGTGTGTTTTGTGAGTAATAAGATAAATGTGAAAGGGTTCAAACAAGGATTCCTTTCTAAGTTAAGCAAGAGTTAAATTGATGAAACTCGATTATGGAAGTAAACAAAAAAATTTAGATAGCTTATGAATGCTTCTTAAAGGAACAAACTTGAACGTGTAGGAAGGTCAACCCTTCAGATGTACAACACATAGCCACCACATTGAGACTGAGAAACACACCCCAGCAAAACAACAACCGGTGAAAGTGAACGAAAGCAAACTAATCTAAAGCAACCTAAACCTACAACAAACCATCTAATCTATGTATAGGGATGAGCTACAACAACTAAGGAAAGGAAATAATACTTGAGGTATTGTTTGTTGACTAGAAATGGGACATCCTCTCCAGTGAGGGTCTTCAAGTGAAAGAAATTATCTCCTAAGATTTTAGAAATCTGAAAGGGTCCAAGCCATAGCGTGTCGAATTTATCATGTCCCCCTTTCTTTTCATGGGCCTTGTCCCAATATAGCACTAGATCAAAAATTCTAAAGTTCTTTACTTTGGCTCTACGATCGAACCATAGTTTGACTATGCCCTGATGTTTGGCAAATATTTCTATAGCTTCATCTCATTTTTATTTTAAGTGGATAGCTCAACCAAATGGGCTTCTATACTTTCTCCCTCCTCATAGTACTCATTGATAAATTGTAGTGTTGGGATTCTAAGATGAATAGAGAAAATAGGTTCTAAACCATAAACTAGGTAATATGGGGAGGTCCCTAGGGCTATTTTCTATCGAGTACAATCTACCCATAGAGACAATTGTAATTTGGTGTGTCAATCCTTTGGATTCATATCGAGTAGCTTACGGATGACTATTAGCAATTTCTTGTTAGTTGACTCAGCTAATCCATTACCTTGGAGATAGTAGTTTGATGCAAATTTCAATACAATCCCATAATCAAAAGCCCACCCCAAAAAAATTAAAGAAGCAAAGGCAGAACCGTTGTCACATACAAGAGAAAAAGGACATCCAAAATGATTGAGAATATATTCTTCAAGACAATTAATAACCACCTCTGTTGTACATTATCTACAAGAAATAGCTTTCATCTACCTAGTACAGTAATTAGTAGCGGTTAGAATTTACTTGTGTTGTCAAAGGATGGTGGGTTGATTGGACCAATGAAGTCCAGCTCCCACTGTACAAATGGTATTACCTCAATTATTAGTTGCAATGGAACAACATGTTTATCCTTGGTCGTAGTAGTTTCAAAAACATGGCAGGCCCTGACATGGTTGTGAGCATCTTGCTAGTAATACCCAACTTGTAAGACCTAGTGGGTTGTTGAAGGACCTGACCCATGTCCTGTTCCAAATCTATCATGGAACTCCTTTAGCACTTTGGTTGCTTCGTCATTCCCAAGACATAGGAGATAAATTCCCTCATGGTTCCTTTTGTACAATATGGCACCCTTTAGCATATAGTTATTGCTTTTCATTCTCAGGGCTCATCTTCAGACTCCTTGCAAGTGTGGTGGACATTTGTGGTTTAGAAAATAATAGAGAATTTCATCGTACCAACCATCAAGGGAAACATCCTCCAGGTTGTATTACTATGTTGTGAGTCCTAGATCAGTTTCTGCCATTATTTGTGTAAGAGCCTGGCCTTGAACCAGCTTCATTGGTTATATATCCATATCATATTCTTACAACATAGTGACCCACTTTACTCATCTTTCTCCTAGTTCATTTTGCATCAGCAATATCTTGATTGTTGGATCTGGAACAATAGAAAACACCTTATTTCTCAAGATATAGCATCTGAATTTCTTGACACCACAAACTAGGTAATAGGCCTTCTTTTCAACACTTGGATAACACAACTCAGTGTCTTTCAATGGGGAACTCATGAATGCTATGCGGTTCTCAGTTCCTTTATTACCCTTTTGGGTCAACATACTCACACATGAATGATCTGAGGTAAAAGAATATATAAAATGGTTTTGAGTAGTTAGGACTAACCAATACTGGAGCCTCAACAATTTCCTTCTTTATTTCTACAAAATCCTACTTTTCCTCAAGTTTCCACTCAACTTTGGCATCCTACTTGAGCATAGAGTTCAATGGTTTCACAATCTCAGTGATCCCTATGATGAATTTATGCACAAAATTGATCTTTCTGAAAAATGACTTCATTTCCTTGCTTCGAGGAGGTTGGATTTTTAGGGTATCCTGTATACACTCTCAGACACCGAAATCTGGTTTAAGCCTACGACTTCCATATTCTTCATACTTCATGGTCATGATTAAATAATGTCAATTATTTAATTATTCATCTTAACATTAATTCTTCTATTAATTAAATAATGTCAATTATTTAATTAATTCATCTTCTATTAATTCTTCTATTGATTAAATAATCTCAATTATTTAATTAAGTCATCTTAACATTAATTCTTCTATTAATTAAATAATATTAATTATTTAATTAATTCACTTTTCTTTATTATACGATTAATTAAATAAGCTTTTATTTAATTATCTTACTAATTAACCTTATCCTTCTTGTCAAATTAAATAAATTCTTTGTTTAATTATTCATTTAAAATCCTTCATCATTTAATTAAATAAATATTATTTATTTAATTATTCTTCGAATATTGAGTCTTGAATTAAATGAATTATTTAATTCATTAATTCTATTTTAACACATTCCTCTATATTTTAGATAATTATGTGAGTTATCTAAGTATTCACTTTACTTCGACATCTATTTTAATCGTTCGGTTAACTATTGGTTTGATGTCAGTGGTTGTCTCGAGTAATCTCTTTGAGGATCATGCAATCCTCCAGTTCTAACTCATTTGCATGCACATGCATATTAATTAAATATTCTTATTTAATTAATTAAATGTTGTGCGTGCATTCAAACACTGAGTCGTTATAATCAATCTTCATCTTTGTCATGCAAAGATATTTCTTCTATTTTTGAATGTTGAACTGAAGATTAAATCATTTATTTAATCTTTAATTCTATCGATTAACGGAGATGCATGTCTAATCGGTCAATCTCAACCATCCGTTGATCTTTCAATCTTGGCCTGTCATTCGAATAATCAATTTTCTATAAATTGATTTGTCATTCTTCATTCCAATCTCTCATGAAATCTTATGACTTTTGAGAGCACTTTGTCTTGAATCTTGATATTTTGCTAATCACTATCTTAGGCTATACTTGCACGAACTTGAAAATCGAGGGCAATTATACTACACAAGCAAAATGGAGAAGGGCAATCGAAGATGAATCATGGAAATACGTTTGGAATTGGTGAGATTGTTCTAGTTTTAATTACGTTTTTACTTTCCCATGTTCTTTGTTGCTTAACGTATGAATTTGCATTCTAGATCTAGTATTGTATTGCATGTGTGCTTTTAATCTACTAATCTTCCTTGTTGTCTATTGTGCAAAAGCTTGTTTCATTTTCAGGCGTTACATTTTGGTGAACCCGACGTGAAGACACCATCTTCGCGAATCCGTAGATCTTTTAATTTTTGTTTTTGCAGATTTTCATACGGAACGACGCATGTGAAGTTTCTGCACCGCAATTGACTTTTATGAACCGCATGTGAAGTTTCTGCATCGCAATTGGTTTTATGAACCGCATCTGACAGATAAACGACGCATTTGACAATTCCTAAACCGCAACTGGTATCCCGAGCCGCAACTGAAAAAAAACGACGCATCTGACTGGTAACGAAACGACGCAATTGACTGGTAAAAATTTTATTTCTGCTTTCGGCAATCTGGAATTTTCAATTGATTTTCGTGTTACTGATATTTGATTTTCAGCATGTGGCCATTTGGAGTTAACAAGCTTTTGCAGGATGATTGACGAAGACAAAATTGAAAATTACTAATGATATCTTCTGCAGGACGCTTGTCGAAGACCCTAGTTAAATTTTGAAACAGATTGTTTGGTAGCGTAGAAAATCTTTCATTTGGTTAAAATTAACAAGTGTCTACTGTGTTTGGTGCGAAAGCACAAGTCTAGTTACCCTTACGATTTGGTATATCGAAGTATCCTCTCCCCTTGCGCATTTGTGTGATCCTGGGTGTAAGAGAAACGGTTACCAACTCTAGAACTTGGGCCTGTTCTGGTGGGAAAAAGTAGTCAC
>VDFB02358134.1:172483008-172505099 GCA_007258455.2 Sequoia sempervirens | reverse complement strand
TGTTACTCCTATAATTTTATAATTTTTTCCATTAGAGTTGAAAGTCATAAATAATTCTTGAAAATTAAAGGACACTGTTCTGAATTGTTTAAGTCATTGTACTCCTAAAACTACATTTTCTCCTCTTATTGGAATACCAAACATTTTTTAATCTAAATAGTAATTTTCTATTGAAATCTTTATATGATGGCACTTACCACCATAAGAGATTTGTTTTCCATCAGCTATCATTACTTAGAAGTTAGACTATGGATATACAAAATAATTGAGCTCATGAGCTAATATTCTATCAATAAAGTTATTTGTACTACCTATATCAATCAACATTGTTACTTTTTTCTTTTTTAGATAACCAAAAACTTTAAGTGTTTGTGGTATCCTTGTTTCATTCAATGCATGTAAGGAGATAGTAGCATTGTCTTTTTCCTCTAAATTTTCACTCTTTAGTTCCATATTTAGTTCTTCTATAGGTACTTCTCCCTCTTCTTCAACCTCATTCTCAATAATCAATATTATCTTCTCCTTATTACCACATTTATTACCCCTGGACCATTTTCTATCATAATGCCAACATAGACCTTTTTCTCTCCATTTTTGTTAGTAGGATTAGTGACATTTGTATCTCTCCATCCTACTATTTGGCCTTGTACTGATCTTTTTCGTAGTGAGGTTTTGTTTCTCAATATGTAATTCTTGTTACATTTATTTTCTAACTATACAAATTTCTAGTAAAGGACATCATGTTTAATGTGTTCATTAAGTCCATTGATGTAGAGTTGTAGCCTTTGATAAGGTGTCAAATCTTGAGTTTGAATTGCCAATCTCATGTGTTCAACATTGTATTATGTTACATGCCTATTTGTTTTAAATTTGTAAGTTAGTTAAAATAGCTCCCCTTCCATGTTTTCTCATAGTGAGCTACTAATTCATTGGAAAATTCTCTCCAACCAAATAATTTCCCTTATTTTTCACCCATCATCCATTGGTACCATTGATAAGGTTCAAATTCTAAATGTAGTGAATCTATGTCAACCATTACATCATCTGATATAGTGGAATTTAATATATTATTCCATGAGACTTATCCATGAAGTTACATCTATACCATAAAACTTACATATATCTATTTTGGGTAGGTTTAATTTTAGACCTTGAAAAGATTGTTGTATTCCTTGACTTTGTCTATTAGGGTTGCACCCAACTTGGTGGCTTTTTGAACCCTGAATTATGATAGTATTAATTTTTCAAACCCACATAATCCCTCATTTAAGGATGTTATAAATGGGTCAAATAATTTATTCTTAATGAAATGTACCACTTTTTCACAATCCAATGGAATTATTCCCTCAATTTTTAGAGGTGGACAATAAACATGGTCATCAATTTCCACATTCATAAAAGAGTCCTTTGGTCCTAAAGATGACATGGATTCATGTTTTTTTTTTTTGAATTGTATTTTTCTCTTTATTAATTAAGGGAGGATAGTATCTAGTTGATAGAACTAGGGTTGAATTGAGAAAACACAATCTCAATGCTTGAGTCCTTGTCTTGAGAACTCCTAAGGTGTTATTTCTTTCACCCTACAACCTATAGGTCCTCTGCCTTTGAGGCACCCTTGGTTCACTTTGACAACCCTGCTATCATTGCAAATCTGCTGCTACAAAGCGTTACTTGGTACTCTTTCTTCACATGCACCATCTAGCCCTTATTCCTCTAAAGACTAGTCCACTTTCCATTCTTCCAAGCTTGTTGCAGGGGTGTGTGACACCTTCCAAGGCCTCCAAAGTCATCTATTCTAGGTGCTTCAACAAACAGCAAGCTTCAGTTCTCCATCGTTTTCCTAAAATCTCAGTTCTAGGTTCTTGGGCAGGGCTACAAGCCTCAAGCCCTTTTTAGCCCTCTCAACACAAAGAACAGGTTAGAACTCTTCTCTCCCAACTGCTTGTGCCAATCTTTCTATTGACTCTCTGGCTCTTTTCCCAAGCTCTGGCAAGTTCTTTGGAATTTGGTACCTTTCCTGCCCGTACAGGGGTACAATCCAACCGTGGTGGAAGCTAGGGTTTCTTAAGACCCTTCCTTGGTTTGTTCTGCCTTTTCTGACCACAAATGCATTGAAGAGCCTTCTGTTTACCACTCCACACCTTCTTGACCTGCCTGCATTCACAATACTTCATTAGATAATAATGTTGCACACCCCTGCCATGTTAGGGTTTTTCCCTCTTAACTGTCTTTTCTAGTCGGGTTCCCAAACTCGCCTAGAAATAGTCTTCAAGCTTGCCTTTTGAACCTCTAACAACTACTATATATACACTATATACAAGCCTGGAGTTTAGCATTGTTCCCTCTGCGTCCATGCTGCCTGGCGTGATCAGAAACAACCCTGAAACTCCATTATTCTGGTTTTTTTTACCAGTCCAAAACAGAACTAAAGAAAGACAGATTATACAAAGAAACAGAGAGCGATAGAAAAACTATTTAAAAACACCAAAATAGAACTTCAAAACGTTGCTTTACATGCTCTTAAATCAATAAAATATTTATTCCATTCTTCTATTTACTATCACGCCACCAAGCACAGAAAAACAGATTTGTTCACAATAATATCACTGCTTCTTGCTCATTTTCATCACAACTGCCATTCCCAAAAACTTCCAACCCTCTCAACACATCGAGAGATTTCTTTTACCTCACAAAAAAAATGTTAGGTTTGCTATTTCGAGCTCAAAAGTAACCAAACCATACATGTTTGAAAACACGCTGTGTTTTGCAAACTTAACCAAAACCTTAGGAATCAACAACACAACAATTCCCAACTTATTCAAATTTAAACCTAAGCTTCAAAAAGGTCCTTATACACAATATAAATGGTGCTAAAGACCATTCCTAACAAAAACAAAATGATTTAAAACAACACCTCAAAATTTGTGCTTGTACTCAAGTAGGTGCTCCTGCACCACTAGTGCAACTTGTAACCATAAAATTTAGAACATATGCTAAGATAGGTTTTGAAATTTATGGTTTGACTAAAACTTGGACCACTAAATTAAGGAGCTTATTTTATGTCTAACAATAAATTACAAAGAATTAACCCTAACAATTTTTTATAATATTTCTAAAAATATAATTTTTAAAATTAAATATCCAAAATTATAGTTTGTAGAGCAAAATAATGAAAAATATTGACTAAACTTTGACCACTAAATTAAAGAAATTTTTAATTTTATTTTTAATAGTAAATTACAAAAAACTAACCCTACCTAAGTTTTTATAAGATTTCCAAAAATATAATTATTATTTTTTAATTCCAAAAATTTCAGCCTATAGAGAAAATTAATGAAAATTTTAAAATCTCAATAACTTTAAGAAAAGTTACCTTGACATTCTAATTTTTTTTAATAGCTTATCTAATACATACCTCACAACCCAAAAAAAATCAAATGAAAACTCGTATTGGTTTGGAAGTTATGGTGGAAACAATAATGTTGGGCCAAATCGTAGCTCTAACACCACTTGTTATGATCATTCTTGGAAATATTTGTAAATTTTTTAAAATATAGCAGACCACTTTGAGGGGGTTACCTCCAATAGTTAGAAATTATGTTATGAATTAAATAATTGATGATATGATGGTTTGGGAGGAACATCTCCCCTTTATTTATAGGCTTAACTATGTAGGGAAATACTCCTTCATCCTAATAAAGAGTAATTAAGGTATTTACTAATACTAATGTTAAGGTTAAGCATGCCACAAGCTTAACTTATTATACTTAGGAATATATATTATATTCTTAAAAATATATGATATTAGGATCATAATATTAGATAGAATATTAGGGACCTAACATTTTATGTTTGAGATGGAATTTTATGTTTATATTTGACATTGACATTTATGTTTGAGATATTTGATAAAACAACATGTTTATATATTTGGTCCATTTATATTGTAACGATATTTATAAATTTCACATAAATGTTGATATATTTGACATAAATGTTGATATATTTGACTTAATGACTTAATAAAGTTTTCATATAATTGATTCTTGATATTTACAATGGATATTTGATATTTACATGTGTATTAAGATATGTATTACAAGTTTTAATAATAAAATATTAACTTAAAATATTATTCTTATCTCTATCATGGTGAATTTACTTATTAATCAGTACCACTATTATCCTCAAGTTGATATATAAGACATGGATATAAATCAATCAAATACAAAAAATAATACAATTAATTATATGAAATGGATATAAATCAATCAACTATGAAAATATGTGATAACTTGAATATTAAGAGAATTGATTATATGGATTCCATATTGGCACTAATACCTTCAATGTTCTTAAAATTTCAAAATTATTTAAATGAATCAATAGATTGTGAGGAATCACATGAACTTACCATATTTTTCATTGTTTATTGGTCATGAGTCCTGACTAATATAGGTGCATTGATTTTTTCTCATTTAGGTGCTTATAACCATCTATTGTTGGATTCAATTCATGCTAGTTCCTCCTCTCTTCTAGAGATATGTTGTATATTATATCATTTACTTATAATAATAGGACTATAAGATGCATGTTTCACACCATGATATTTATCACTTCAATATTATTTTCAAGCATTTATCCTATGAATGAATTTTTTTGGTATCTAAGGCCAAAGCCTTCATATCCCATTCACTTTAGCAACTTGGCATAAATTCCTTTGGTATGCATCACAAAATTTCCAAACAAGCTAGATGAATCAAAATATTTTAAGGAATAATAGATGATTATTAGGTTTTTTATTCTTTATGGTATTTGTAACCCACTTTAAGATGATTTTGAATCCTTCCTCCTATGAATAGAGAGTTTCTTGTATTCAAATTTCATTCACTTTAAAAAATTTAAATAAATACCTTTTTTGTTCTTATCAAATTATTAAATAAGATATATAAATCAAGATATTGCAAGGAATGAAAGGAAATTGCTATACTTCTCATTTTTTATGGGTTACAAGTCTTGGCCAATGTAGACACAATTAATTGTGCTTATTATTTTCTTAGAATCATGTGCACTCAAATTCAAGTCATGCTAGTTTCTCTTTTCTTTCAAATATTTTTTTTTTGGTCTTGTATGGCTTTTTCATATATACCCTTGGCTTAGAAAATAATTTAAAGGATAGGACTAAAAAGATGTATGTTTCATGTCATTATATTTGTAAGCTACTTCAAGATTATTTTGAATCATTTCTCCTATGAATGGAATGTTTGTGTAAGTATTAATGTTAGTGTTAGAGATGTTGAATCTCCATGAGTAGGAATATTTTCTCATACATAGGTGTCAAAAGGTATCCTTTCATATCAAATATTTGTATCATCTTTCTTTATTTACCTATTACTACAATAGTGAAGATAGGCTTGCAATCAGTACTAATTTTATGTGAAATTTATTGGAAACATGAGCATGATGATGTATGGTGTTGTCATTGATGGTAACCCATTGTAGAAGTGATGGTGCATTTGTATGTACATAATCTGAAGAATTCTAGAGAAGACGAAGTGTGTTTGAGGAAATCAACTAAGTCCTAGTGCATTTTTCATTATAATAGAGTAATAGTTTTGTGGTTCACATTGCTTTTCCTTGCATCATCTTTCTGTGTGGTTTATAGGTAATAGCATATGGTACATGTTGAAGCAATCTATATCTATATTTTTAGGGTTGTATATACTCCATAGTTGAAGATATTAATGACAGTGTATTAGGCTTATTAATGACAAAGTTACATGTGTAGAGTGCATATTGGAATGTTTTGCATTCCACCATGAATGATTATTATGTTGTGTGGTTTTGAGTAAGTGTTTAAGGATGTCATAAGTGTATGCACTCCAAGTAGCAAGTGATTCAGTGGTCCACGTGTCGAGTTGTGGATGAATAGTTTGTTCATTTAGTTGTTGCTTCACCAATTTTGTTGTGTGATGTCAAACTAAGGGTTTTGGGGTTGTGTGGAGTTGAATTGTGTAAGGAGAGGATTCTTTGGGAGTTATTATAGGTCATGTTGACCTATTTTGATAAAGAACACATTTTGGTTCCTTCTGTAAGGTGTTTCTAATGGATTTTTGGGCTGACAAGTCATGGTGTTACACGGTTCATGCAATTAGGCTAGCCTAATTGATGTTGTGGGTGTTTGCAATATATATAGAATATTTATTTAGTGTGTGAATGATGAATGTAGAGATGTATATGAAGATGTGATGTAGAGTGAAGTGCGAAAGGTGATAGTGGTGAAGTATGAAGTGTGTAAAGTCAATTTTTTGAGCTTAATTAGAACTATATCTTTAGCATGTTGCAAATGCATTGTTAGTAATTCAAAATATGGTAGTGAGCCATTCTTCTACTCTATTTTCTATTTTGGATAGTGAGTCCTTTGGTAATTGGGCCTTTCTTTTTGGACAGTGAGTCCCTTGATAGCGAGCCATCCTTTTTGTAATCCATTGTAACCAATTATAATATATTGTGAGCTAATCCTCATTATGTTTTTTCCCTTCCTAGGGTTTTCCACGTAAATCAAGTGTTCTTGTGTTTATTTATGTGATACATGCTTTAATTGTTCCATTCCATTTCTACAAGTTTGATGAGATATTTTGATTGCATGTTTAAGTTGATGAAGATAATGAATTTTAGTAATACTGATTCACCCCCTTCTCAGTATTTTGAGCATTCAAAAATTGGTATTATAACTTGGTTCCTTCAATTGGCTTAATCATTGAGGTAGATCTTGGAGGTTGAACACATGGAAACAAGGAGTATCCTATTCCTCTAGAAGAGATTATCACAGAAGGGCTTACTGAAGAACACTGTGAAGTTGACATGGAAGGAGAACTCATATCTACTCTTGATGATCTAGGAAAAGTGGAATGTGAGAATAAAGATCTGCAAGAAAATATTAAGCAGATAAGTGCATCAATAAGTTGAGGGATCAAATCAAGAAAGTTAAAGAAACACTCAAGGAAAAAATGAGTAGCTCAAACAATCAAATGAGACAATCACCAGTCTAAGAGTGTAGGTTGAAGAAGGAAAAAGAGTTGAAGACTTCTTGAATGCAAAGTTGAAAGATAAGTCTATAGAATGTTCAAGACTTGATGAATAAGTTGTTTCTCTAAGAAAATATCTAGAGAAAGCAAAGATTCAAGAGGAAAAACTCAAGAAGAGATCCACCTTGTTTGATGATATGCTTGCTAGTCAAAAAGTTTCAAAGGAAAAAGAAGGATTATGGTTTGAAAAAGGAGAAAGCTCAAAGGAAAATTAGACTCCAAACAATGCTGAAAATAATAATGATAAACAAGGGAAGACTAGAGATAAAAAAGAGCAATATCAAACATGTCCAGAACTAGAAGAAAGATTTCAAAAGACCACCTATCAGACAACTAGCTACACAAAGATATTAATCTTTTAATGGTTACTGTTATTCTTGCAAAATATTTGGACGTAGAGCTATAGAGTGTAGAAGCAAAATGAATCAAAACTTTCAATCATTTTCCAGTTAGTGCTATACATTCAATAGATTTGGTCATAAGGCTAGTGATTGCAGAAGTTAAATAATGAATAGTTACAATAATGGTATGATGTTCCAATCATTCAATGCTTACTATTATACATACAATGGATTTGGGCATAGGGATTTTGAATGCCAATCTAAAATGGAAAGAAGTAAGATTTTTTAGCAAAAATGTGTCATATGTCATAAATGCAATAAACCAAGACACAGCTAAATTTTGTAGAAGTAAGAATATAAAACCCTTTGATTCATAAAAGAAGATTGATCTGGTAAAGAAGGTTGATCTGGTTGAAATGAAGGAGATTAACAAGATATTGAAGAAAAAGGAAGAGAATGAGGTGAAGAATTAGTCTATGCCAAATCCTAGTGCAAATGTTTCCTTCAAAAACTAGATAGATTTTTAATAGAAAAATCTTCATCCCCCTACCAGAGATGAGATGTTGATATCTTCAACATACTAGTATATGTGTAGGTTGATATGATTGATCTGTTGGTGAAATATTTGGTAAGAAGTATCTTGTTACAAATATTTGCATAATGTTTTGAGGTGCCTATGATGATACAGTAAGGGTTTGATAGCTTTTTGGCCTAACTTTCTCTACTGTAATTAATGCACATATTAGGTCACTAGAAAAGGGTTTATATTTTATTATGCATATTTTAAAAGTCATTTGTGTTCAAGAATTTGAAGAGGAGAGTAGAGCAGAAGAGATCTGAAGAATTTGTGAAGTGTTGTGTGAAAACCTACTAGCAAAAATTCACAAGGTATTTACTATTTCTAACAAAACCCTAGTTTCAAAGAGTTTCAAAATGTTTACCCCTCAAGTTATTAATGTACTTGAGAGACCAAGACCTAAGTTTAAGAAGCACCCATACAAATCAATGGAAATGGATCTTGAAGGTGTTTTTTTAGGGTTCTTAGTGGTGTAATGCATATAAAGGATGTGTGTATATATTCATATGAAGATGGATGAGTATGACCACCTGAAGATGGCATAATTTAGGGAAAAGGTTCTAACTAGAGATGATTTCAAGCTGAAACCAAAGTACTCTAGCTTGACGAAAAAGAAATCGGATGTGTGGAAAGAGATTCCCAATTTTTGTTATGAAGATGAGTGGGTTAAGTATGTCTTGAGTAGAATACATGACAAATTCATGTGGTTAGACAATACCACACATGATCACTAAAGATGCAATTAGTGTTTTCACTCATTTGTGCTCCAGTGCACTAGTTGTGGCATTGAAGGTGATGAAGAATGAAGTAGTGATAAAGCTCACCAATGTGAAGTTTGACATGTGTGACCTAATGGTGAATGACATTGAAGATCTGGCAGTCAAGTATGCTTCTATGTTGATTGGTTACAAAATATTATTTACAAACAAAGAGAATTATGTCTCAGCCACTACAATACACATGACTCACTTGATGGTGAAGGAAGGGGTATACATCAATTGTTTGTGTGAGCTCTTGAGATTGTGATTGTTGGATAATATGCAAAAGAAAAAAGAGTCAAGGTACCCTTTCTGATATGGTGCCTTAATATTTTCTTGTTGTTTTACTTTCTAAATGAAGTATCTAGAGCAAAGAATGTTGTATGGAATGATAGTATTTTGGTAGTTGTACAAATTAGAGATCAACTAAGGAGATTTACAGATTTTGTGTCCCAAAGTTAGCTTTGTGGGGATTTTTCAAAATATTTCAAGACCAATTACAAGAGAGATATAGGATTTTGGTAAGTGTTGTGAATAAATACAAGAATGAAATAACATTTATGGTTAGTAGAGACTACTGCTATATGGAAGCAATTGAACCCAGAATAGTTTGGGTTTCAGAGCTTGGTTATGAGGTAAAAGAAGCTAAACTTACTAGCCTTGTAGAGGTTGTATTGAGTAAACCTAGAGATCCATCAGTAGATAGGTTTGGTACCTATGAAGAGAAATCTAGCAAAGAAAACCTAGAGAAGAGAAAGAAAGATATTGTAGAAAAGGTTGAGAAGATGAAGGTTGATTTGGACAAAGAGTTTGGTGCCCTTGAAGCCATTGTGTAGAAATCTATAGGTACATATGCCCCTTTGGAGACTCCACAAAAATAAAGAAGGTTAGGAAGGACCTCGGTTCCCACACCACCTACTATTGCAAAGCCTTTTGGAACTCCTCTTTCTAGAACAAATCCAACTGGTGGATCGAAGAGGAAAGGTACATCCAGTACCTCTATGCAATAGAAGTCTCCCAAGAGGAGAAGGAAATAAAAAAGAAACCAGAGAAAAGTATGTTAGTTGTGAAGATGAAGAAGATGAAGAAGAAGAAGGACCCTAGTTGGTCTGGAAAAATAAGTCTCAAGTCTCTTAGGAAGATACTAGTACAAAAAGAGAAAATTAATATGGTGACTATAGAAAGTGAAGAGAAATTATAAAAGGAAAAGAAAGCTTTCATTTTTCAAAGAAGAGAAAAGAGTTCTAAGTCAAGAGAAGAAGAAGGATCATCTAAATATAAGGAAAAAGGAAAGGGAATAGCTAAGAAATCTGAGAAGACATCTTCAATCCATAGTCCTATGAAGTTAGATGCAGTATTGTAGAGTTTGGTATGTTGAAGGAAACAACTGTAATGTATCCAAATGCAAATGATGAAGACAAGGTAGAAGAAGCTATAGTCAAATACATGGTGACATTTGATACTAGCCTAGGTGAGATAGAAGATCAATTTCTAGATGATCTAAAAGGTATGTTGAATGTAAGAAGACAAGAGGCTATTTCAGAGGATGAAAAGATAAAGACATCTACCTTGGAGAAGATTGGTTCCTCATTGTCCCATGAGGATAGACTCAAGTTATCTCAGTTGTATAGCAATAAATTCAAGACAAAACAAAGAGTTAGAACTCTTATGAGAAGAGATAAGGAAGATATTGAGAGACTAAGGAAAGAGACATTGCAAATATTTGAAACACTTGCTAAAGATTTGGGAGCTCCTTCAGAGACTAAAGATCAATTGCAGTAAGACACATCACTTCCAAAAATCAATGAGCATGTTAATGAGAAACATGAGAAAGAATATATGCTAATAGACAACACTCCTTTGGACATGGAGATAGATGTTGAGCAGATTCAAGAAGATAAGCAAGATGTCTTGGAGAAGACTAAAGCACAAAAAGAAGAAACCTTGCCTCCACAAGTTGAGAAGAATGTAGAAGTGTGCTCTAGGGGTGGAGAGAAAGAGAAGAGTGATACTCATGAAGAAGAGAGTACTCAAATAGGTGGTGAATCCTTTGGACCCTTTGGAGATTCATTAAAAGATCTTTTGGATATGCAGTTATAGTTTCAACCGGTGGTGTCTACACAACTGTTGCATATTCCTATGCAACAAGGTCAAGTGAACTTGGATAAGATTTCCCCTTTATGGAAGTTATAGCTTGGTGAAGTATTTCATGCCTTCACGAGAAAGGATATTCTTCAAACTCACCAAAAGAGTACTGAGTTGGTTGATGAAGCTGTGAAGGTGTTGAATGAAGGACTTCCCAGAGTATCTATTAGCATTTCTTTATCCAGTGTGCAACAATTGAGGTTATTACTTGATTTTTTTAAGGAGTATTCTATTGGTTTGGAATAGAAGATAGAGAAGGAAATTGAAAAGAAGGTCAATGATAAAAGGTTAGCTAATATTTCGGATAAGTGTAGTAAGGTAACTTGGAGGATGTTAAGAAGTTTTGGAAGAAGCCAAACAATTATTTCAATTCGGTTTGAAGTGGCCAATTTCTACAAGGAGCATTAAGGATCAGATGGACTCAATTAAGTCTTAAATTGCTCAGGCCTCAAGTGTTTATGATCTGGTGAGTGATGCAGATGGAGCTACAAGAGCTATCATTGAAAATCTACATGGTCAATTCTCTCTACTACAAGAACAAAAAGAGAAAATAATAGTGTAGTATAGTCAGCTTAGAGATATGGTAAGTGCAAGGCTTGCTCCTTTAATTGAAGTTTTAGTTGATACTAAGAAGATTGTGCAAAAGAATCTAGTACCTAGTTCTCCAGAAGAAGGAGAAGACCTCCATGTTTAATTTAAAAATCAGTGTCATATGATTTCCTTTGCTAAGAAGGATTCAGAGGTTGCAAAGAAGGATTGGGAGGTGTACCTTAAAAATTTGAAGGTGTCATATCAGGTGATTTTACCCTCATCTAGTTAAGGTGTACATTTTTGTTTTGTATAGGCAATTTTCTTATTTCAATGTACATATGCGGAGTTAGTAGATGGAGTTGTGATACTATAGACACATAAAAATGGCCTAGGCCTACAAACTCTATTTTCACCACTTTCCTCCTAGCATAATTAAAATGTTTAATTATGTTCTATAGTCCACTCTCAACTATTAATTAAATAATGCATAATTATTTAATTAATTCATGTCTTGTATTCCTCTTGATTATTTAAATAAATAAATTTTATTTATTTATTTAAATGTGTCACTAATTCTCTAATGTCTTTCCATAATTAAATAAATTCTTAAATTTATTTAATTATCTTTTGTCCATTAATTCTTCCTGATTATTTAAATAAATAAATTTTATTTATTTATTTAAATACATCATTAATTCCTACATTTCTTCTCATAATTAAATGAATTATTTAATTTATTTAATTATTGTCCACCTTGGCATTTTCTCAATTTTAAATATAATTATTTATTTAAAATGGTCCCACTTTCTAATTTTCCCTCTTTTAGTAAATAATTCAAATTAATTATTTACTGTCACATGACCCCACCTTTTTGAATTAAATTATTTTTTTATTCAAAATAGCAATTTTCCTCCATAAATCAAGTAATTTCTAATATTATTTGATTTTCCAACTCTCTTTTTCTGTGCCATTCTTATCTCCTTCTCACATGCATTTTCAACCCTTGATTTGATTTTCTCAAATCAAATCTTGTCCACTCATTTCAAATTTTCCCTAATGTTGCCCTAACCCTAATTGTGGGTTGTCATATTGAATCTTGTCCATTGATTCTAGGGAATTTGTCAATCTTCAATCTTGGCCATTCATCCAAAATTGACTTTTCTATAAAATGGAAATTTTGGCCTCATTTGACACACTTCATCTCATGACATCTTAGCTCTTGCAATCTTGTCTTAGGCATACTTCACATCTTTTTAGCATTTTAGGCCTACTTTAGTCTTTGCTTACTAGTTTCATAGTTGCATAGTATTTCATTTGTGATCAAATCCTTCAAGATTTTGCTTAGGCTTGGCATGGTCATAGATTGCTCACACAAATTCTAAGGGAAAACTACATATTGTAGCAAATAGAGAAGGTGTAATGGAGGTCAATCATGGAGTTTGAAGATATTTAGTGAGATTATTCCTTTTATTTTCATGTTTCCTCCTTTGTGCTTCATTATTTACTTTGTGTTTGTTTTTATTATGCATTAATTTGCTAACCTAAATATTTCCCATAGTTACATTAGTGAACTTGACGCCAAAATCTCATTTTTTGCAGATTTTCGTATGGCTTTTTGTGTTTTTCCAGGTACAGGTACGGAACGCCACATTCATAGTTTTTTGAGCCGGAAACATTCTATCATGATGCATTTTCTTTGTAGAGTGATGCATCTGCCATCCCGAGACGCATTTGACTGACAGAAAGCTACATTTTCTCTATTGCGACACATCCGAGAACCCGAACGATGCATTTGCAGACCAAGATCCATTTGCTTTGCATATTGATGCATCTGACTGGTAAATTATAGTGTACGGACCCGAGACACATTTGCTTTGCAGAGTGACGCATTTGATTGGTAAAATTTTCTTTTCGAATTTTATAGAATTTTTCTAGATTTCTATTTTACATTTTGTAGCTTAGAGGTTTTTGGATTACTAATTTTCTATTTCCAGCTTGTGGTGAGGAGTCTAACCTTGTTTTTTTAATTTTATTATCATATTTTGAATTCCTTAAGCAAACAAACAACAAAAAATAACTTGCATGCATTCTCATGTCATGGGCTTAAAATGAACACAATCATGCATTGAAACTCATATGGTTAAAATGAACATGCATTCTCATGTCATGGATTTAAAATGAACTTTTTCTTTCACACTTCAAGTTAAAAGTTTAAAAAGAACAAAGTGTCTTAAGTATCTTCCTCACACTATAGTTTTGGTAACTAAAATTCACAAGTTTCTTCAATCTTAAGTCACCCCGATTCAATAATAGAAGTATTCTCTCCCCTTGCGCACTTGTGCAATCCTGGGTGAACGAGAAATTGTTATTGACAATAGGAATTGGGCCTTCCTTGGTGAGGAAAAAGTACTCACCCCAAGGTGACTCAAACCAACAACAAAGCTCTTTAGTCGAGCTACCCTCAACCGGTATATAAATGTGAATCCTAATGCAAAACTTAGGATTACGAGTGTGAATGTGTCACACTGACAAGTGAACTCCCTAAAACCCTGTTGAGCATAACCTCTTCAGGCTAGAGTTCCTCCTTATTGGAGCTAATCTTGCCCCATATGTGGCCACTCGAACGGGGGTCCCAAACTAAAAACCTTTGTGTAGTTGCCAAAAACTCATTTATTTGCTAGTGCAACAACGGTCATTGTGAAGGCTTCCACATTCTCACAGTTCTTAGTAGAGGTGATCAGCTTGTCATGGGAGATTTATGGGGGTTGGAAGCTTAGTTGACTTGAGAAGTGAGTGCACTATAAGGGGGAGCCCGTGTGGCCAAGCTTCTAGATTCATCCCCTAAGAATAAGTGTGGTTGGGGAAACCCATGTGGAATCTAGCAAATATTGTCCTTGCCTAACCTAGGATTGTGCTTGTCTTCATTGTGTACAATTTCAAATTTCCAAAAGACAATATTTTTTGCTTTCCAAGTGTTTTATGAAAATATTGAGACAAACAAACACCTTTCATAGATCTAGAAACAAACATTCAACTTGAAACAATTCAGAATTTTTGCCAAAATTGCAAACAAACTAGACTCATTCTGCTGCAACGCATTTGCTGAAACGCATTCGCTATTTTGTGCCACATTTGACACTTTTTCCAATGCATTCGCTCTGATAAGCCACATTCGCTATTCTGTGTGATGTATTTTCCTATCCTACATCACATTTGCTTAACAAAACACCACATTTTCTCCCTTGAGTCGCATCTGTTATCTATAGAGCTGCATTTGCTAAAACTGTGACGCATCTGTGACCTGAAACGATGCATTTGCCTGGAAAAAACTAAAAAACTATTGCAGTCTAAAACCCGAGAGAAAACTTGTCCAATCTGATACCAAACATCTTTTTCCAGCAACCTCTATCAAAAACCAGAAAGAAAATTGCTCAAATCTTCCATTAGTTGCATCTTTAGCTTGCATTTACCCATAGATCCAAACTTGCAAAATCTTTAGTTGCATCTTTAGAAGTCCACCATCTTCATTTTTAGCCATAAACCAATCCTTAGATCCTCATTTCATTTGTATATTTTTTATTAGGAAAACTTACCATACTTTGCAAAATCATTTCCTTCAATAGTAGGTTGTCATTGGACTTAGTCATCATTATTTCTTTTAGTCATTGTCCTTTTTCTGAGAATTTCCAACTCAAAAATCTAGTTAGGGAACCTCACTTTGTCACTTTGTCATCTTGTCCTTTAGTCACATTAGTAAGTCCTTTGATGACCCAAAGTGAGACGTAGATCAAGCTTAGGGTGGTTGAGTAACCTTCTTCCAAATTACTTAGACCTTTGCATTTGCATACCTTACGGAATTCAAGTCATCTTAGTCCTCATTTTGCATACTTTATTACTAAAAATCCAAAAAAAAATAGTCCTTATTGTCCTTTGGCATTTTTCATTTCCTTTAGACAACTTTGTCATATTGCATTCCTTATTGTCAAAAACCCAAAAACATAGTTGCATTTGCATTCCTTATTGTCAAAAACCCAAAAAAACATAGTTGCAGTTGCATTCCTTATTCAAAAAAAACCCAAAAAAATAGTTGCATTTTCATTCCTTATTCAAACAAAATCCAAAAACATAGTTGTCATTTTCATCCTTCTTCCTAATTTGAGCAATCCCTTATATGGTTGAGACTAGGCTTCAAAGAAAAAGAAGACAAATGGCTAATTTTGGACAAGACTCCAACACTTATAACTTTCCTAATGACATGAATCAAAACATGAACCAAGACATATCTTTTATCAATCCTTTCAGTGAAATGAACATGCCATCTTTGTCATGTAACCCCTTCGAACCACTTCGAACCATTTATACAAAGGGACCAAAACAGACAAGTATATGCAGAAGACTTAGAAGTCACAGCACAAAATCTTGATGTAGCCTCCTTCATAGAAGATTTATTCTTACATGACCCACAAAGATATCTAGCCATGCTCTTGGATCAAGGGGCTAAATTTCCACGTGACTTTGACATTAACAATTTGAGATCAGCGTCGCCTGATCACAATACCAACAACAACAACACAAACAACACATCCAACACTAGTCAACCCCAAAACAATGCAAACAATACCTTTGTTGGAGCCACCTCACAAATTTTCAAAAGTACTATCAATGCCACTTCTAATGACACATCCAATCAAAACATAATCATTGCAACATCCATTGGAGGGACACCAACTATGTCACAAGCCATGTCACAATCAATACCTACAATGTCAGCAACGTCCTCATAGTCAATTGGAGCTACCTTTGGATCCTCATCAATGGGGGAATGTGCTTCAAACCCCCTATTTGGAGCTTCATCTAGTAACATGGGAGCATCATCATCAAATTATTTCATTGGTTTTTCATTCAATCCCTTTGGAGGAAGTAAACAACGTATTTTCATTCAAGGACCAAAACCAAACATCAACACATCATCACAACTTAATACCAATACTTCCCAAGGGAAAAACACAAACATTCCCGATGGAAAATTCTATCAATCTAGACAAGGCAATCAGATGACACAACATATGACGTCATTTGGGCACCAAAATATTCAAGGCCAACACATCCCGCAAATATCGACTAATATGGTTGGAGGACACATTCCCACATATGCATCACACATCCACATGCATCAACACATCCCTAATCAAAACTTGCAACATTCAAATCAAAACACGTCATACACCTCACAACAACACATTCCTCAACAAAACTAGAACATCTCATCACAACAAATTGGCACTCATGGGATACCCATCACTCCCATGTGTGATGCTATAAACAATCCTATAATTGACGCTTTGACAACTCAAGTGGAAAACTTGCAAAAAAAAAATAGAGACCATGCAAATGTAAAATAAAAAGCCACACACGTCATATGACCTATGTCTGTACCCTTTCGACACAAGTCTATACATGCCACCATTCCCTCCTGGGTACATGGCACCAAACTTCACTAAATGCAAAGGCAAGACAAACCCCATTGAACACATTCGAGAATTCACAACCAATTGCATGGATATTTCCTATGAACATACATACTTGATGAGACTCTTCCCTAAGAGTCTTGCAAGCCCTGCACTGGAATGGTTTTCCACTTTACAAAAGGGAATAAAATCATGGGATGAACTTGCAAACAAATTTGTGGAAAATTATGCTTATAACATTGACACGGATGTCTCGATCACCAGTTTATGCACACTTACACAAGAAGAAGTTGGTGATACTTTTATCCCATTCTTCCAAAGATGGAGAATTCTAGCAAGTCATTTCCATATTGACATACCTGAGAAATAAAAAGTTGACATGTTTTTCCAAACACTTCTAGGCCCATTGAAATATGGCTTGCAAGTTCACTATTGCACAACCTTCACAAACTTATTCGAAAAGGGTGTCCAACTTGAGAAGGCCGTTATTGCTAAAGGAGAACTAAAATATGGCCCTAAGAACACGAACACAAACCCACTTGCGGACAAGAATAAATATTGAGTCAAGAACATGCGCATTACTAATGATGGCATTGTTGACACTAAGGCGATAAACACCACGGGTCCTGTACTTACTCTTAAAGGAGCTCCACCACAAAATACACCAATGACCACACCGACACCTGTTGCTAATGCCATTCAAAATAGTCAAAACCAAGGGCATCCACAATAGACTAGGCAATTCCCAAAGAGACACACATATACTCCTTTGGGTGAACCAATTGAAGACATCCTTAAGAAGCTCCTTCAAAATAGTGTCATCACATTAGAAGAACCTAAGCCATATCACCCAAGACAATTTAAACCATCATGGTGGGATGACAATGCTTTTTGTAATTACCATCGTGCTAAAGGACATAAAACCTCTTCTTGTCAACAACTAAATAATTTTGTACAAGACCTCATTGAAAATCGCACAATTGAATTGGGTGGACCATAATTTGCATCAAATGCAAACCATACTATTCACAAAAACCCACTGCAAGACCATGGCTCGAATAATCCCTCAACGTTAGGTCCTAAGACAAATAATAATTGTGCCAACTATACCCACACCGCCTTTGATTATTTCGGTGGACCCATTATTAATCACTTATGAGTTTCTAATGAATATGTCAATACTAGTACTGTCAAAAGATCACCTAAATGCAATGTCACTACCCATGGTGGCAAAGTCACTATAGCTGGTCCTCCTCCCCCTAGGAAACTAAAAAATTACAATACACAGTCCATCCACTAAGCAATCACAATCAGGTCCATCCGCCAAGCAGTTGCAACCTACGGGACAATTTAACCTTATTGACCAACTAGGAAAAACACCTGCTCAAATTTCTATACTTGAGTTGCTACGCATTTCTCCTACGCATAAGGCCATACTTGACAAAAATTTACAATATTCCTCTGTCCCTCATGACATTGATGTCAACCAATTTGAAGCCATGGTGGGATACCTCACTACACCCCATCACATAACATTTTCAGATCAAGACTATTCATCACCAAAATCCAATCATAACGACGCCTTACACATTGAAGTCTTTATCCATAAACATAAGGTCAAATTATTTTTAGTAGATGGTGGAGCAGGACTGAACATATGCTCCTTAAAACTAGTTAAGGCTCTAGGCTTTTTTGATGCTTGTGTAGATGCTACAAAGAGCATTGTTATAAAGACATATGATGATGAAGAACGTTCCTCTCAACGTGTTATCACTCTTCCTATTAGAGTTGGGCCAGTCATTATGGATATGACATGTCAAGTCCTAGATCTTGAGTTTCCCTATAACATCTTGCTTGGTTGGCCTTGGATTCACGCCCTCAAAGTTGTTCCATCCACCTACCACCAATGCCTGAAGTTTCCTTGTGACGAAACAAAAATCACCATATATGGAGATTCCAATCCTTTCCAATATTGCACCAATCTAAGGGGTATTTCAAAACATCAAGTGCCCATTAACTGAGAAGCTTCAACCTCCTCTTCTTCTAAATTCATCGACCCATCCACGCTTGCCAAATCATCCATGTCCACTCCTTCCACTTCTGCCACACCATATCCCTCCATTCCGAAGGTCGATCCCAATGTCAAGATCCAAGATGAAGGATATGGAGAATATGAATTGAACATGAAATACTGCATCACCAAAATACCCAAGTCTCCTAAGGCTTATGGTTGACCTTGTTTTAGAATAGAGCCTAAGAAAATATTCAAAGTTCCTCCAACGTGGATTTTTATAAAATGGGGAGAAATGAGTAAAGAAGACATCAAGGATATATCAACATGGATTTATAAAGACCCAGAAGATCCATCCCCATTACCAATCCAGATATATGGAAAAGGCTATCATATAATGAAGGAAAAGGGCTATAATGGAACTAGTGGCCTTGGAAAAAATAAAATTGGAATGTGGGAACCTATAATGCCTCCCCAAAGACCAAAACTTCTTGGACTAGGGTTTGGACTACCCTAAAATGATGATTGACATACTAATGTACTTTCGAGTGAGAGCATGAATGCTTCAGAAAGTGTCAAGACTATTGAGGAATCCCTTACCGAAACAGATTCCCATGAGTGTGAATTTGGCTCCCAACGATCCATGAGTGACTGTTACCTTGACGAATTGTTCCTTGAACCTGGAGAACCTACATTTGAAGAAAGATTCTAGAAAATGTTTAAAATTGATCCAACACAGAATAATGACATTCCTAAACTCCCAAGGAAATGAGAAGACTGGGATAGACTCTTTTGCCCAAGGAAAAATGACAAGTCTAAAGCATCTTCTAATCCCATTGGCCATAACCCTGTCATAACTTTCTAGCCATCTGACAATAATGACCCTCATTTGGATTCATCTGACTCACCACATGACACTACTGACCCCAATTCTAGTCCATTTGTCCCTTATTTTGACAATGAGTATGAATCAAGTGAAGGAGAATATTGGATAGAATCCGATTGGGAGGTGGATGATGACAATTTTATCTTTAACCTCTTTGAATCCATTTGCGTGCTTTTTGTGTCCTCCCCACCATTCACCAATACTAATGATGGTATCTCCTTATTCTACCCACAATTAATTGATTGGGATCAACAATGCCCCCCAGTTATGGACATATTTCAGAATGATGAGGCCATTGCAAAATTCATGGGACTGTGTGAGGGCATACCAAGTGGAGACCATGAGGCTAGATTTTCTATTGACCTAGATTGTGTAGCCTACTTTGGGGAGATTGTTCCATCCTCTAGTCACAAAATGAAAAATAAAAATAAAAGAAAAAATGACACGTCTTTAGGTGAAAACCGAAAGGCACCTTCTGACGATAAAAAAGTAAAAATAAAGGACGTATCTATGGGTGAAAACCTCTTTGAGGCGCCCAAGGATGGAGGACTGGACTTTCTCCCCGTGACTTAGGAAAGATCAGAAATGCTCATAGAGGACACCATAGAAGTCAACATAGCTACAAAAGACAATCCCAAAATTGTCCTCTTTGCAACATCTTTGACAAAAGAGGACTGAATTTCACAAATTCTTTTCAGGGCATAAGATTAACTTTGCATGGTCCTATGTCGATATGTCTGGGTTGGATCCAGAACTCATCTTGCACCATTTTCCATTACTTCCAAATGCTAAACTAGTAAAACAAAAGCTGCAAAAAATGCACCCACAAATCGCCTTGTTAGTCAAAGTGGAACTCAAGAAATTGCTAGATGTGGGATTCATACGGTCAATAGATTATGTTGAATGGATTTCAAATCTTGTACCAGTCACAAAGCCAAACGGTCAAATACACATCTACACAGATTTTCAAGACCTGAATAAAGTGTGTCCAATGGATGACTTTATGTTACCAAACATAGACATCATAGTTGATCTTACAGCAGGATACGAGATGTTTTCCATCATGGATGGTTTCTTGGGTTATAATCATATTTGTATTGCCCCTGAATATCAGCATAAAAAAACATTCACATGTCCTTGGGGTACATACTGTTGGAATGTCATGCCTTTTTTCTCAAGAATGCAAGTGCCACATATCAGAGAGCCATGACAACAATATTCCATGACATGATGCACAAGCTAATGGAAGATTATGTGGATGACCTTTTGGAAAATTCGTTGACACAAAAGATCACTTGAATGTGTTAGAAAAAATCTTCAAGAGACTGGAAGAAGTCAAAGTCCGCTTGAATCCCAAGAAATGTGTCTTTGGTGTAACATCAGGAAAACTTTTGGGATACATAGTTTCTCACAAAGGCATTGAAGTTGATCTTTCCAAAGTGAAAGCCATATTAGATATGCCTCCTCCAAAAGGGATAAGTGGACTTAGGACATTGCAAGGTAGGTTACAATCTATCTGATGCTTCAAACACAATTGGCCAACAAGTTTCAACCATTTCAGTATCTCTTGCGCAAGGATATCGCCTTTGTGTGGATTGATAGATGTCAAGAGGCCTTCCAACTAATAAAGGATTATCTATTGTCACCACCTATTCTAATGCTACCAATCGAAGGGAAACCTTTGATTCTATACATTTCTACAACAAATTCAACACTAGGGGCATTATTGGAAAAAAATGAACGTGATGAAAAGGAAAGGGCCATATACTACATTAGTCAGACACTGGTAGGATATGAGCTAAACTATACATCCATTGAATGTGCCTATCTAGTAGTTGTCTTTGCAACTCAAAATTTAAGGCACTACATGTTGAATCACATGACTCATTTAGTGTCAAAGATCAATCCCCTGAAATATCTCTTAAGTCATGCGGCATTGATAGGATACTTGGAAAAATGAGTAATGGTCTTGAGTGAGTATGACATTGAATATGTGGAACGAAAGGCCATAAAAGGACAAGTGATAGCAGATAAACTAGAAGATGCACCTATACAAGGTGATCACCCATTGGTGGAAGAATTTCTTGATGAGTCCATATTTCATGTAGAACCTAAATCACCTTGGAAACTTTACTTTGATGGGCCTCATACTAGTCATGGCTCATGAGAAGGAATACTATTTATCACACCACAAGGAGATTCCATCCCTAAATCATTTAGAATTTCCTTTCCATGTACAAATAATATTGTAGAATATGAGGCACTTGTCATAGGACTCAGAATGGC
>VDFB02358134.1:172418718-172482908 GCA_007258455.2 Sequoia sempervirens | reverse complement strand
TTTAGACAACTTTGTCATATTGCATTCCTTATTGTCAAAAACCCAAAAACATAGTTGCATTTGCATTCCTTATTGTCAAAAACCCAAAAAAACATAGTTGCAGTTGCATTCCTTATTCAAAAAAAACCCAAAAAAATAGTTGCATTTTCATTCCTTATTCAAACAAAATCCAAAAACATAGTTGTCATTTTCATCCTTCTTCCTAATTTGAGCAATCCCTTATATGGTTGAGACTAGGCTTCAAAGAAAAAGAAGACAAATGGCTAATTTTGGACAAGACTCCAACACTTATAACTTTCCTAATGACATGAATCAAAACATGAACCAAGACATATCTTTTATCAATCCTTTCAGTGAAATGAACATGCCATCTTTGTCATGTAACCCCTTCGAACCACTTCGAACCATTTATACAAAGGGACCAAAACAGACAAGTATATGCAGAAGACTTAGAAGTCACAGCACAAAATCTTGATGTAGCCTCCTTCATAGAAGATTTATTCTTACATGACCCACAAAGATATCTAGCCATGCTCTTGGATCAAGGGGCTAAATTTCCACGTGACTTTGACATTAACAATTTGAGATCAGCGTCGCCTGATCACAATACCAACAACAACAACACAAACAACACATCCAACACTAGTCAACCCCAAAACAATGCAAACAATACCTTTGTTGGAGCCACCTCACAAATTTTCAAAAGTACTATCAATGCCACTTCTAATGACACATCCAATCAAAACATAATCATTGCAACATCCATTGGAGGGACACCAACTATGTCACAAGCCATGTCACAATCAATACCTACAATGTCAGCAACGTCCTCATAGTCAATTGGAGCTACCTTTGGATCCTCATCAATGGGGGAATGTGCTTCAAACCCCCTATTTGGAGCTTCATCTAGTAACATGGGAGCATCATCATCAAATTATTTCATTGGTTTTTCATTCAATCCCTTTGGAGGAAGTAAACAACGTATTTTCATTCAAGGACCAAAACCAAACATCAACACATCATCACAACTTAATACCAATACTTCCCAAGGGAAAAACACAAACATTCCCGATGGAAAATTCTATCAATCTAGACAAGGCAATCAGATGACACAACATATGACGTCATTTGGGCACCAAAATATTCAAGGCCAACACATCCCGCAAATATCGACTAATATGGTTGGAGGACACATTCCCACATATGCATCACACATCCACATGCATCAACACATCCCTAATCAAAACTTGCAACATTCAAATCAAAACACGTCATACACCTCACAACAACACATTCCTCAACAAAACTAGAACATCTCATCACAACAAATTGGCACTCATGGGATACCCATCACTCCCATGTGTGATGCTATAAACAATCCTATAATTGACGCTTTGACAACTCAAGTGGAAAACTTGCAAAAAAAAAATAGAGACCATGCAAATGTAAAATAAAAAGCCACACACGTCATATGACCTATGTCTGTACCCTTTCGACACAAGTCTATACATGCCACCATTCCCTCCTGGGTACATGGCACCAAACTTCACTAAATGCAAAGGCAAGACAAACCCCATTGAACACATTCGAGAATTCACAACCAATTGCATGGATATTTCCTATGAACATACATACTTGATGAGACTCTTCCCTAAGAGTCTTGCAAGCCCTGCACTGGAATGGTTTTCCACTTTACAAAAGGGAATAAAATCATGGGATGAACTTGCAAACAAATTTGTGGAAAATTATGCTTATAACATTGACACGGATGTCTCGATCACCAGTTTATGCACACTTACACAAGAAGAAGTTGGTGATACTTTTATCCCATTCTTCCAAAGATGGAGAATTCTAGCAAGTCATTTCCATATTGACATACCTGAGAAATAAAAAGTTGACATGTTTTTCCAAACACTTCTAGGCCCATTGAAATATGGCTTGCAAGTTCACTATTGCACAACCTTCACAAACTTATTCGAAAAGGGTGTCCAACTTGAGAAGGCCGTTATTGCTAAAGGAGAACTAAAATATGGCCCTAAGAACACGAACACAAACCCACTTGCGGACAAGAATAAATATTGAGTCAAGAACATGCGCATTACTAATGATGGCATTGTTGACACTAAGGCGATAAACACCACGGGTCCTGTACTTACTCTTAAAGGAGCTCCACCACAAAATACACCAATGACCACACCGACACCTGTTGCTAATGCCATTCAAAATAGTCAAAACCAAGGGCATCCACAATAGACTAGGCAATTCCCAAAGAGACACACATATACTCCTTTGGGTGAACCAATTGAAGACATCCTTAAGAAGCTCCTTCAAAATAGTGTCATCACATTAGAAGAACCTAAGCCATATCACCCAAGACAATTTAAACCATCATGGTGGGATGACAATGCTTTTTGTAATTACCATCGTGCTAAAGGACATAAAACCTCTTCTTGTCAACAACTAAATAATTTTGTACAAGACCTCATTGAAAATCGCACAATTGAATTGGGTGGACCATAATTTGCATCAAATGCAAACCATACTATTCACAAAAACCCACTGCAAGACCATGGCTCGAATAATCCCTCAACGTTAGGTCCTAAGACAAATAATAATTGTGCCAACTATACCCACACCGCCTTTGATTATTTCGGTGGACCCATTATTAATCACTTATGAGTTTCTAATGAATATGTCAATACTAGTACTGTCAAAAGATCACCTAAATGCAATGTCACTACCCATGGTGGCAAAGTCACTATAGCTGGTCCTCCTCCCCCTAGGAAACTAAAAAATTACAATACACGGTCCATCCACTAAGAAATCACAATCAAGTCCATCCGCCAAGCAGTTGCAACCTACGGGACAATTTAACCTTATTGACCAACTAGGAAAAACACCTGCTCAAATTTCTATACTTGAGTTGCTACGCATTTCTCCTATGCATAAGGCCATACTTGACAAAACTTTACAATATTCCTCTGTCCCTCATGACATTGATGTCAACCAATTTGAAGCCATGGTGGGATACCCCACTACACCCCATCACATAACATTTTCAGATCAAGACTATTTGTCACCAAAATCCAATCATAACGACACCTTACACATTGAAGTCTTTATCCATAAACATAACGTCAAATGATTTTTAGTAGATGGTGGAGCAGGACTGAACATATGCTCCTTAAAACTAGTTAAGGCTCTAGGATTTTTTGATGCTTGTGTAGATGCTACAAAGAGCATTGTTATAAAGGCATATGATGACGAAGAATGTTCCTCTCGACGTGTTATCACTCTTCCTATTAGAGTTGGGCCAGTCATTATGGATATGACATGTCAAGTCCTAGATCTTGAGTTTCCCTATAACATCTTGCTTGGTTAGCCTTGGATTCACGCCCTCAAAGTTGTTCCATCCACCTACCACCAATGCCTGAAGTTTCCTTGTGACGAAAAAAAAATCACCATATATGGAGACCCCAATCCTTTCCAATATTGCACCAATCTAAGGGGTATTTCAGAACATCAAGTGCCCATTAACTGAGAAGCTTCAACCTCCTCTTCTTCTAAATTCATTGACCCATCCATGCTTGCCAAATCATCCATGTCCACTCCTTCCACTTCTACCACACCATATCCCTCCATTCTGAAGGTCGATCCCAATGTCAAGATCCAGGATGAAGGATGTGGAGAATATGAATTGAACACGACATACTGCATCACCAAAATACCCAAGTCTCCTAAGGCTTATGGTTGACCTTGTTTTAGAATAGAGCCTAAGAAAATATTCAAAGTTCCTCCAACGTGGATTTTTATAAAATGGGGAGAAATGAGTAAAGAAGACATCAAGGATATATCAACATGGATTTATAAAGACCCAGAAGATCCATCCCCATTACCAATCCAGATATATGGAAAAGGCTATCATATAATGAAGGAAAAGGGCTATAATGGAACTAGTGGCCTTGGAAAAAATAAAATTGGAATGTGGGAACCTATAATGCCTCCCCAAAGACCAAAACTTCTTGGACTAGGGTTTGGACTACCCTAAAATGATGATTGACATACTAATGTACTTTCGAGTGAGAGCATGAATGCTTCAGAAAGTGTCAAGACTATTGAGGAATCCCTTACCGAAACAGATTCCCATGAGTGTGAATTTGGCTCCCAACGATCCATGAGTGACTGTTACCTTGACGAATTGTTCCTTGAACCTGGAGAACCTACATTTGAAGAAAGATTCTAGAAAATGTTTAAAATTGATCCAACACAGAATAATGACATTCCTAAACTCCCAAGGAAATGAGAAGACTGGGATAGACTCTTTTGCCCAAGGAAAAATGACAAGTCTAAAGCATCTTCTAATCCCATTGGCCATAACCCTGTCATAACTTTCTAGCCATCTGACAATAATGACCCTCATTTGGATTCATCTGACTCACCACATGACACTACTGACCCCAATTCTAGTCCATTTGTCCCTTATTTTGACAATGAGTATGAATCAAGTGAAGGAGAATATTGGATAGAATCCGATTGGGAGGTGGATGATGACAATTTTATCTTTAACCTCTTTGAATCCATTTGCGTGCTTTTTGTGTCCTCCCCACCATTCACCAATACTAATGATGGTATCTCCTTATTCTACCCACAATTAATTGATTGGGATCAACAATGCCCCCCAGTTATGGACATATTTCAGAATGATGAGGCCATTGCAAAATTCATGGGACTGTGTGAGGGCATACCAAGTGGAGACCATGAGGCTAGATTTTCTATTGACCTAGATTGTGTAGCCTACTTTGGGGAGATTGTTCCATCCTCTAGTCACAAAATGAAAAATAAAAATAAAAGAAAAAATGACACGTCTTTAGGTGAAAACCGAAAGGCACCTTCTGACGATAAAAAAGTAAAAATAAAGGACGTATCTATGGGTGAAAACCTCTTTGAGGCGCCCAAGGATGGAGGACTGGACTTTCTCCCCGTGACTTAGGAAAGATCAGAAATGCTCATAGAGGACACCATAGAAGTCAACATAGCTACAAAAGACAATCCCAAAATTGTCCTCTTTGCAACATCTTTGACAAAAGAGGACTGAATTTCACAAATTCTTTTCAGGGCATAAGATTAACTTTGCATGGTCCTATGTCGATATGTCTGGGTTGGATCCAGAACTCATCTTGCACCATTTTCCATTACTTCCAAATGCTAAACTAGTAAAACAAAAGCTGCAAAAAATGCACCCACAAATCGCCTTGTTAGTCAAAGTGGAACTCAAGAAATTGCTAGATGTGGGATTCATACGGTCAATAGATTATGTTGAATGGATTTCAAATCTTGTACCAGTCACAAAGCCAAACGGTCAAATACACATCTACACAGATTTTCAAGACCTGAATAAAGTGTGTCCAATGGATGACTTTATGTTACCAAACATAGACATCATAGTTGATCTTACAGCAGGATACGAGATGTTTTCCATCATGGATGGTTTCTTGGGTTATAATCATATTTGTATTGCCCCTGAATATCAGCATAAAAAAACATTCACATGTCCTTGGGGTACATACTGTTGGAATGTCATGCCTTTTTTCTCAAGAATGCAAGTGCCACATATCAGAGAGCCATGACAACAATATTCCATGACATGATGCACAAGCTAATGGAAGATTATGTGGATGACCTTTTGGAAAATTCGTTGACACAAAAGATCACTTGAATGTGTTAGAAAAAATCTTCAAGAGACTGAAGAACATAAGATCCACTTGAACTCTAAGAAATGCTTCTTTGGTGTAACATCAAGCAAAATTTTGATATATGCTCGACAAAGGCATTGAAGCTGATCCTCGCCAAAGGAAAGTTTGTTATATTAGACATGCCTCCTCCAAAAGGGATAAGTGAACTCAGGACATTGCAAGGTAGGTTACAATCCATCTGATGCTTCATAGCACAATTGGTAGACAAGTGTCACCCATTTCAATATCTTTTGCGAAAAAGTATCCCTTTTGTGTGGACAGATAAATGTCAGGAGGCCTTCCAAAAAATAAAAGAATATCTACTATCACCACCTATTTTAATGCCACCAATTGAAGGGAAACCTTTGATTCTATACATTTCTACAACAACTTTATCACTGGGGGCATTACTGGCACAAAATGACCATGATGAGAAGGAAAGGGCCATATACTACATTTGTCAGACACTGGTTGGATATGAGCCAAACTATACATCCATTGAATGTGTTTTGTCTAGCAATGGTCTTGTTGCTCAAAATTTAGCACATTAAGCATGTTGAATCACAAGACGCACTGTGCAAAAAGATTGATCCCTTGAAATATCTCCTAAGTCGAGCAGCATTGACAGGTCGTTTGGAAAAATGGGTTATGATATTGAGTGAGTATGACATACAATATGTGGAATGAAAGGCCATAAAAGGACAAGTGATAGCAGACGTAATCCAGCGTGATTCACCTATACAAGGAAATCATCCATTGGTAGTAGACTTTCCTCGATGATTCCATATTTCATTCTAACCTAAATCACCTTTGGAAACTCTTTTACTGATGGGTCTCTTATACTAGTCATGGTTCGAGTAGGAATACTGGTTTTATTACACTACAAGGAGATTCCATCCCTAACTCATTATGCATTGCTTTCCATGTACAAAATAATATTGCGTAATATGAGGCACTTGTCATAGGACTCAAAATGGCCATAAAATGGAAAATTAAAAATCTCGCATGTCCTCAGATTCTTGGTCATCAACCAAGTCAACAATGACTATGACACCAAGGATGAGAAGCTAATGCCCTAGAAATGAACGGTTGCCATTTTTCATTCATACTTCCACATGCTTGCTTTTAAACAAATTTTGAGGGCACAAAACAAGGCAGTAGACGCAATGGCTACAATTGGATCTCTCCTAGACATTCCAAGTAACATGCCCCAATTTGAGTTCTTGGTGGAACAACTTTTGGTTCCTGCATATGACATTCTAGAATCAGAGATGGTTTGCGAGATTTTTGGTCCCAATTCTCCATAGTATCAAGACATCTATGACTATCTCAAGTCCCAAACCCTTCCCCCAAACCTATCCAACAACCAACGAAAGTTCTTTATTCGTAAGGCCACCTGATACACCATCATCAATGACACCCTATATTGTCATAGCTTTGACAATACCCTTCTTTGATGTCTCAACACTAATGAAGCACAAACAACCTTACGCGAGGTACATGAGGGTATATGTGGATCTCATTCAATTGGTCCTACTTTAGCCAAGAAGATCACGAGACTTGGGTATTACTGGCTGACTATGGAAAAGGATGCACTTGAGTTTGTTAGGACATGTCGCCAATGTCAGATACATAGTTATTTAATTCATGCACTAGCATAGGAACTTCGGTTGATTACTTCTCTACGGCCTTTTGCATAATGGGGACTTGACCTCATGGGAAAAATCCATCCTACCTCATCCAATGGCCACAAATTCATTATCACTGCCACTGATTACTTCACTAAGTGGATTGAAGCCATCCCCCTCACATACATAACCAACAAAAAAAATTCCAAATTCATCCTCAACTACATCATCTTCTGGTATGGTGTACCCCAGTCCATCATCACAAACAATAGGTGACCTTTCAAAAATCAAGATGTTCATGAGTTATGTGAACACTTTCGCATCCAACATTATTTTTCCACACCATATTACCAACAAGGAAATGGTCAAGTTGAGGCATCCAATAAGACAATCATCAAAAATTTTAAGAAGACAAGAATGATGCTGGCCATGACTGGAACATCCAACTTAACCCTTCTCTATGGACTTACCACACCAACATTTTGCACACCTGTAGGAGTCACTCCATTTTCCTTGCTCTTTGGAGTTGAAGCCATCTTTCTCATCAAGGTTGAAATTCCATCCTTAAGAGTCTCCATGAAGCATTTGATCAATGATGAAGAATATAGATAGTCATGAATACATGAATTGGAAATGTTAGAGGAACACATACATAATTCCTCAAATCATTTACAAGAATATCAAAATAATTTTTCTCATACTTACAACAAGAGGGTTATGGTCAAAAAGTTTGACATTGTGACTTGGTCCTAATGCCAAATCCTAAAAATAAATTCGACAGAGAGAAACTTGGCAAGTTCGAGCCAAATTCACTGGGTCCTTACGTCATCACATCCTCTTTTGGTTTTGGAGCATATTAGCTAGCCACTCCAAATGGTGAACAATTGACAAAGCCTATCAACAGTCTACATATTCAAAATTTCTATGCATAGCATCAAAAAGCTAGGCCAAAACCATAAAAATACAAAAATATAAAATATAAAAAAAATCACACCATGAAAATTGGCAATAGGTGTCTTGGTGACAACCAAAAATTAAAAAAAAATGACAAAAATAGTAAGAGAAATAATTCATCCACAGTGAAACCCCGTAAAATGTGTGTTGATAAGCACATGGTGAAAACCTCGAAAGTCAGTGCACCATGTAGTCGGTCTTTGCTCCGCTTTATCTACTAATATCACTCTATCTACCTTAGTCCATAATAAACACCCACTTTTCTAACACCATCTTGACACCACATCGTGAGACCCCATCATTCCTTTCATGGCTAACAATGGTTGACATCAAGTCCTACATACCGTCCATTTGTCACCCCAAGCATGTCCTTTACACATCCTTCAAACTTGACTAGTTTAGGACCTGAATGGGGGCATTCCTTTATCATCCGACAGTGCATCGCGACGCGGGTTCCGCTTTAATCAAAAATGTCCAAAAAGACCTAAAATTAAAATGTCTTAAAAAGACCTAAAAATCAAAAAAGTCCTAAAAAGACTCAAAATCATAAAATGTCTTGAAAAAAGACTCAAAATTGAAAATGTCCTTAAAGAAATATTAAAAATAAATAAAAATATGGCAGTTCAATAAAACAGTAGTCAGATATGTTTAAAAATAGTCATGTCAATCAGCTCTTTTGTCATTTGTCGAATCCACGCTATGTCTTTATGCGCCCTTAAGTTATGTAGGCAAGGTTCATCTCTAGGCCCCCGGTGACATTAGGGTCAAATTTTTAGGTTTTCAAAATAAATCATGACTCAATCTTTGGTCATCAATACAAAGTCATTGGTCATGTCAAACTATGAGTTCTCTATGTATGACTTTAGGCAAGGCCATCAATCGATCACCGAGGTCAAGACTAGGTCAGCTTCCATTAGGTTCATGACACCGTGACCGCACACGCAAGGTCCCTAAGACAAATGTGTCATTCCAAAAATAGACAAACTCCTTCAACAAACTAACACACAAACATTTAATCAATAATGCTAATCACATAAACATTCTCTCAACATCACATGTAGTCAATTCCGCTAACACTTCCGCCGTAATTCCCAAGGCCAACAAAAGTCAAATTAAATCGGTTAAAACTAGTCAAATGGTCAGCTCTTGGTCATTCTTCAGATGTGTCCTTCTAAGGATCGCCTTTGTCATTTACTGGTGCCTTAGGATGCGTCCTTCCTAGGCATCATCACCGTCATCTGGCTTTTGAGGGATTCTCTTGACATTTGAGGATCGATCCTCTCGACATCGACATTATTCAGGATGTGTCCTTGAATTTGGAAAACTTTGACATTCGACACCTAGACATCATCAAACATGACAACTTTGGCATTTGACATCATCAAACTTGGCATCTTGACATTAAAACACCTAACATTCAGACATACTTGGCAAACACTTGGCAAACATTATCTTGGCATTTGGTCCTTTGATCTTTCATCATGCTACTAGTTTCTCAAGGATGTCCTCACAACATGATTTAGAGAAGCAATAATATATCATGATGATGGGCTTGTCTTGTCTTTTTCAAGCAGTCATGTTGCTAGTTCCTCAAAGATGTCCTGGCAATAGGATTTAGAGGAGCAACGACATTTCATGACTTGTCTTTATTGTTTGTTTTTCTTCTTTTGGTTGGTTGTGGAAAAAAGACTGGGGCAGTAATGCTCTTAGTATGAGTCATGATCATCCTTGTCTGCAAATGCTTGTCTCATGTGATGGTACAAACTTGCACACCATCAATATATGTCATATCATAGTTTTTTTGGCCATTACAATAATCCGCCCAATGATGATTAAGAGCAATAATTGTTAATTCTTGTAGTAACATGTTGAAGGATTTGGTCTCCGTGCTAACATTCATCTCCTTTTGTCTTGTCATCTTGCCTCGTCCATCTCATGATGATATCGTATGACATACAAAAACATAAGTGCATACGTGATCATATAGGCATTGCATTAGGTTTTTACACATTCACATAACATGTAAGTGCATACATCATCCATATCATTAAAACACATATATCACATCATAAGATTGCATCATCCATACATATACAATCATACATTACGCATCCATATAGAACATCATCATAACATCATATCATCATGGAATATAAGCATAAATAACCATCATATCATCATGGCATCTCATCATAAGTAGCTATCATAAAAGCATACATGGTAGCTATCATAAAAGCATACATGGCCTAGCATATAAAACACGTCATCATAGGAATCATAAATGCATAAATCACATCACATAGGCATCATATAGTCATCATAACTGCATCATCATAAGCATCATCAGATAAGCATATATCATAAACATAATCAACACATGACATCATCACATAACATAAAGCATATAGGCTGCATCAAAACTACATCATATATAATCTCAAAAATCTTGTCACAAGATAGGAGTCATGAGATATCCCAAAAATAGAGCTCACAAGCTCGATGGTCAAAATATATAGTGTCATAACATAATGTTTAAAACATGATAATAAGAGAACAATGTCAAATTCCCCTAAGTTGAACTCTCCTCATCCCATTGAGGAGAAGACCGAGGTGAATGATGCTTGGTGGTAGGAACTGATACTGATGACATAAGGGACACGATAACATGAGTCTTTGAGGCTACTGCAACATGAGTCTAAGAGGCTGATGGATATGTAACTGGAGGCTAGTTGTGCTCTGACCTATGCCCTGACCCATATGGCCCATGGTTGTGGCTCGACCTATGTCCTGAGGAATTCCTGTGAGAATGGTGAGATCGGTGCCTTGATGAATGCCCTAAGGAAGTAGAGCCACCCACACTGCTCTGGCTACAAATTTTGTGAGTATGGTTGCTACTCCCTGACCCTGTCCTTGTCCTGCTATAAGATCTCAATAAACCTGGCTCCCTCTGATCAGTAGGCACTACTCTCTCATATAACATGTGATATTGACCCCTACTCGTGTTGACCCTAGCTAGCTCCCTCACCACATCACCAACTAGCCCTATACACAACTAAGCAAACTGACTGCACTAGCACTCGGTCTCCCACCGTCAAATCTCTATCTAATCCCTCTCAAAATGTGTAACCTCAAGCTCTACCCATAGGGATTTGATCTTTGTAGTGGCCTCATCTAGTCTCCTCTCCATGTCTGCCAATCGTTGATCCACTATAGCATCTCACGGCAATGGCGGCACACTAGATATGTCTGGCTCTCCATCTATCATCCACTCCCAGAGCTACCTCTCTGCCTCATCCATCTCATCCCCAATATCCAACTCATTGTCATATTCATCAACTCCCTCCTCTCCTCCCCTGACATCTAGAGCCACCTCTGCTACATACACCTCCTCCTGCCTCTCCTCCTCCTATATCCCCTCGACCTCTGGTTGTCTCTCCTCCTCCTACCTCACCCGCCTCTGCCTCTCCTCCTCTTGTCTCCCCTCATCCTCTGGTTGTCTCTCCTCCTCTTGTCTCACCTCCTCTTTCCTAGGCCCCTCATCTCTCTCCTCCTCCTCAAGCACCTCGGGGATAGCATCTAAGGCTGCTCTCTCCACTGGCTACCTCACTCTCCTGGCCTACCTCCCTCTATCCACTCCTCTCCTCCTCCTCCCACCACATCTGCCATCTCCTCCATTTCCTCCATCATCCCGCCCCATCTCCTCAGCCTCTGCATCCTTGGCCTTCGTCTCTCTCTCCACCTCTCCGGCCTCCTTGTTGCACCTGTGGTATAACTGATCCGCGATCAACGGGTGTTGGTCTATCTGGATCTGTAAAGGGAATCGGTCTATGTGTCTGCCACCATAAGTCATAATTTGTAGACATCTCTAGATCTATGGGACCTCCACTCCAACCCCATGGCTGTGCCTCCAACCCATCTATCTGATGCTTGGGAAATGGTACTGATATGGCGAGACCCTATGTAGGCTCTCACGATGATCTAGCATACTCCACAGTCCCCATAAGCACACCTTGTTGCTCCCCAAACTAATGTAGTACCCGCTAGGGAAAGTACATCTCAATGATAAGTTGTGACTATACAGTGCTACCAATTAGATATCGAAACTTCCTACAAAATGATAAATGATCTCCTTCTCTGGCCCACTGCACGTAATCCTTGTACGACCTCCAGACAAATGCAGTCATGGTGTCAATCTGATGCCACCAGTATCCAGTCTCTCTAACTCTCATATGCTAAGGAGCTCCCACATTTAATAAAACATATGACATTCCCTCTACTAGCTATGGTCTTTGAATCGATGGACAAAAGATGGGAATGTGCTCCCAAGCCCAAATCATCAGCAATTTCATCCCGTAGCTAATGCTACTCACACCCCTTAATGCTACCTCGTGCATCTGATGATATAACATACCAAGAAAATAGGTCCCCCATCCAAAAACTATCCTGTCCCATCGCATCCACACTAGCACATCTCCCCATTCGATCGAGAATTCATGTCCCCGTCGATCTAGAATCAGGACTTCAGCAATCAAAGTGCATAACATGGCATCCCACCATGGATAGTGCTCAGTCAGGTACTCCCACTGAATCTCATTTCCCTCAACACCAAGGCCCATCCCATTATCTGCCTCATACAGCTCAGTCATAGCCTGGACTCCCTGGTGTGCATCATACACCACCCGCTCCCTTCTGATCAGAATATGCAGAATCTTATACACATCCTCTAGAGTAATGGTGGCCTCCCTCGTCGGCAAATGGAAATAATAGGTCTGAGAGTGCCATCTCTTAACCAGTGCTATCAGAAACCCCCTATTAGCTCGAATAATGGGAATATAGGTGACACAGTACAATCCTAGTCACATCAATCGTCTTTGCTCTTGATATGTCAACTGATCTCGGAACGCATATGTGGATGGCCTAAACTCGCGTGTATAGATCAATGGTAACCATTTTTGCACATGCAGAAACAAGAGTCAGCACATTCTTGAAAATCATTATTACCATCTATCTAATTAAACATAAGCAAAAAAGTGAGCCTAAAACTAAGTCAACTCGGTCAACCTGCTTCTAAAATGATAATATGCGTTGACATCATTTGCGTGTCAATCTGGCACTTGCATCATTTTGACTAACAAATGTGTCATCCTCAATTGCTTGCATCGAACCACCCATCAAATGTGTCACCTAAATCAAATGTGTCACATGGCTCCTTGTATGTGTTGCAATCTTGCGAATGTGTTGCTGCACCTATCACTTGCGTTGTAATATTGTGAATGTGTCTTGATAATAGGAAAATGCATCTCACCTAATCAACCCCTAATGCATCTATTGTGATTGCGTCAAATGTGGCCACAAATGCGACTTACACGAACGCATATGCGTATTGGCTCATTTGTTGACCTTCCTAAAAACCCTAAAAGTGCACGAAAAAAATGATAAAATGGCAAGGCAGGTGTGGGGTACATACCAGTGGGTTTGCGCCCTCTAGTCGTCTAAAGGTCTAGACAATGTATCAATGCTCGGTAACGAGAATCACCATCTTCGTGTGTGATCTCTTAGCTCTGAGCTCTCCAAATTTACAAGTGTGAAAGTGAAAATGAATTGACTTTTACCCATTTTCAACCTATTTATAGGGTCAAAATGGGATTTTCTTCAACTTTTTATTATTGAAGGCTCATTTAACCAACTTTGACCAACCTTTTGGCTGACTTAAACATGTCAAAATTTGAAACCGCTTGTGCCATTGCTTTTTTGGTCATCAAATTAGCTTGTCGGGACACTTTCCAATTTTTTTGTCACTAGGCCAAAATTTGAAAATATTCCCAAGGGGGGCATAGATACTCCGTACCTTCATTGGGGCATGTTTTTGACAAAATTTTCTTTGTCACAATGCAACAAGCTACATTATGATTGTTAGTTGGCCAAATTTGCACCCCTATGCCAAGCTATGAAATAACTCAGCAAATTTGGACTAACATGGGACTACTTTCATGTTGTGGGTATCCTATTGTGAAAGCAAACCTTCAAATTATGGGTTGGCTCCCATTTTGATGGTGTCACCTAAACTATTCCTTGTTCGGAAAATAGGAGAAAGAAACATGAAAGAAAGCTAGCCCCTATGGTGATGCACCTAATTTGATTTCTCAGACTCATACAGCTACTTTCACACATAGTTTCATCAAAAACTCAGCTTAACTTGACACAACTCAAATATTTAAATATATTAATGCATAAGTATTTTGTAAGGAGGTTTGGTTATCTTAACATTTCTGAAGGAAAGGAAATCTTTCACAACTAAAAACCTATTTGAACCACCACACAACTTACAACTTGCACTGATATATATTTATCCTACCTAAAGGTGCTAAAATGAGACAAACATTGAAGGAGTTACCAAAACTCACAAGAACATTCATCAATCACCACACTGCACACAATGAGATAGCTTCAAAGAAGGTAAAAAACTAAATTTCATTAATAAAATGGTGTCACATACTACTATACATGTCTGATATTGAGTCACAATGTTGTCCTCTGCCTAAAAAAAGCTTCAAAGTAAGCTACAATGCCCTATAGAAAGAAAGAAAGAACTCCTAAAAAACTCAAGTCTGAAGATACTTAAGCAATTTTGAAACAACTGCCCAAACAAGTCCTTATAGAACCCCTAGTCTGATGCAGCACAAAGGCCAAAAAAGAACCTTCTAAAACTCCTCCAAAAAGCCTCCAAAATGCAGAAAAGTCAAGCTCTGACCCAACCATACCAAAAGCATGACAAAATTGCCTCCAAAATGGTCCCATTTCCTCCAAAAGCCTAGTCAAAGACAACTTTCACATTTTTCACATGTTGGTCAATATTCCAAAGTCTCCACATGCCTCCAAGCTATTTTGACTCACACTTTTAGTGTGTTTTCAAAGCACATGACTCAACTAAACCTCCTTTGACTAGATCTTAAAAGCACATGCCTTTTCATTTTGCATTTGAAAAATAACATTTAATTAAATGGTTTATAATTACACCATTTAATTAAATGCTTTACATTTGAAATTAAAATGCAAAAATAAAAAGGCTCAAACAATTGTTTTCTATGATTTGGTCTCCAAATTATCAGGTTCAATTACACTCTTTTGACCCAAACTTGAAAATCAAGCCTCCTTATTTTGTCTTACATACAACACTTAAATAAGGTGATTTATAATTGTCACCTAAATGAATGTTCTTATATTTCATGCTTCATACAAAATAATAGCATTTGACTCAAAAAGTGCTTTGAAACAAGGCAAAAAATCCTAAGTTCATAAGGGGAGCCCCCTAGACACGTATGAGTGCAATGTGAAGGTATTAGATTTAGTAAAAATCTTAAAAATAAAAGGAAAGAATGCCTTAAGAAACACAACAAAGAAAAATGAAAGAAAAGCATTCATTTCTTCCATCAAGATTTCTATAAGCTCTCATCTGCCGACCTGGGGTTTGCACTCGAGCTTTCATGGAGGATTTGTGGAGTTTTTTGAAGCTTCATGCTGAGTTGAGGTCATGTTGGGTAAGTTTCTTCTACATAACCCTTGCACTCTTTTCCATCTTTCAGTGAAAATAAGCTCCATTTGAGGTTTGTTGCAACAAAGAGTGAACATTTTGTGTTCTTTGGTATTACTTCAATATAGGAATCTTTTTTTTTTGTAGAAGAACACTCATTTTGAGCTCTGTAGCTGCAATGAATGAAAAAACTTGTTTTTCAATGCATTCTCTTGAGATACCTGTCGTGGCCTCCACACTTTTGCATTTCTCTGTAGATTCTAAAAAACCATGGCATCTTGTTTTCATTGTGATAAATCTAGCAAGACATAATATGAATGATATTTCATGAAATTTTATTAGTTGAAACAAAGTTGTCTCTGTCAATTGTTCCACAAATCAAATGCTGCCCTATGAACAAAAAATGATTTGTAAAAAAAATGATTCAATGCCATTGCACAGTACGGGCATAACTCAAGGGTTCTATACATCTTTTCCATTCCTTCATGAGCACTTCCTTTTACCTTAATTGTGTCTTTGATTGCATCTATTTTTGTTGGTATCGATGGTTTTCACTTTTGCTTCCTCTGAAAATGAAAAAATAGAAGCTTCTCTATATTTTTTTTTTTTAAAAACCCTTAAAGTTCCATATGACTCTTTGAGAGATGCAATATAATGTGTCATTTCCTTTTGACTGGTGCACTTTGACACAAGGGTTGCAAAGAAAATTGACAATAGCATTTGCATTTAACAGAGCTTCAATTTACTATCACAGACTTATGGCTTCACTCTCTTTGTTTTATCCTTGGCACCTTAATACTTTATTTTTACCTGAGATTCTTTGCAACAAGGTCATGCTCTGTGTCATTGGAATACCTTTCATGTCTGTCACTGTGAAAAAATATGTATATCCCTCATTATTTTTATCATGGCCTTCCTTGACATGGAGACCCTCAGTGAATAGTTTGTGTTTTTTTTCTTTTTCTTTGATTTTCCATTGTATACATCTAAACTAGTTCCATTAGATTTCTTATCAAGATTCCCATGAAACTCACCATTTTTCAGTTTTCGTAGATATCCCAAGATTTCCATCTTGTCCACACAAAATTTTATGTTCCTATTGATTACACAAGTTTGATCCAGAAACCTCAGCTAAAAGATATTGAGTTCAATTTGATCCATAAAAAATAGATTCAACAAAGATTGAAATAGGAAGATGATAAACCAAATATTTGTGTTCCACCATCAAAGCTCGGATCTCCATGTCTCCAAAAGGAGGGAAGCAAAATAAATACCCGTGAAACTCACCATTTCCCTTGAATGGATGCATCCAATGATGTTTCTCATGACAGTACAAAGTCTGAACCTTGGACATAGATGACTACCAATCCTCACCCTTCATTGTTACTTTCATGGTGCCTCTTGCTTACTCTCTAGACTGTATTATAAGCTTCATGATGATTGTGACTGTCCTTTTCAACTCAAGGTGAACTGTGGCTTTATCGTTTCAAGGTTACTAGCACCTCCACAAAATTTGTTGTCTCTTTAAACTACCTTTTGAAAATGTCTCTTTACATGCCTTGATTACTCATTTTGAGGGAAGAGTTTGACTATCTTTTGATGCATTTTGACTATACTTGGAACAAAATTCTTGCCACTATTATTTTCAACTCAAGGCTATTCAATGATTAATAAGTCATTATTGTGTTGAAAGTGACTGTCAGCATACCTTTTATTTGAAATTCTCTTGTTCCCTTTTTCTCAATGTTAGATTTGATAGCAGGGATCTTCTTCTCCATCATCTGGTGAAGAACCCTAACTGGAATTATTTGCAAGTAATCTCCTTTCAATCAAGTCTAAACTCTTCAGAGTAGGATAATAGCTATAATTCATCATATGTTGATTACATTTCACACACAATTCCATGACTTGTTAACATATTTTGGATGAATGCATTACCTCGGTTAAGTTCTTCTTTACTGCATATGATTCCAGAAGCTCTTCAAATTTAACCAGGAGGGCACTACCCACCTCAAATGCTTGTCTAATAATAGGACCCAAATCCTCCCCATTACTGATTTTTAGAAGCCAATGCTAATTCCTCCCCTCTATCTCCATTTTCTACAACACTTCTTTTCCTTTTAGACTGCACTTATTTGAAACTTAGTGGTTGTTCTTTGCCTCATGAATGCTAAAACTATACGCGTGCATCAACTGTTACAAAAGCTTCTTTGATCATTTCTCTTGAAACCCCCTTGTCACTGTAACTTGACAATGAGATGAACTATCTATCTTCATTGAGGTATCTTCCTTTCTAAACCATCACTAAAAGATGTCATGAATGCACCTTACTCAAAGCATGTTTTAGGACTTTCATGCACACAAATATAAGGGTTGTCATTTATTGTCCTGTGACAATGGTACCTAAGATGATGGTACTGCCCCTCTCTATTGGACTTTGCTCCCTTCTGCATTTAAGACTTGCACTTACAAAAGTTTTCCTTCCTGTCAAAGACTATCTCCATTACAGAGGTTTTTGTCTCCTAATCTATTTGTCATTGTAAAGAATCTATGACTCTTAAATGCCCTGATCACAGTCCTCTTTATTTGCTTTAATCTTTTCTTTTCTTTGTTGCCTCAAGAAAAAATCTCTTTCTGTAAATTTCAACCTCCTTTACATTTTCATTCTTTTCATTGTCATGGCAACTGTCCTCCACACTTGGCACCGTTTCTTGAAAATCAAGGGTTTTAAACAACTATTATACCCTTTTACTTGCAAGGTTTGAGGGGTTGTCACTCATATAGGACTGTCCTTAATCTACATTGCTTTGTTCTTTGATACAAACATCAACACTTCTATAGACTAGGGTTCATGATGACTACTACCTTGATCACAATTTTGCCCCTCTCATGCTTGTACTTGCTCCTTTTGTTTCACTTGAAATTCTTCTATAAGCATTTCTCATTGTTTCATTTTTTTGCAAAAGTAGGGTGACTTTCCAATCTCAGTTTGCATTACTCCATACAGAATGGATGCTTCCCTATCTTTTGATGCCCCTACTATTGCATTGGTGACTGCCTTTCTCATGATTTAATCATCACTGCATGTTCATTATAACTCATGATAGTTGTAGCATGAAACCATCCACTATCCCTAACTTCCATGACACTCATTGATGTTTTTTTTTATAACACTTGTCATTGAAAGGATGCCTATTTTGATTATGATTGCCTATCTCATATTATGGTTCTATTAAGTGATTATTTCTCATTGATGATAGTGAACTGGTATTGGCACTAAATCTTTGTTTTCATCTATGATTTTGGCATCAAGCTTGTACTGAAATCCTTTATTTTTGTAAAAGCCTATCAACTTATTGCCATGAGTGACATGTACTTGCTTAATGTAACCACCATGTGAGACTGCCACTAGCTTTTTTGCATCTTTTGAATCAAATAATGAAAGTTGATCAATTGGTATGATCCCATCTTGATTTAATGCATCTAGAATATGTTTATCATTGATTTGATCAAGTTGCTCATTTTCCTATCCCTCTTAAAACATCAAAGGGCAGCATGTTGGGCTCAACCCTCATGGGAGCCACATTTTACACCACATCTTGTAATTAGTTGAATTAGAATAGTAACAAAGAATTGTCCTAAATCTGCACAAGGTACAAACCAATTAGATAAACAAAGCATATCATAGGTGTGTTTGATACTCCTTTCTTATTTTCATGAACACTTATGGTATGCTACTATTTCAATGCTTATGGACATCAAATTACATGTTTATGGATGTTTTGCATATATTTTGATTAGGGACCTTTCATTGCTCTAACAACACTATTTTTTCAAATGCAAGAAGCCTAGGAGCAGCGAGGAGAGCATCAAGTAGAAGCAGAGTAGTGGGAAAGACCGAGATGATGCGGAACCAGGCCAATGGGATTCGTCATTCCACCAGGCAATGACGGGTCCCTTTTCATTTTATATGCAATTTCTTTTATGTTATTTGTAGGTGTATAGTATTTTCTTTATAAGCATTAGAATAGCTAGTCCCTTGGCTTGTGAGGGACATTATACGCTCATGATTATCAATAAAGATTACATTTGCAATTAATGTTGGTTCTCTCTCTTATTCGTATGTAATTGCAAAACTTGGAATAAATGCAATCTATTTTTTATGCACATTAATGAACTTAGCAAAACATGATGTATCTTTTAATGTTTAAATGAAAATACAAAAGAATAAATGATAAGTTACCAATTTCAGCTAGGAGCCAAAATCAGGTAACAATGACAAAGAGGGGCAAAATGTAGACACATAAAAATGACCTAGGCCTACAAGCTCTATTTTCACCACTTTCCTCCTTGCATAATTAAAATATTTAATTATGTCCTATAGTCCACTCTCAACTATTAATTAAATAATGCATAATTATTTAATTAATTCATGTATTTTATTCCTCTTGATTATTTAAATAAATAAATTTTATTTATTTATTTAAATGTGTTATTAATTCTCTAATGTCTTTCCATAATTAAATAAATTCTTAAATTTATTTAATTATCTTTTGTCCATTAATTCTTCTTGATTATTTAAATAAATAAATTTTATTTATTTATTTAAATACGTCATTGATTCCTTCATTTCTTCTCATAATTAAATGAATTATTTAATTTATTTAATTATTGTCCACCTTGGCATTTTCTCAATTTTAAATAAAATTATTTATTTAAAATGGTCCCACTTTCTAATTTTTCCCTCTTTTAGTAAATAATTCAAATTAATTATTTACTATCACATGACCCACCTTTTATAATTAAATTAATTTTTAATTCAAAATAGCAATTTTCCTCCATAAATCAAGTAATTTCTAATATTATTTGATTTTCCAGCTCTCTCTTTTTCTGTGCCATTCTTATCTCCTTGTCACATGCATTTTCAACCCTTGATTTGATTTTCTCAAATCAAATCTTGTCCACTCATTTCAAATTTTCCCTAATGTTGCCCTAACCCTAATTGTGGGTTGTCATATTGAATCTTGTCCATTGATTCTAGGGCATTTGTCAATCTTCAAGCTTGGCCATTCATCCAAAATTGACTTTTCTATAAAATGGCAATTTTGGCCTCATTTGACACACTTCATCTCATGACATCTTAGCTCTTGCAATCTTTTCTTTGGCATACTTCACATCTTTTTGGCATTTTGGCATTTTAGGCGTACTTTATTCTTTGCTTACTAGTTGCATAGTTGCATAGCATTTCATTTGTGATCAAATCCTTCAACATTTTGCTTAGGTCTTGGCATGGTCATAGATTGCTCACACAAAATCTGAGGGAAAACTACATATTGCAGCAAATAGAGAAGGTGTAATGGAGGTCAATCATGGAGTTTGAAGATATTTGGTGAGATTATTCCTTTTATTTTCATGTTTTCCTCCTTTGTGCTTCATTATTTACTTTGGGTTTTTTTTAATATGCACTAATCTGCTAACCTAAATATTTCCCATAGTTATAGATAAATTTTTGGTGATGGATAATATGGAAAGGAGAAGTAAAGTAGATAGGGGGATCTACTTTCACATAAATATACTAGTAAAGGGGAGTAAAGAAGAGAAATATATTTATGGTACCCTTTTCCCTTGATGTCAAAGGGAGAGAATGTTTTGGAGAGAAGTGTGTTGCCATCAATGATAAAAAGGGAGATTTTTGGAAACATGAGCATGATGATGTATGGAATTGTCATATATGGCAACCCATTGTACAAGTGGTGGTGCATATGTATGTACATAGTCTGGAGAAGACCAAGTGTGTTTGAGGAAATCAACTAAATCCCAATGCATTTTTCAATATAATAGAGGAACAATTTTGTGGTCTACATTACTCCACCTTGCACCATATTGTCATGTGGTTTACAGGTAATAATGGTACATGTGGAAGCAATCTATATCCAAATTTTTAGGGTTGTATGTCTTCCACAGTTGAAGATATTGATGACAGTGTATCAGGCTTAGTAATGACAGAGTTACAGGTGTAGAGTGCATATTGGAATGCTTTGCATTCCATCACAAATAATTATTATGTTGTGCGGTTTTGAGGAAGTGTTTGAGGATGTTAGAAGTGTATGCACTCCAAGTGGTAAGTGATTTGGTGGTCCACGTGTCGAGTTGTGGATGAACAGTTTGTTCATTAAGTTGTTGCTTCACTAGTTTTGTTGTGTGGTTCTGACCTAAGGGTTTTGGGGTCTTGTGGATTTGAATTGTGTAAGGACCAGATTCATAGGAGTGATTATAGGTCATGCTAACCTATTTTGATGAAGAACACTTTTCAGTTCCTCTTGCAAGGCGTGTGTGATGGAGTTTTGGGCTGACAAATCATAGTGTTACATGGTTCATGAAATTAGGTCAACCTAATTGATGTTGTGTGTGTTTGTGGCATATATAGAAGATTGATTTAGTGTGTGAATGATGAATGTAGAGATGTGGATGAAGATGTGTTGTAGAGTGAAGTGTGAAAGGTGATAGTGGTGAATTATGAAGTGTGTAAACTCAATTTTTTGAGCTTAATTGGAACTGTATCTTCAACATGTTGTAGATGCATTGTTAGTAGTTCAAAATTTGGTAGTGAGCCATTCTTCTACTCTCTTTTCTATTCTCGACAGTGATTCCTTTGGGTAGTGAGCCTTTCTTTCTAGACAGTGAGTCCTTGGATAATGATTCCTCCATTTTGTAATCCATTGTAACTGATTATAATTTATTATGAGCTAATCCTCATTGTGGTTTTTCCCTTCCTAGGGTTTTCCACATAAATCCGATGTTCTTGTGTTTATTGATGTGATGCATGCTTTAATTGTTCATTTCCATTTTTGCAAGTTTGATGAGATGCTTTGAATGCATGTTTAAGTTGATGAAGTTGATGAAATTCAATGAGTATTGATTCACCCCCTCTCAATATTCTAGGTGTTCACCAAAATTATAGTCAATGTAGAAAACTTTCAATAGTTAATAATAATGACCTGATTCAATCCAAGGAGGAAATAAAAGTATAATCCATAGCCTTTCTAAGTAATGAGAATTGCTTAACTGAATCCAAAAGATATTATTTTTATATAAATTCTTCTTGATGTTTACAATGGATATTTGATATTTAAACATGTTTATTAAGACATATATTACAAATTTCAATAATAAAATATTACACTAAAAAAAATTGTGTATCTATATCATGTCATTTACTTATTAATCACTATCAATAGTATCCTCAAATTTTGATGTATATGGCACAGATATAAATCAATCAACCATGAAAATATGTGATAAATTAAATAGCAAGACAATTTATTTCATATTATATACAAAGGATTAAATATACAAACATCCTATTTAAATGAACTAGATAAAAGAAACGTGTTACATTTGAGACCTAAATTATAATTAAACTCACATACAACTTGTCAAATATAACTAAACTAACAATAAATTTCTAATGACACCAAACTCACATGAGCGCCAAGAAACTTTATAAGGGTTCCATAACTTTCCTATAAAAAAGAGAGTTTCCCTTAGCTTCAAGAATATATTTCATAGCAAAAACCCTACCACAATTTGAAATGTAAAAAAAAAATAGGACATAGAAATCATGAATTCTAAATATTCAAGAGCCATTTAAATTAAAAGTAAATGAAATTTGAAATTTATTTAAGCATAAATTAAAATAATTTAAAAGTTCTACAATAATTCTAAAACATTTAAAAGCAATTAAAATTAAAATTAAATGAAAGTTATTGAAGCATAAATTAAAATAATTTAAAAGGTCTACAATACACCTAAGATCTAGTAAATTTCTTTAAGGTCCACCTGAAACACCTATTCTAACCATGAACTTCTAGTGGGTCCCTAAGACACCTAGGTTAAGAGTACCAATAAGATAATATTATGTTATAGTGTAGAGATCATATACTTGAAATGAAATAACTTAAAATCCTTTGCTACATGATTACAAAAAAATATCCTACCACTATGAAATGTCAAAACTAAATAGAATCTAGAGATAATGAATTCTCAAAAATTTAATAACCATTTAAGCCAAAATTAAATGAAAGTTATTGAAGCATAAATTAAAATTTGAAAGTTCTACAATAAACCTAAGATCTCGTAGATCTAAGACACTTGGTATCTACCTAAGGAAATATTCTATCATTGTAGGTCTGGTGAATACCTAAAAAAAAATTTAAAAAAAAATCCAAATTTTTAATACCACAGTGATCGGTTGAACTCGATCTTCAACAACATGTAATATTTTATCATATATTCATCTCTATTTAGTCTCCACTTATGACATCCATGTACACATGGAACTTGATGAAGAGATAGACCAGAATCAATTACTAGGTGGCTACACTAACACACCATGTTGTGAGTTTGGTATTCAATAAAATGAATCCCACCAATTTTGACATGCTTCAGATATGTTCCTTGCACTACAACTGAACATGTGGGAAACAAAATTCCATCTCTTATTTCTATTTTTATTTACTTCATCCTCTCCTATGTGAATTGTAATAAATAATAATTAACAAATTCTATGTTTCCATCCTATGCTATGACTGTAAAAACATCTCCTACACCACAATGAAATGAAAGAAAATAGAACTTGTCATGAATTCTAATATTTAAGAAACAAATTAAAATTCAATTTTATCAACATATTAAAATTTAAAAAATTGAACTACAAGTTGTAATATATATATACATTTTTTAATCATTATTTAAATGTGGTCATAATCAATTGAAATAAAATTAATGTCTTCAATTATTTCATCTTCTCTTTGTCGTATGTGTCATTAGCAACTAGTGGCACCAAATTCCATATCTTCAGCATTCTCTAGCATAGATTATGGATTACCGAGATTTAACATTGTCTCTTCGGCTCCAAGACTTATATTTTCTTGTCTAGCCAGGTGTTCAACATCCATTCCTGGGACATCACCTTCTTCATATCCTATCACATCAGGATTTTTTTCATATCTAACATTATCACCTGAAACTTGTGAAGGTTCTTCATTTTCCATTTCAACCTGGCCCTCCTTTGATTTCTCAGAGACCTACGGTTGCTCATTATCATTTTGATCATTCCCTAGTGAAGGCTAGGAATCAAAGGTATCTTCAATAACAGTATCATCAGTAGGATCCTGTCATGTAGTCTCCCTTGTTTCCATTTCAAGAACATTAGGTTTCCTTGCTTCTGAAGCGAGTGTTCCTTTTATGAGTTCTTCTTCTTCAACATTTATAGGAATTGACCCTGTATCTAGAATTTCTTCCACCACTGGTTGTACCATGGGTTTATCTTTAAACTTATTTTCTTTTACATGTTCCCACATGGCACCCCACTTATCCATTTGTTCCTTAATCTTAGCTTCATCTACCTTAGAAACTTCATCCAAAACCTCGGGAGGTTTTCCTAATGCCTATTTTACAATAGCCATATTAACCGAATGAAGAGAAGTAAATAATGTTGCTACTCCCTAAGATGCAGACCTTGTTTGTGTACTAGTATTTTCTATTATCCATGTCTCTTCGTCAGTAGTAGGCTTGGTCCTTGGTTTTGTTGTGGAAGAAGATGCTACTTTTGGTTTTAATTTTGATTGAAGCTTGCTCGATTTTGTATCTTTATGCTTACCGGCTGGTTTTAATGAAACTCCTTGGCTTGGAGCCTCAAGGGTTCTTTCTTCAATATGTATACCAGCAGCTACTTTACCAGCTTCCCTCTTTTTCTTAGCAAGTTCCCCATACTCAGACTCATTTTCTTCTCTTTGTTTCTTTCTTGTATCTTGTGAGTATGTGGGCTTTATTCCTTTCTTAAAACTTTACAAAAATCATTTATCCAATGTTGATTATGTAGTAGAACCGATGCAACGAATACTTCAACTAATGGTATTTCTTCATTTTCATAATCCAGGTCTGGGATAGGTTTATCATAGACTTTGTCTTCATTGTAAGTCTTATTCAACATTTCACCATCATCTTCCTCCATCTAATCTAGCATATCATGAATCTTGAGGATTCATGTAGATTCTAATGATAATCTTTCATATTTTCTTTTTCTTACTTTGTACCCGTCTTCACAATTTAGCCAATAATCTTCTAGATGTTGAACATGAGCATGATAACCAGTTATATTCTTAGCAATATTCCCTTCTAGGTCATAGTACTTTTTTTGGAGTGGAAAGTACTCCAAGTTATACATTTTCAATTCCTCTTCACACAAATTGACTGCTCTAATTGCACTACATTTATAATTCCTTATTACAATAGGAAATTTGAAAGAAGCCTTTTATGAGCAGTGCTATAAAGAACCCAGGATGACTTTAACTACCTTACCAATTCTAGTAACATTATTTTATCTATAGGGTACCTGGGAAACATGAAAGGATGTCCATCAAACCCTTCCACCCTAATATAGGTGAAAGTTGGAAACTGAATGTACCAGCCTCCAATCGGTTTAATAACACTCTATGCTTCCAAAGACAATAATTTGGCTTTGTCGCCTTCCATTGTTCTATCCAGCTTCATGGAAAACACATCATTAACTCTCTAGTAATGATCCTTGTATCCATGGATAGTAATTTGGGGTAAATGAGCATATATTAAATTGTTTCCTACTTCTCTGCCCAAAGTACCAATCATTTTCAACCCTTTCTTATTTGCCCTTAAGGTGCAAGAATAAATCACATAAGACGACATATAAGAACATATGAACATTGGAAATGCTTTTCTCTGATCATGCAGTCTGTCGCTAATAAATTTTCCCCAATGCATTGGCAAAGGGCCCTCCATCAATTTGGATATAATTACAAACATCCATGACATGAACTTATTGGCATCTTGCAATCCAGCTATCCTACTTAGCATAGTTATAATATCTTGAACATCTAGGTTGAACATAGACCTTAGAATTGGCTTTGCCTACTTTGTAATCTTTTCCCAGCACCAGTGCATGTTCATAATTTCTTTGTTGTGTTCTTCAAAACACAGGTAGGTTTTGGCTTTCACCTTCATATCAATATGGTACATCTAAGTAAACATAGGAATCCCAAATGTATATATAATTCCTTTCTCGAAGAGATCTGCATAAGTTCTTCCCTCCTTCTCAATGACTCTTTTTTCTAGGTTGTAGTGGTTTAAACCTTCCATAACCAATTCAGGGGCCTCCATTGCTAGCAGAAACCCTCCTACTAAAAGTAACCTACTTGTAATAACATTTCTTGTACATTGAGAAGCATTTTCTTGTCATGCTCATGTGAGGAATTTAACATCAAAAGACCATCCCATATGAATATCATTAGCTATCCCACCAATTGGTATAGCTTGTGATATGCAGTATTTGAATTCATCTTCTGGTTTTGCTTCAAAAGTACTCATTTTTGTCAGCGTATTCTACATTTTCAAATATGTGCCTTGTGTACGAATTACAGTTAAATTTAACCAGTTTCTTTAACAATTCATAAGACTTTCAATTCACCTTTTAGATAAATTCAAACCAAAATAATCAACATTTCAACTTTCAAAGGGAAATACCATTTTCTCAAGATTTTCATGCGTGAAAATAATTAATAGAAATTTTTTTATTCGAGACATACCTGGTTTTGCTGGTGATGACAATATTTTAATAATACAACTTTGAAACCCTTAATAGCTATGCTCTTATTTTCTCTAAATTTACCTATCCTTGTGCACCACAATATTAGTTTTTTTCGTTCAATGTCCTTTGCAAGTTTGCAACATGACATAAAGTAGAGTGTTGTAAAAGAAACTACATGCTCAAGGTGATACCAAGTACATATGTGTAGTTCACCACCTTCATTAATTACCTATTACAATACATTAAATTCTAAATAAAGGTGTAATCATGGTGAATTAGTGTTCAAATTATGAACACCTAGGTTTCTGTGTGGGCTCACTACTAGAGGAAAAGACAGTGTGAAAAGCTTACGTGGCACTCTTGTGTCACTTTGATTTTTGAGAGGCAAAATCCTTTAAGATACGTGATCATTTATGATCACTAGGATTGAAAACCTCTAGTACCAAACCTTGGAAATGTTACCAGGAACCGGGACACTTACCTCCAAGCTTTAAAGAAAACTAAGAGCAGAGAGAGGAACAAGGAACCGGGTTCAAGACAAATAAAAAGTGATTCAAACATTTCATAACAGAACCTCTGGTTTTCGACCTCTGGCTAAAGAAAATGAAAAGTAACCATCAAACTAATTGATGCAGGAAAACATGATCACTGGGATTGACAACTTCTGGGTGACGACTTACCAAGCGGGACTAAGACCAATCAAAGATACAACATTCTTGATGCAACCACAACAACTCCAGGATTCCATTTTCTGGTAAATTGATAAAAATTTGTGAAAATATCAGGACACCAAATCTGGGAAAGAACAAGGACTTAAGAAAAGACCAAGAAAATTGAAAATGAAACTTGCAATTCTACCAACCCCTAGAAAGATGCCAAAGCAAGCAAAAGCGAGAGGAAAGAAAAGAAAAGAAAAAGGGGGTCCACATTTTTCCAAGGAGAAAAAAGGGGGTCCACATTTTGCCAAGGAGCAAAATGGGGCATGTTGTGAGACCACATAACAACTAACTAGCAACCAACAAAACTAAAAAAAATTAATAGAAATTCAATTTTGGATCTAAAACCCATGCTTCAACTTTTTTTAGTCTTCTAATTATAAGAAGTCGGATCTTCATTCGACATTCCATTCATTCAGCTAGCATACAAAATTAAGTATTCTTGAGCTCACGTGTGTGCAATTGATTATTTCGCTACAACAAACTTAGAGCATAGCAATTATTTGCATTGACTAAAAATTAATAGAAATTCAATTTTGGATCTAAAACCCATGCTTCAACTTTTTTTAGTCTTCTAATTATAAGAAGTCAGATCTTCATTCCGACATTCCAATTCCAGTTCAGCTAGCATACAAAATTAAGTATTACTAAACTCACGTGTGTGCAATTGATTATTTCCGCTACAAAAAACTTAGAGCATAGCAATTATTTGCATTGACCTACATAATTTAGTAAATCCTTTTAAGCCAACCATGGATAGAGCCTTGCTGCCAGTTAAGCATCTATAGCCCCGACAAGGCTATCTCTTTAATTTCCCCAAACATAGCTCTACTGCCAGTCGAGCGTCTATAACCCTGATAGAGATATTTGGATAGCCTAAATAGTTGATTTATTTCTTTTGATATTTCTTTTATAGCTCATTTCAACTTGTTTTTTTTTTTCTCTTTTGATATTTTATTGATAGCTCATTTCAACTTGCAAGCAATAAAGCCCACTATTGGGTTAGGAATTATAGTGGTAGCAAAGGTAGCCTTTTTATTTTTCACTCAATGCAAATAATTACTATCCAATATTTTAGTAGAATGATTTAAGATATGGGTGTTTGTAGCTCAACATCAATTGAATGATTTATGCTAACTAGAGTAAAAAGAACCAAATAATTCTCCAATTATTTATAATCAAAGGACTACTTCTGATCAAAACATCTATCAAATTTCCAGAATTGGCATTCTATTACTATGTTCATCTTCAAAATTTGTTAACTGTTGTATATCCTAACAATGCAACACCCAAAAAAAGTGAACAAAATAAGGCAATAAACGACTATTTACAAAGCAACGGAAAAACTAACTAAACAAAAAAACTTATTTACAAAAAACTATTTACAAAAACTATTTACAAAACTATCTACAAAAAATATGGTTGGAAATAATGCTTCAAAAACTACCCATTGACAAGCAATGGGACGTCATCACCAATCAAAGTTTTGAGCCTATAGGTGCTATCAACTAAAATTTCAGAAACTTGATAAGGACATGTCCATAACTTGTCAAACTTACCATGCTCACCTTTACACTCATGGGCTTTGTTCTAGTACAAGACTAAGTCAGATATTCTAATTTTTTTTAATCTAGCCCTTTTTTCAAACCATCATTTTACAACAAATTGATGCCTAGCAAAATGATCTATAGCTTGGGTACATTTTTTGTCTAAATGCATTAATTGCAACAACCGGGCTTTAGTTTGATCATCTAATCCAATGTATTCTTGAGCAAATTGCCAAGTAGGGATTTTCAAGTTTATCGGCAATATAGGATCTACTCCATAAACTAGGTGGTAAGGAGAATTTCCTAGCATGGATTTCATCCTAGTACGATCTACCCAAAGGGTGAATTTCAATAAAGAATGTCATTCTCTAGAATTCTTTTGAACTAGTTTTTTAATTATATCTAGCAGATTTTTATTTGACGACTCTGCCAATCCATTTCCCTGTGGATAATAGTTAGATGAGAATTTTAATGTTTTACCATATTCAAATTCCCAATTAGAAAATTTTAATGAAGAAAAAGTAGGGCAATTATCACATACCAGCGAATATGGTACTCCAAACCTGGTAATAAGATTTTCCTCCAAAAATTTGATTACCACCTCTATGGTGCATTGTTTTCTAGGACACACTTTGGTCCATCTAGTGCAATAATTTGTAGTAGTTAATATAAACATGTGACCTGCAGACAATGGAAGATTGATAGTACCAATGAAATATAGCCCCAATTGTGAAAAAGGGTGCATCTCCATCACCGATTGTAATGGTTGAGCATTGAATCTCCCTTTATCTACCATAGTTTGACATGTATAGCAGTGTTTCACATGTTTGTATGTATCTTTAAAAATTGTTGGCCAATAATAACCAGCTCTCAAGATGAGGTGTGCAGTGGTTAAAGGTCCTCCATGAGCTATTCCAAACTTATCATGCAATTCCTGCAACACTTCATTCGCTTCCATTGTATTCAAGCATCTTAAATAGATTCCTTCATGATTTCTTTTGAATAGAGCTCCTTTGATCATGTAACTTTGTGATTTTATCTTAAGAGCTCTTCTTTGATTTATTTGCATATGATCGAGGCAAGTATGACTGAGTAAATAATTCCATATATCTGAATACCAATCTTCTTGATCTTTTACATACAAAGTATAATGTTGGCTAGAGATTTGCGGATCTATTTCTACAATAGATTTGACCAAAGCTTGCCCTCGAACTAGTTTCATGGGTATAATTTCTAAATCAAATTCTTGTAAAATCATAACCCATTTGGCTCTCTTTTCTCTGAGCTCACTCTATGTTAACAACATTTTGACTATAGCATATGGAACAATAGCTTTGACTATACTCCTTAGAATGTAATGCCCGAATTTTCGTACTGCTTTAACCAAAGCAAAGGCTTGTTTCTCAACATCTGTATATCTTAACTCTACTTCTTTAAATGGATCACTCATAAAAGCAATTGGATTCTCTTCTTTATTCTTTCCCTTCTGTGTTAGTACTGTTGTACAAGTATGACCAGAAGCAAAAGAGTAAATATAAAAATGTTTAACATAATTTGGACTTACCAGTGCCGGTGCTTCCACAATTGTGAGCTTAGCCTCATTTTTCCACTCTATTTTTGCATCTTTCTTCAACATATCATTGAGTGGTTTCACTATCTCGACAAATCCAGTGATAAATTTCTGGATGAAATTGATCTTACCAAAATACGATTTTAATTCTTTTTTACTTCTAGGGGGTTGTAACTTGAGCAATGCACTCACTTTGTCTAGTTCTATTGAAATACCTCTTTCATAAATAATGTGTCCCTGTAGTTTACCTTCACTCACCCCGAAAATATATTTCTTAGGATTTAGTGAAACTCTGTAAGTTTCACACTTTTGCAATATTGCTCTAAGATCTTGAACATGATCTCCTCTGTTCTTTGAAAATACTGTGAGGTCATCCATGTAGATGATAATACATTTTTCTATCAAATATCGAAAAGCATAATCCATAGCTCTCTAAAAAGTAGCTCTGGAATTTATCAATCCAAATGGCATCCTTCTGTAAGCAAAAGTTCCCCACTTTGTGGTGAATGTTATCTTCATCCAATCTTCTTTTTCTACCATTACTTGATTATATCTAGAGAATCCATCCAAAAAGGAAATCATTTGTGAACCATTGACTATTTGTAACACTTCTTCTAGTGAAGGTAGTGGATAATTATCTTTTTCAGATGCCTTGTTAAGATTCCATAAATCTACGCACAATTGTATGTCTCCATTTTTCTTCCTTATGGGTACCAAATTTTCCACCGAGGTAGAATTTCTGATAGGAAATATTATTCAGGCTGAGAGAAGCTTTTCAACTTCCTTTTGGATAAGTGGTTATAAGAGTGCATTTACTGGCCATTATTTTTGTCAGAAAGGCTTTATAGTAAGATTTAGTAGTATTGTATGTGTAATGATGGAAGTATCATATGTTTTCAAATCTTCATATGTCCATGCTATAACCTTCTAATAATCTTTGAGTGCCTAAGTAATATTTATGTTCTCTTCTTCAGTACAAACCTTTCCTATAAGCACATTCTTAGGATCTTCTTTAGTATGCAAATTATATAACTCAGATTACCCTCGATCACTTTGAGGTAAATATTTCTATCAGACTATCTGATCGATATCAAATAGTCATTCCAACTCAATTATCCCTTTTGGAATATTATTACCTTTAGTTTGAGCTAATTCTTCATCTTGAATTTCACCATCGAGATGATCTATTTCTTCAATTATTTGTGCTTCGAAGATACCGAAGTTAGTAATGAATTCCAATATGTGTCGATCATCTTCAAACACTTGCAAATTTGTAACATTATTAGGAAATGAGGGTAACTATACTAGTTCAACTATAAATCTCCTCAAATCTAAGGAATCTAAAGGTTCTAAAGCACTGGTAGCAGTAGCCAAAGCATCGGCTCTTTGATTAAATCTTCTTGGAATGTGAGTAATGTTAAATCATCAAATTCTTCTATTAGATCCCACACTCTATGTCATTAATTGGGCAATCGCTTGTAATGAAAAACATATTTCTTTCAAACTTGTTTAACTACCAATTCAGAGTCACCAAACACCTTAAGAATTTTAACTTTCTTCTTGATTGCAAGCATCAAATCATGGATAAGAGCTTCATATTCTGCCACATTATTAGTACATTGAAATTGCAATCGATAAGCAGCACTGATGAGTTCAATTCCAATTCCAATTCCTTGCTTTGATTTGGATCCATCAAATTTAAGAATCCAGGCTTGATCATCCGTAGTTTGAAACTAACCATTCTTAAGAGTTGTTGAATTAACCTTTTTAGTTTGTGTAACTTTGACTTTGCATCCAGGTATTTTTGATTCAGACATTTTGATCTTATCATGTTCTAGAAATTACTGGCTCTCGATTTTGAGAATTATTTCTAAGCACATCATGCAACTATCTTCTAAATGTGCAGAATTGTGTAACCTACACCAATCTTGTAACAAAAAAAAAAATAGTGAAATTTCAATTTTATTGCTCTTTTGAGCTTCTATAACAATATTATTTTGAAATTTATCATAATGACTACTTTCTTCTTTAGAAGAATCACAGCCTGATTCAATTAAAACATCAATTCCAGGAGTTATCTGATTATGCTTTTTAGCATTGCATGTAAATACTTCTTTTGTTTTAACTCCTGAGCTTTGGATTTTATAAACCTCTGGTTCTACATCAATATATAGAACTTCATTTTTTTTATTGTAATCAGTGATCATGTATTTCATACATGGTTCTCTTTCAATTCTATCAATGCAACAACATACATGATCAATTCAATTAACCAACATATGCAATAAACATCATTTACATTTTTTTCATTATGAGAGAGTTCATCAAGTCAATTACATCATTACAACTTGTACAATAATGTCTCCTCGTATACATGTGAGGAGAGTACATCAGAAATATAATATATGATACAACTGATTACAGTTCAATACAAGTACAAGAAAGGTAGTCCACTCGATCCTGGAACAATGCAAGATTCCACAACACCAAGAATAGCTACCATACGAATGATCAACAATAAGGGAAACCCAATGGAGGAATAAGAAAAATCCACCCAACTATGTGGAACCCTAAGGTCCACCCCCTGTGCTAGGAGATAACACGAGGTCCCACAACAACAAACAAACAAACAAGGCGAAAAAAAACTGACATAACAAGGTTATACATGACTCTGACATACAAAGTACACATAACATCACATAACAATGACACCGCTTCTAGAGGCACGCAAGCAACAAAGGGGAAACACAAGCCAAGGGAATGCTAGGTTGCAGTAGGGAAGAGTGTCATTGCATGGTCCTGGCATGGGTTATCCTAGCAGTCTCTCACTAGATGCTAGCCCCCATCTATGGTTATCCTGACAGTCTCACACTAGATGTCGGCCCCATAGGGTGACAATGTGAAACCAACTTCCTTTTGTGAGGACAAGGAAGTTGATCTTGCCAACAAGGCCTTCTCAACCCATCCTTAGCCTAAACAATCACTATAGGCATGGGTGAGGCATCCCATTATCTTAATTAGAGTGAATTTCTACCCAACCCCCTAGTTTGTTAATTAGGTTATCACTTAGTTAAGAAACTCCCACATGGGTTATCCTAGGCACCACTTTGTGCGTCATCCCCCATTGTGAGCCACTCCCCCTACTAGCAACTAGAAGTCCCTTTAAAACCAACAGGGTAAATCCATCATGCACACAAAGCGAAAACCACAAAAGTACATATTTGGAGCAAGGCATGGACCATCTCGCTCTCAAACACAACTGTAATAACAAGAAAGTAGTACATAGCTAAAAACCTACAACAACACATAGCAAGTATAATATCAACCATTTCAAGGATCAAACACAAAAATTCAACCAATAATATATTTTCCCAAGCCTCTGGAAGACTCCCAATAACCCCTTTATGCAAAGGACCACTTCTTTCGAGCACAAATAGTAACATTCCATTATCCAAAAAACAAAACATAATACATCTTATAAGCAACCATTCCAATAATGTAACCATTAAATTCATAATGGAATTAACTTTACTTCTATTAAGTGATCGTACTAGAAATCCTTGTTCAAACATCAAGAAGAATTATCTAATTTTCTTATTTATTAAATCTCCCAATTTTGAAACAACAACCTCATACAATATTTAAATACATGAATACATATATATATATATACAGTTAAATCTATATATGTATGTATACTCTCTCTCATGTACTTACATATATATATATAAAATAGAATTTATCCTAAAATCTTAGTCTGTTGTTAACTAACAATAATCAAAAATTATATAAAAGCTTACACATATACATGAATACATATATATATATAAATACAATATCAAAAGCTAAGCTTGTTGCATGGCGCACAATACATAGGAAAGCCTCACATAAGTGTTGTTTGAAACACAGTGTTATCTAACTTAATAAAGCAATATCGACTCATACCAAATGTACATACATATATATATGCATACGTATATATATATATATATATATATATATATATATATATATATGTATGTATGTATGTATGTAATGAAAATAACAAATAAACAGTAAACTTGCAACTATCGGCTCACATGGAATTGGACACCTATCAATAGGCATAATGCCAATACATAAATGAAGTTCACAGCTTAATCAAATACAATTTATAATACCATCAATACAAAGTTCGCATGTCAAAGACACAAAAAGGCAAGGTATCGATTGAATCATAGTCTAGCTAAGGGCACCATAAAATCACAGAGGTTACTACTAATGGTGGAATAGTTGACCAAGCTTTAGAACTTAAAAGCAAATGCAATTTTAGGCGTAATGGTATGTCATACCTTGGAACACCATTTCGGCCAGAAATGAACAATAGATTCTTACAAAGAAAGTCTCAAAATCTTTGAATTAACTCCACACTCTGGAACACGTCATAGCAAAGTGAACTTGCTTGGAATGTAGCGCCAATAAAACAAATCCATGGAAAGAAAATTGGTTGAGCGAGTGAAAACAACAGGGTATTTCCATATCCGATACTTTTGCATAGTTACAGAAAAGAAGAAAATAGAATCATTTATTTGCTGCCATAAGGAAAGGTAGCAAATGCATTTGGTTTGAGAATCATGGCACTCGTACAACTATTGGAGCTGTTAAAAAAAAACATTCGAGTATATACAGATTTTCATCAAGAAAAAACACATAGACAAGGAGCTTGAGAGGACCACAAAAGAACACATTAATTTCCAAATATACAAATATTGGGTTCATTCAAACCTTTAGGAAAGCAATCAAATAATGATTTATAGAATACACACAAAGCAATTTGCAGAGAAAATCCAAAATCTTTTAGAAATTTCATTTATTAATTATTTCAATTCAAGATTAAGCAGAAGTAAGAAACAGTAGCAATGTAACCTGGTTTGAATGAGTAGCATAGCTAAAGATTGATGTTGAGATCAACCTCCTTAATTTGCAACTTCAGCTTCTTCAAAGATTCAACAAATACTACAAAACCCAATTTTAAAACCTCCCCAAAACCAAAGAAGAGCCTCCAAGAACAAGAACAATATTCCCAGAAAGAAGCAAGATTAGTTTTCAGATATGGTTCAAAAGCCCCTTTCTTTTAGCCAATTAACCAATGTATTTACCACTTCCCCATCTTCGTTGTTGCATGCAACTTTTCTTTAATTTAATTATTTTTTTTATTTTCCAACTATTGATTACTACCACTCTTCAATATGTTTATTAATAAACATATATTTATTTATTTACACACAATAAATCAACTTTTAAAATATTTAATTTATTAATTTTAATCTTTCATTATAATTTTGTTTGAATAATAGTATAATTAATATATTTATTTCAATATTTTTTATTAAAACATAATCCTAATTTATTTAAACTTAATAAAGGCTTTAATAATATTTTATTTTATCAAAACCATAATCATATAAAAGCATATATTTAATTATCAAAAATGACTTTAACTTTAATAACTTTATTTTAATGCAATAATCAATCAGAACACTAATTGACCAAATCAACAAAATATCAAGCAATACCTAACCTCACAGTGAAGACGAAAAAACAAGACCACAACCATAGAGACGAACCAAACTACATACGAACAACACTACCAGGGTGAGACAATGGATACTCATCCTCATCAAGGATGATGGTTAAATAGGGACCAAATGCTATCTCCATCAATGTTTTCCATTGGGTTTAAGGCACGCTCAAACCTGTCAATTTAGGTAGAGTCGATGTCTGGTACCTGCAACCTACAACAAACCAAAATAGTCAAACATATACATGGTCAAACAGTCACGAACATCGTGAAAGGAAATTCATAGCGTCATAGGGGACTCACAAGTGAGTGATGTGACACTATTCCCCTTCACCAAAATACATCAATGCACAATAATCAGATGCTAATCAACATGATAAGAACAATCATCAGATAATCACATGATGCAGATAATAAGATTAATCCACATAAATGATTAAATCCATATACTATTCATAGCATGAGCATGAAACATAGTGATAAAAGTATCATCAAACTATCATCATAACAATGAATCCAACATCAAACAAAGTATCATAATGTCCCAATCCAAAACAAACAACTATCAGTATGACAAAGAACAAACTGAGGGGCACTACACTACTAGGAAATTATGGAGATTTTTACCAAATACTCTCAGCATGAGTAAAAATTGTAGGGATTCTAGTTTTCCTTTGTAGCATCTGCCATAGGAACAATGTTCTTTTCTTTTGCCTTAATGGGATTCTCTTTAACCTAAGATTCCCTAAATTTTCTTTCCTTTGGAAGATCTTCTAAAGTGTTTAAGAAAGTTTTTCTAATCACAGGTGTTTTAAGCAATTCTGATAAAGAAAGGTTGATTTTTACCTTTTTGATTTCTTCCGCTAAATAATTAGTCAAGTTGTTTTGATCAGCGAAATCTACCTTTTCACTTCGTGAAACATTTGATGAATTATAATGAGTTTTTACCTTAGGTAACCCTGGAGTATTGCTTGATTTATCATCAGGTGGAGTATTAAAGTTGCTAGGCGAAATTAACGTGGTCAACGGCCCACTGAATTTATTTCCACCATTTGTGTTACTTCTCAGGTTATGACTATGTCCTTTATGATATTGTTGAAAAGCATGAATTTCATCAACTTTGTCTTGAGGTTCATTTTCATCTTGATAAGGAATCGTATATGTTTCTAAAGTCATGGATGAATTGTCTCCTTCATATTCATGAGTATAACTTTTGACAATAGTAGGTGACTTGACACATTCATAACTTTCAAGGACTAAAGCAGAATCATATCCTATTGGAGCCAATTCATTTCCTTTAGAAGGATGGGAGTCACACTATTTGTTGTAATGTGTAGTAGCTAGAAAAATATCTGAAGTAGTTTTAAACTGTGGACAGTCCACTTCAGCATTAGCATTTGTATTATGAATTCTACACCAATTATTCATTGCAAGGTCAGCTAAATTCACCTTTCATGTGGATCTATCATAGAAGGAATAATGTTATCTAAAGGTGTAGATATCCCTTTGTTATTTGGTCATGTGTTCCAAGGTCTAGGTGGTCTAGGAGCATTATACACTCTACTTTGCAAATTTTTACTGTTATTTTGAAAGTAAAAGTTTTGATTTCTTAATTGTGTAACCTCTATGGTTAATCTTTTGAGTTGAGCTGTAATTTCTCTAATTCCTTCCTTATCATCTAGAGTTTTAACATTTTTACCTTCCTAAGTCGAGAAGAAATCATTCGCTAAGATGTAGCTTTGTAGATAGTCGACCAGCGTGAATTTAAAGCTTGACTATTTCCGGGCATTATGAGGAAATGTCCCATTTCCTCGACCACATCGGGGTTGTGCATTAGGAGCCATTGAGGAATTCCACACCGACAAAAGATAATTATTTAATCCATTTATGCCATTTGTAGATGATCCATTTCCTGTGGTGTTACATTTATGTTTACACTTATGACGCCATAAGCTTCTCGCAAAGTGTAGATTTCACTTCACAAGCGGCGCTTAAAATACCCACGCCATATAATAAACTACAATGACATACAAATTATCCACTACATAAGGTGACTATAGCCTAGAATAAGCCTTCTAGAACCTATCATTGAAAGTGGTTATAGGTTCTCCATCAAACCTATTAATTTGAGAAAATTGATGATATAACAGAGCAAGGTCAGTCAGTGTTCTAAATCTAGCCAAAAATTGAGTTTCAATATCTTGCCATGATCTAACTGAATTACAAGGCAGGTTGATATACCACTAGTAAAATTTGTCACTTAAGGTATATGGGAACAACCTACACATGACATATTCATGTTGGATTCTAGCTCTAAAGCATGTATCCTTAAAGATACTAATATGTTCCTCTACATCTATCTGAAGATAATATTTTGGACACAATGAAGAAATCCATTATAACAATAGTCAAATTTTGTGAGTTTGCACTTTTCACACTTCCGTAATTTTGAGGTCTAGATGATGCTCACCACACCCCAACTAAAGTCATGGTGATCACCGATCGGATCTAGTGACTTCTATGGAAATCAAATTTCAAACCTAACAGTTCAAAAGAACAATACCGCCTCAAGTATTTCCATGTTACCGCAACAATGGTAAAACTGTGAAAATCAAGAACTCTATCTTTACTTGAAATTGACCGTAAGTAACCTAAGGTGTCCATGTAATAGGAAAAGGTTGGCTTAGCTTAATCCCAAGGCTCCGATAGTCAGGTCTTGACCATAGTAGGTTCTCTTTAGGGTATGATGTGATATTGTTGTTAATCTCAAGGGGTCTATGGTTATCTCCAATTTCATTAAGAATAATAATGACAAATACAATATTTCCAGTCAAAATCTAATGAAATCAAAATATTTGCAATAATATTTCATGAACATCAACAATTTTTCTATCACTTAAGTAGATTTAGCTTTAATCATTCAACAATTTCATATAAACGAAATATTTTCAATAAATTTCCATTCATTCATCTATTTTTTTGGAACATTTTTTGAAATTTAAACATCTAATCTAAAACAAAGCATTACAAATACTGAAAAATAAAATTTTCTCCCAGTTATTCTCCACGCATTCCCCAAGATTTAATCAAATCAAAGAAAACTGCTTTATACTTCAAATTATTTCATAGCTAGGCATAAAATGATGTGAGCTTTTAAAGAGAGAGGTTTTATTTTGGACACCGAGTAGGTTTTGTATGCACCCTTAAACGGAACAACATACAATCTTGTTTGGCTGAACTAACAAAACCAACTACAAAAGATACATGAGATAGGTAGCTATCAAATTGGCTTCAATATTGATTAAGTTCTATGTGCATACAAGTTTTTAGTCTGGAATGATTCAGAAAATAGGAAAAAAGAAAAAAACTTAGAGAAGTTTTGGCTCTTTCGACATCCACAAATTTTGAACTTAAAATAAAAGTAAAGCAACGGCCTTTTATAGGAACAAGGCCTCAAGAGTTCAAATTTAAAGTCTATCAAGAGAATCAAAAATAGAAAATCAAAATGTAGCATGTGGCATATGCCAGTTGTCATCAGAATCTTCTAGACAAAGTCAAAGCTTTGACTTCTTTAGTAGCAACAATCTTCAACTTCAAACTTCGATGCATAAAACTTCGCATAAACAAGGCTATCAGCATTCCTTAGAATACTGGACAGGAAACTTCTACCGGGACCAAGACAACTTGCAAAATCAACTTCAACAAAATGTCTTCGTGACACTTTCTGGTGTCTAATATCAGATACTTCCTCATATCATTTATAGCTCTTCGTGACACTTTCTGGTGTCTAATATCAGATACTTCCTCATATCATTTATAGCTCGAGTTTTGGGAACCTTTCTTCATTTTTCTTCAACTAATACTCTTGGAAAGCATTCAATATCTGATGCATTTTCTCTTTTGAAATTCCCTGTATTGCCTTCCAACTAAACTTGAGTCTGGTGTAGTCTTCTGATATCTGGAGTATATTGGCATTCCTTTGCACTTTCTCTGTTTCATACCTAACTATAGTGCTTCCGCAATGTATGATCTCATCAATGACTTCCTGGGTTAACAACTGAATAGGGTCTTTATTTATTCTCTCAATCCATTCCTTTAAATATTTTGCTTCTTTACCCTCTTGTCCTAGTGTTTGGGAATCACAATCTTGATGTGTTAACACTTCAATAAAATCTTGATCTTTATTAATCAACTTACTCTATTTCTCAATGACCTTTTCAAATCCTTCTATACATTGTACTAAAGTATCACCTTCCCAACTTAATTGTTTCTTCCATTTTTCACATAATGGAACTTCTTGTTCTGAAATTATATTTTCTCTTATCAATTCTTGGACATCTATTTGCATGAGAGTTTCGACATTTCGCCTCTCAGCATCAACTTGTTTTTGGTGAAATCTACATTCTCCACCCAATCTTCTATATTTTTCAAACCAACGGTGTGTTTCCTTATACTTCTCAATTGCATTTGTAATGAGTTCTTTTTCTCGCCTTACCCAATACTCAATCCATTCCTCAAATGCATTCATCCTATGGTAATTTTTTGCAATTGTATCCACATGTTCTTGTGACATAAGCACTGAATTCTGAGGCAATTCAGTCTGTGCTTGACTAGATTGGATTAATGATTTTACAAAATTCTCTAGCTAGCAACCCTTTCTTTCAACTCTCTTTTCTTTTGTTTATTTTTTTGTACCCTGGCAACAGTTGTTTCTAAATTCATCTTCATCTCTTCTAATTCTTGCATCCAGGATGAATATCCAACATTGATACTTGTTATCTTATACTTCTTAAGTATTAAATCTCATGTCTATTTTTATCTGTTACCGAGGTAGCTATATGGATTGTTCTGCCTCCATCTGCCTTTTTTTGTATGAAATGTTTTGTTTTAGCTCTTCGCCTAGGCTTAGGAGTCTCCACTTCTTGCATAAAACTTTTAAGATCCATAGGTACTAATTTCACTTCCAATGGGAAAGTTAACTCTCTGATTAACCAATTAGGTGCATCTTCATTATGTTCTACCTCTGTATTTCTACTTTGTTCGTGGTTTTTAGTATGTTTAGGAACTTTATTTGTTACGTCTTCTGAAATAGGAACATCTTCAACATTCTCTGGCATAGATTCTAGATTACTGAGATTTAACAAATTTGTCTCTTCGGCTCCAAGACTTATATTTTCCTGTCTAGCCAGGTGTTCAACATCCATCCTTGGGACATCACCTTCTTCATATCCTATCACATCAGGATTTTGTTTATACCTGACATTATCACCTAAAACTTGTGAAGGTTCTTCATTTTCCATTTCAACCTAGTCCTCCTTTGATTTCTCAGAGACCTGCAGTTGCTCATGATCATTTTTATCATTCCCTAGTGAAGGCTAGGAATCAAAGGTATCTTCAATAACAGTATCATTAGTAGGATCATGTCCTGTAGTCTCCCCTATTTCCATTTCAAGAACATCAGGGTTCCCCACTTCTGAAGCGAGTGTTCCTTTTATGAATTCTTCTTCTTCAACGTTTATAGGAATTGACCCTATATCTGGAATTTCTTTCACCAATGGTTGTACCATGGGTTTATCTTTAAACTTCTTTTCTTTTACTTGTTCCCACATGGCGCCCACTTATCCATTTGTTTCTTAATCTTAGCTTCATCTTCCTTAGAAACTTCATCCAAAACCTCAAGATTTTTTCCTAATGCATGTTTTATAGTAACCATATTAACTAAAGGGGGAGAAGTAAATAATGTTGCCGCTCTCTAAGATGTAGACCTTGTTTGTGTACCAGTATTTTCTGTTATCCCCACCTCTTCATCAGTAGTAGGCTTGGTCCTTGGTTTTGTTGTGGAAGAAGGTGGCACTTTTGGTTTTACTTTTGATTGAACATTTCCCGATTCTACATATTTATGCTTATTGGATGGTTTTAATGAAACTCCTTGGCTTGGAGCCTCAAGGGTTCTTTCTTCAATATGTATACCAGCAGTTGCTTTACCAACTTTCCTCTTTTTCTTAACAGGTTCCCCATACTTAGACTCATTTTCTTCTCTTTGTTTCTTTCTTGTATCTTGTGAGTATGTGGGCTTTATTCCTTTCTTTCTTAAAACTTTACAAAAATCATTTATCCATCATTGAGTCTCTAGTAGAACCAGTGTAGAGAATTTTTCAATTGATGTTATTTCTTCATTTTCATAATCTGAGTCTGGGATAGGTTCATCATAGACTTTGTCTTTATTGCAAGTCTTATTCAACACTTCACCATCATCTTCCTCCATCTGATCCAAGATATCATGAATCTTAAGGATTTGTGTAAATTCTAATGACGATCTTTCATATTTTTTGTTTCTTACTTTGTACTCATCTTCACAATTTAGCCAATTATCTTATAGATGTTGAACATGAGCATGATAACCAGCTATATTCTTGGCAATATACCCTTTTGGGTCATAATACTTTCTTTGGAGTGGAAAGTACTCCAAGTTATACATTTTCAATTCCTCTTCACACAAATTGGTTGCTCTAATTGCACTGCATTTATAATTCCCTATTACAATAGGAAATCTGAAAGAAGCCTTTTATGATCCATGCTATAAAGAGTTTGGGATGGCTTTAACTGTCTTAGCAATTCTAGTAACACCATTTTATCTATAGGGTAGCTGGGCAACATGAAAGGATGTCCATCAAACCCTTCCACCCTAATGTAGGTGAAAGTTGGAAACTAGATGTACCAGCCTCCAATCAGTTTAATAACACTTTGTGCTTCCAAAGATAATCTTTTGGCTTTGTCACCTTCCATTGTTCTAACCAGCTTCATGGAAAACACATCATTAACTCTCTGGTAATGCTCCTTGTATCCATGGATAGTAATTTGGGGTAAATGAGCATATATTAAATTGTTTCCTACTTATCTACCTAGAGTACCAATCCTTTTCAACCCTTGCTTATTTTCCCTTAAGGCGCAAGAATAAATCACATATGATGACATATAAAAAAATTTGGACTTTGGAAATGCTTTTATCTGATCATGTAGTCTATCACTAATAAATTTTCCCCAATGCATAGGAAAATGGCCCTCCATCAATTTGGATATAATTACAAACATCCATGACTCGAATTTGTTGGCATCTCGCAATCCAGCTATCCTGCTTAGTATAGTTATAATATCTTGAACATCTGGGTTGAACATAGACCTTAGAATTGGCTTTGTCTACTTTGTAATCTTCTCCTGGCACCACTATGTGTTCATAATTTCTCTGTTGTGTTCTTTGGTACTCATGTAGGTTTTGGCTTTCACCTTCATATCAATTTGGTACATCTGAGTAAAAGTAGGAAGCCAAAATGTATATATAATTCCTTTCTCAGAGAGATCTACATAAGTTCTTCCCTCCTTCTCAATGACTCTTTTGTCTAGGTCATTGTGGTTTAAACATTCCATAACCAATTCAAGGGCCTCCATTGCTAGCATAAAACCTCCTGCTAAAAGTAACCCACTTGCAATAACATTCCTTATACACTGAGAAGCATTTTCTTGTCATGCCCGTGTGAGGAATTCGACATTGGAAGACCATCCCATATGAGTATCATTAGCTATCCCACTGATTGGTATAGCTTGTGAAATGCAGTATTTGAAGCATTTTCTTGTCATGCCCATGTGAGGAATTTGACATCGGAATACCATCCTATATGACTATCATTAGCTATCCCACTGATTGGTATAGCTTGTGAAATGCAGTATTTGAATTCATCTTCTGGTTTTGCTTCAGAAGTACTCATTTTTGTCGGTGTATTGGGTATTCTCAAATATGTGCCTTGTGTGCAAGTTAGGGTTAAATTTAACTAGTTTCTTTAACAATTCATAAAACTTTCAATTCACCTTTTGGTTAAATTCAAATCAAAATAATCAACATTTCAATTTTCAAAGGGAAATACCATTTTCTCGAGATTTTTATGCATGAAAATAATTAACAGAAATTATGTTATTCGAGACATACCTAGTTTTGTTGGTGATGACAATCTTTTCATAATGCAATTTTGAAACCCTTGATAGTTGTGCTCTTAGTTTCTCAAAATTTACCTTTCCTTGCATGCCACAATATTAGTTTCATTTGTTCAATGTCCTTTGCAAGTTTGGAGCATGGCGTGAAGTAGAGTGTCGTAAAAGCAACTACATGCTCAAGGTGATACCAAGTACGTGTGTGTAGTTCACCACCTTCATTGATTACCTATTACAATGCATTAAATTCTTGAATAAAGGTGTAATCATGGTGAATTAGGGTTCAAATTACGAACACCTAGGTTTCTACATGGGCTCACTACTAGAGGAAAAGATGACGCAAAAAGCTTACATGGCACTCTTGTGTCACATTGATTTTTGCGAGGCTAAAGCCTTTAAGATACATGATCATTTGTGATCACCGGGATTGACAACCTTCGGTACCAAACCTTGAAAAGATTATCATGAGCTAAGACACTTACCTCCAAGCTTTAAAGAAAACTAGGAGCAGGGGGAGGAACCGAGAATGGGGCTCAAGAGAAATTAACAGTGATTCAAACATTTCATAATAGAACCTCTGGTTTCTTACCTCCAGCTAAAGAAAATGAAAAGCAACCTTCGAACTAACCAATGCATGAAAATGTGATCACTGGGATCGACAACTTCCGGGTGATGAATTACCAAGCGGGACTAAGACTAATCAAAGATAACAACATTCTTGATTCAACCACAACAACTTTGGGATTCCAATTTCTAGTAAATTGATAAAAGTTTATAAAAAGATCGGGACACCAAATCTGAGAAAGAACAAGGACTTAAGCAAAGACCAAGCAAATTGAAAATGAAACTTGCAATTCTACCAACCCCTAGAAAGATGCCAAAGCAAGCGAAAGCGAGAGGAAATAAAAGAAAAGAAAAAGGGGGTCCACATTTTTCCAAGGAGAAAAATGGGGCATGTTGTGAGACCACACAACAGGTCTACGTAATTCCAATCTCTTTTGTGTTATTTGTTTTAACCTCTGCTAACTTTTCATACTAGTGGTAAGCAAAATGTGCGAAGGACTAAACATTGACTCCCAGGCAGAGAGTACCCAACGGCTATGCTATGATTATCCCTCTTTTTTTAATGGTTTCTTGTCTTGAACAAAAAAATTTATTTCGCCCACCTAGCTCTCACATAGGGAATAGATCTCACGAGAAGGAAGGGCAGGATTATAGAATGAGGAAGATTGCTTAAGTTTTCATTTTTTCTCTCTTTTTTTAAAATTTAATGTTTATTACTATTGTTCTTTGCTTTAGATTATCTGCTCACTTCAGATCTTACAGAGGGTGGGGTAGGTGAAGCGGTAGAAGGTAGCTGCAAGAGGAAGAAATAGTTTGTTTTACTTACCTTATCGGATGGAAAGCCTTAGAGTAACATGAATTTCTAGGTGGAGGCTTCTCGACCAAACAAAATGGGTCTACTAGGACATTTTACTGAGGGAACGAAGGCAAGGACGACTCAGAAATGGATCCAAAAGTATAATTTTAAAATTCTTGTTTTAGTACAAGGTGGTGGACACTGGCCGCAAATGGGCATTTATTTTCCCATCTTCAAACTACAATTTTACTATCCCTATTGATTCTTACAAACACAAGGACTTATTTTTTTATTTGCGTGATTGACTCATTAATCTTTAAACATTTACACCCGAGCGTACAATCTAACTACAAGTGCTAGGAAACTTCAATTCAAATGTAGATTTAGTATTTTTATTGGTTTAGCCTTTTCTTTCATGGGTATAAGTGAAGGAATTATATAGGAACGTAGGGAAATAACAGCCATTATATGCCTACTTGTATTAAGTAGAGAGTAACTGACTTTTATTTAATTTTATACTATTTTAATTTTCACATGCAAAGAGACCATGCACAAAGCCCCTTCTAAATTAATATTGGTGTCCTTTGTCTCCTTTTTATATCCTAAAGAAAAAAATATTTTGTTGGTTTATCTAGTTATCTGTACGGAGTAAACCCCATCAAACCCCACAAAAAAATATTTACCTATAGGGAGAACTAAATCTATTATACAAGAATGAAAATTAACTATGTTTGATGCAATACATGTATTTTAGAGCATATTCTCACTACCCATTAAGTAGAACAACAATTCGTTGTGTTTTTGTACATGCATGTTTACAAATTTGAAGCAAAATTAAGGGAAAGGATATTTTAGGAATGTTTGGAAACAAAACATAGTCTCTTGAACAAAGTAACAGAGAAACAAAAACATGGAGCCTCTTGAACACCTCATTGGGTACAACCCATAGTATCTATTTACAAATAAAATGAGATGGAGGCAGAAAAAGATAAGGTTGAATAAGGATTTCCTGGCATATCTTTCTGCTTCCTTACAAATGACTAACTCAATACAATTTGATTCTTTATTTTCACTTAGTTCACAATCCTCCCATCTTTCTTCTTACAACTCAACGAACATATTGATATTCTAGTCAAGTAGAAGATAACACAAATCAATTTACATAATATTTTCTTCAAGAAAAAATGAAAATGTCTCCTATCCCACAATTTTACTTTACTACAATCTCACAAAGTATCTTATCTTCCTAATTATAATAAGATATAATTTGCTCACCTAAATTTTTCCATATTATAAATGTCACATAGATAAGAAACAAATAACGTGTCAATGAATACATGTTGTCTCTCCTCCATTCTCTTTCATGCTACAACAAAACACTAGATTCCCTTATTACAAACAAATTTAAGGAAAAACAATTAAGGACACACAACTGATTAAGGCTTGCTCTCCACCCTACCATAATGGTGTCATGGAGCCTCGTGGGCTCTAGCCATACCCCCGAGCAAGGAATTATTTTAGCTCCACGATGATAAATGGAGTATTTTCTCTTTTTTTTAATAAGGTATAAAACTAACATAGCACAAATCTCATGCATCTAGGTTCTCTACTTTTTATCTTCAACGAAGAACCATACAGTATGTTACCTTCTTACAACCAATGAACAAGGGTAAGTGTAAATAGAAAGAACGTATCTCTTTTCTTTAGGTGAATGGATTGAACCCTTTTATCCATGTTTCCTCTCCAAGCCAAGCCATCTCGAATCACCATCTTCCCAAAGAGGTGGACTCCTCTCCTTCTCATTCTTTTTAATATCTCCATTAAAGTTCTCCAAGGGGAGAAGTGGGTAACACCCCACTCATCCTTCCTCTCCATGATATATAGGAGTTTCAATTTGTAACCTTTTAATGGGGAGGTGTGAAGTGTACCTCCCTCCATCAATTAGGGTCTTTCCTCATTAAAGAGGGGAACATGCACTTGGATAACCCCTCAATCTTTTCACCCCCATCCTTTCCTTAAAATTAGTCACTCCCCATTATGAGGACTTTTTATGAGTCAAATCATGTCCTTGGGGCCCTATTGCATGCCCACTTGACCCCTACCACTATAGTATAGACCCTAGGGGGTTTATTTTTGCATCCCAACCAAGGAAATTGACCAACAACCCTCTTGAAAGACCCATTTAAGGACCTATCCGAATTTCAACTTGGATAAGGGTTTCCAAACCTTAACCCCAACTTACATCTTACATGACACACAATTAAATACCCTCTCAACCCAAATGACTAAACTAACCCTTTAATATCAACCCTCATAACCTTAGCCTACCAACACATTAACTCTATTTCCTTCTAAACCCCAAATAAAGAATCAAATGCATAACCTCAAGAGGATGTCTTTCAATGTGTTCTCAATTTTTTTCCCTCCTCGCACTAGCACCCTTTCTTTCCTGCACATTACCAAAGAAACCATGAGCAACAATAGTATATTGCATAAATTTGCTAGTTGAATATCTTAAGATTTTACTGCATACAATTTCATTCAAAATTCCAACTTATATCCCACACTTTATGAGTGTTTAACACTTCCATGGCAGTGACAATGAAACAAATTTCAAAATGAAATATAAGAATATTGTCACACAATCATATTATTTATTGCCCGCAATATAACTTACCACCTATTTATGGAAACATATAATAATTTAGGTTGGGTGTTAATCATATGCGAAGTGGGGTCTTACATTTTTATAGTCTCCTAGCATGTAGTCAAAACAAAAATAAGAGCAATCCTTGGTGCACAATGTCCTTGTATGGCTATTTGTACTCATAACACAATGAAAAAATTCTTATTTTATCTGCCCTCTTATATCCACGCATTGTTGTTTTATCCCCACCTACAAATTTTATATATGCATGTCAAGCATGAATTACAAATATAATTTTGTTGAAATTATAAAATTTTAATCTCAATCAAATCAAATAAATATTTAATTAAATATTTTAAACAAGTCAAACTTTTTTTCAAATAGTACATATTTAATATATTTTGAAATACTCTATTTGGATGTGGGTTCCTCCCTAAAGATGTGTCAACCTCACGTGTGAATTTTTCTTACACCATTCAACAACATCATTTGTATAATTTATATGATCTCCCTTATAATTCATTTGATGTTTTCTTTGACCAAATTTGAGGCAAGCTCCTACACGATCATGTTCACAAGTGTCCATGCTCACTCTTAAAGAAACTCCAAATATGTGGTATATTGGCATATTGATGATATCTACAAAGTCAATAAAATTTCCTTGATAATGTAAATTGTGACATGCACTCATCTAACCATACAAAATGTATCTCAATTTTCACACCACTTCTTGCAATATATTCAAAAAAAATCTTAAAGCAATATTCTACAAAATGTGTGTCTTGATCTTTTCAATCACCAATATAAAAGTGATATTCTTTCTTAATGACTTATTGTAGATATGTACTCTCAATACCATCAAAATCTAATGATGTATGTTGATAACACACATGCACCATAATAGTAACTTACTTTGAATAATAATATTATGTTTGAATCTCTAATTGATGGGTAAAAGAGTAATTTTCTATAGAGTTGATTACTAATAAAACTATTCCAAGTGAGAAAGCATATTTCAACAATTAAAACTCTTTTTCTTGTCACTTAGCAAAAAATGCATGTTGTATGTATGGTTGTATCAATTTATATAAAAATTTCATAAACATTCTAATAGATAGTTTTTTTAGAATATTAGCATTGATGTCAAAGGCATATGGAGAAGATTGTTAGAAATATTATAGTTGTCATTGATGTCAAAAGTGAGAAGATTATTATCACTAAAGTCAAATGACAATTAATGTCACAATGAGATGGCATGTAAGAAATAGGTGTTTCTATTAATGGTATGGTGAGTAAATTGGATTGGATGAAGACCTTTCAAGATATCCTAAAGTTGATGATATTCAAGCTTCATAATCCATATGATTGTTGAATAATGCATAGTTCAAAGAAAGCAACATTTGTAAGATTGTTATCATGAATCCATAAAGAATGTTCAAATAATACTAACATAGATATTATGATATAGATTATGCAAATGATGGTTGACTACATAAGAATCATTTTAATTGAATTGAAATTAGTTGACCAGATTCTAAGCCTAAGAAATTTTGGTTAATAAATCAAAGAAAATATACATTAGATTACCCAAATCTAATTTTGGTTTATAAAGTAGCAATGGTTCATATGAATAATCAAGAAGGAAACACTTAAGTTATAATGTAGTAACAATTCATATGAATAATTAAAAAGGTGGCACTTAAGTTATAACGTAGAAATGATTCATATGAATAATTAAAAAGGCAGCACTTAAGTTATAAAGTAGCAACGATTACATTTTGTATGAAGAGAAGCAATTAATATTATTAATGGGCAATGACTTTATTAAAGGAGTGACTTTATTAATTTATGGAATAATTCAATTAATATAAGGAGCAGTTATGATTTCTAAGGTAGAGATTAATATGATAAGTGCAACGATTATCTTATGAATTAAGGTAGTAATTGTGCTTATATACAGAGGGTTGTGATCTATTTTAAAAAGTAAGAAATTAAATAAATAAATATTGGTTTTAATCAAGAGTCACAAGGATATAATAAAGGGTTGTGTCTCATAATGAGACAAGATATATAAAATAATTCATTCCATGAGATGAAGAGTGTGTGAAGATTTTATCATTCAAAGAAGAAGTGCACGAAATTATAATATGTAGCATGAAGTACATATGAGGAATATGAAAGAATGAAGTGAATGAATATTATTGTAGCATCGTAAATTGTCACCCTTGACAATTTCACACTATGTTTTGTCCCCCTAAATTATTGAGCCTAATTGGGTCCCTAATTTCCTAAAATTATGCATTTTATAGCCCATTTGTACCACTTTTTGAGAAACAGCATTGAATAAATGCACGGGCAGTGTGAGCACCTAGGAAACACTAGGCAATTAGGAAGTCTAGGATGAATTTTTGTTTTTGATGTGTTACCATGAAGGTCATGTTGACCATTGAGATAGAGTTAGAGGTTTAAGAGTATGTCTTGCTCAGTAGTGATCAGTAGGTTAAGGAGTGGAAAGGGTGGATGAGTTTAGAAACTCATTTTACTGATGAGTTTAAAAATTCATTTTACTAGAAATTGGCAAAAGTTGCAAAATGGTGCATTTTGGCAACTTTGCCACAATGTAACTAACATGTCCGACCAAGGGAAGGAATAACTACTTTTTTTGACCTATATAGGGTGTGCCTCGACCTGAGAGCAGGGTTGGAAGCTTTTGCATTATTGGAAACTTATGAATACAAGAGAAGACAGTGATAAATTGGTGTAAATTTTCTGGTTTTTGTTTTTGCTTTGAATTGTGTGTTAATGGAGTGATCATGACACTGTGTAACATGTAGGAAGTAGTGAATTTATCTTCCAAGCATTGTGTGGAACAATAGGTAGCTAGTTTATTCATTTCAAGCAATCTTGTGTAATTAGTTTGTTTCTTTTAGTTGCTGTTCTGACTGGAAGACTGTGAAAAATGGAGGTTTAGTTCACATTTCCATTGTACCTAGTGTACAGGCTTTTGGGGATTGTGGCTAGACTCCATGATTGTAAATATGGTAGGGTTAGGAGTCTTTAGTAGTCAGGGTATCACTGTGAGAGTCTTCTCCTAGGCGAGCTAAGAAGAGTCCGGCTAGGAAAGACAAGAAGTGCAGAGCACTTGGGTTGCAGGGGTGTTCATCTCCTGGCAAAACACGGTGTGGAGAGGGCAGACATGAGCCTTGACAAGGTATTGAATGCAGGAGGGAGCTCCATCTAACCGTCTGGTGTTAGTAATCTCTAACAGTTGCAGGAAGGACAGGAAAATGGCTTAAAAAGACCTAATTATTGCCAAATTGTGGTTTAGGTCTGTGTACGGTCAGTTGAGGGTTAAGACCTTTAAAATATTCAAGTGGTAGGCATAAGGACCAAGAAGCCAAAGGAAAGATTTTGTGTTCTTTGGGAAAGTTAGGAGAGACAACCTGTTTTCTCGAAAGTGGAGACCTAATTGGGGCTCCTAGGCTAGTAGCCTTTTTAACCCTAAATGAGGGTTTGGTGGAAGCGATGAAAAGATGGAGTTAGGTGGATCTTTCTGAGCCTTAATAGGGTGGAATGAAGTCAGTAGAAGCATCTCCACACCCTTGCAAAACTAAGCTTTAGTTCTTGGGGAATGTTAGTCTTTAGGGTAGATTAAGGGCTAAGGAAGAGTTAGAGATATTGCACCAAGATTGACTTGGTAGGTTGAATTGTGATGGTAGTGGGGTTGGCCGGGAGAACCAGGGGTACCTAAACATGAAGAAGGTCCTAAAGGTTAAGGTGGTGAAGTAAGACACCAAGGAGGTCTTGCAAGCAAGACCTGCAGCAGAACTGAGTGATTCTCCAACCCCTCCCCTATCATGCATCCAACACTTTCCTCTCTACACTAATGTCTTGAAGAGGGGTCGCGTGACTCATACACCCTTGGGCATATGGGTCCCCCTGCTTAGCCAAGACCTAATTTTTAATATGTCGGAGTGGCTATTTTAACATTAAAATTTCAGTTAATGGCTTGTGTTGATGCTCTGTTGTTTTTTGATGGGTTTTTTGGCTTTTAATCTTATCTGGGGCTGTTCTATTAATTATTATAGGTTATGGTGGAATACCACCTAGAATACTGTTGATTTAATTAATGGTGTTCGTAGATTAAAGTATGCTGGTAAAAACTTTATGTTTTTGATTGATAATGGTTGGACATTGGTAATTCTGTTAAATTTTGGCCTGCGTGCTAAAACTGATGTTGTTTTTTGGTTTGAAGGTGTTGTTTCCCACCTCTCTCTGCTCCTTTTTGAACTGTATCTATAACTATGGAATCAAGTCCCTTCCCTGCTTATCTAATAAAAAACATTCAAATTTCAAATTTTAAATGTTGGCTATTGGGATCTAATTTTCAAGAAATTGGATAAATGCCTATAAATACCTAATATTTTCACCATTTTGAAACTAGAAAGAATCAAGAAGGATAATTTATGAGCAAGAATTATTGTCAAAAGCAAGTCGATAGCAGCATTTCATAGTATTATTGCAACAATTCAAGATCCAAGCATCATGTCAAAGTGTATGTGAGTTCATGTTTTCATATTATCATTGTTTTGTGAAGGCTAACCCCTTTTGCAAGTCTCCAAATCAATTCAAGCAATCAAGCAAGCAAGATCCAAGACCTTGAGGTGATGTGTATGACTTTAGTCCTTCAAGGAAGCCATTGAAGGGTGGTGAGTTTTAGCAATTTGTGATTTCATCATTCCTTCCTATCCTTTATCATTTTATCATTGGCATTGCCATTGTAGAAGTAGAAACACTTACACAGGGTTTGACTGAGGCAAACCCCTAAATGGCCCAACATTTTCTCTCTTTGAATGTGAAAATATTAGGTTTGACGAGGATTGAAAGAATATTTAAGATAAATTGTCCATTATTGCAATTGAAGCCCTACATCTTATCAATTCTTGGAAACTCGCTTGAAGAATTATCTGGTTGTGATCTGACAACTCTGCAAGTGGAAACAAAAGTCTTGGATCTGTCACTAAAGGACCCAAAAATTTGAGCAGAACACCCCTACAAGGACCCATATGCCCTAGGGCACCTATGTCCTCTTATAGTGGCTGAAACCAAATTTTCTGGATAGGTACATAGTCCTCTGCACTTCCCATATCTGCCTACAAACTGTTGTTTCAATCTAATCATTATCACGATCTTGTAATTTTCATATTAGGGCACATATTTGAATTAGTTTAGTAATATAAAATCAATTCCAATCCATTCCCAAGGCCCTAAGGATGCATATACGGGTATGATTGACTCACCTTCATGGTTGAAAGTCAATCTATTCACCTTGTTGATTTGCATCTAATGTACCTTTGAAAAAGGAGCAAAAAGAAATCCTTGGTTTCTACACTAAACTTAGGGTTCCCTTTTTCTTATGTTACAATTATTAATTGAATATTTGGTTAAGAATAGTCAAGAGACATTTTGAAGAGCTATGGCCATTGAAGAAATAATGTATATATGAAGAGACATATTTATTCTAAGAGATATCGTTTGACTAGGTTATGAAGATATAAAAGATGATTGCGAGTAGAAGTGAGAAAAGTGAAATGTGAAGATAAATAAGAGGAAGGTGTGTGTGGAAATAAAAGACATGTTATACAATCACAAGAAGATTTTAAGGAAGGAAATATAGAAGATTACTCAAGGCATATTTTTTGAAGGAATTATGGTAGATCTATAGAGAAGAGTACAAGTTGTTTTGAAGAGAAGAACTTGTTGATTTGAATAACATTGTTAAGCATCCATTGAAGAGGGAATTCATAAGAAGATAATGACCCTATTGCATAGAATTTTGGTGCCTTAATAAGAGATTGATGTCTCTTACTATGTAGGTGCTCAGTTATGGGGATTGGTGTCTTCAGTGGGTTGGTGCTCACTAATTGTATAAAAGGGGATTGGTGTCTCCTGAAGGTTGGTGCCTAAAAATATTGTAAAAGATATTAATCTAAAAGAAATATTTTATTATTGTTTTCTCTCATAAGGGTTTCCATGTAAATTGTGTATTCCTCTTGTGTTACATAATTGTTAGATCTTATGTGAATGATATTGTGCAATTGATAGTATTGTGATTGTTAGTTTGAAAAAGTAAAATTTGTATTATATTGATTCACCCCCCCCCCTCTAAATATAAGTGTGTTCTCATCAAGTTTATCTTCTACATAATCTAACCCTATGAATTATTTCCCAATTTTTTTTGATACTTTATGTACTTGTAACTCTTTTAATTTACCATCTTTTTTATGTTAGTAGCTAAATTTCTCGAAGGAAATTTAGCCAAATTTCCACATGTTTCATAAAGCCATTTTATGCATTTCATTGGACCATATGCATTATCATAATATTTAAAACATAATATGGATGTTATGAACTAACTTACCCATTTAGGAGGTGCATTTTCCAAACCATCACTTTCTTCTATGATCTTTTGAAACACCTAATAGTAAAGATCAAATTCAATATGGTGAAGGCACCAAAAAGTTTTAAAAGCTTTGTTTTTATTCACATACCATGGACTTAACATTTCAAAATTGTTTTCCCAATATTTATATAAGGGTTTCCATCATAAATATAGCATACAGTTGATGTTGTGTTAATTTTAACCAATGTTTTGTATGCAGTTCATAATAATTTGGCTTGATTCTATTTTTGAAAAAATCTCTGCTATTTGATGAAGGATGAGTATGATCATGCCAAAAAATTAAGATCAACTTCCTAACGCCATCTTCAATCTTGTTAGAATGAGGATCCCTAACAAATCAATGACCAATTTCCTTTTGTAGAGCTATCATCCAAAAAATTTCTCCTTTTCACATATCTTGTTAGTGTCTTTCTACTTAAGCCAATTTTACTTGAAATTAAAGATATTTTATGTTTTCTTAGAATTTGTAGGATTAAAATAGATGTCAAAATCACTCTTCTTGAAATTTTCTTATCAATCCATCAATTATTTTTTCCAATGGAACTCAAAACTTTTGTAACATTTTGAACATATTTTTTTCTAGGTGTATTTTCCTCTTTTTTGTGAAATCTACACCTAATAATTATAATGTATATTTTATCTCATGATGAGTAAGTACTTGATAATAGTTGGGCTTGACCAATTTTATCATGATATTAAAATAATTCTCAATTATTTTCTTTGAATTTTGATTCAATGACCCTTAGTAACTTCACTAGGTTCAACATAAAATTTCAATTTCTCATATCATTTTTAAGTTAAATATCTATATTTTTGTAAGATTTTTTTCTCTTAACCTATTTTATTAGATTCATACATAACATATATATATAAGGAAGCAATCCCAACCCATCTCTAACATCAAATTTTAGTTGGGCCTCCTCCTTGACATCAACTATGTGTGGTTGGGCCTCCTCTACTCTAGTATCTAAATCAGGCTCAACTTGTACCCCAACTTATGCTCGTTAACTTCAACTCCATTTTGTGTATGTTGAGATCCTAATCATATAAAAGAGAGAAGACTTCAGAGTATATTGAAGGGGTGAAAGATATAAACTCGTTTTCAAAAGACTATGTAAATTTTAACATTTTGATATGTTATCATTCTCTATTATTTATTAAATATAAACTTAAATGTATAACATTATTTTTCTATTTACTCTCAAGTCACTATAAAATTAAATATGTATTTCTAACATAATTTTCCTCATGTCTATATATACTTGCATAATGGTAGCATAAATAAGTGTGTTTAAAGATAGTTTGAGGTGACTTGCATAGAATTTTAAATTATTTAGATAATATACAAGATTGAATCCAAGTTGTGGTTCCTATGATGTGGGAAAGAAATATTAATTTCATGCATATATGAAATAAGACACTTGGGTGTAAAATGATAGAATAAAGGTATAAAAAAATATCATTAACAACTTGCACAAACAAAGAACCTTAAGGGCATTTGCAAAATTCTAAATGCAACAATATATAAATTAAAAGATATCATTTTATGAAATAATGTAGTGGAGAAAACCAGAGAAGGTCAGTTTAATTCCTGATTGTATTCTGGTAGGAGAGAAGTACTCTTAAGAGCTTTAAACCCCAGGAAGAGTTTTGAGATAATGGCAAGCATGCTGCACCTAGATAATGTAAATCCTTTCTCTAAAGTTTTGCTAAGGAACTGAAGCCAAGCCTGCCAAATGACTTTCTACTTCACCAACTTCTTCATGCTTGTTTTCCGTGTCAGAGTCGAAAATGTTTTGGCATTAACCATATTCTTGATTGGAATAATCTTCAAGATTAGGATCCAAGAGTGATCACAATTGAGCCTCTCAAATTACTTGAGGTTCACAAGACCCACTTGTGCGACAAAGAAATTACTCAATGTCAGGGCTAGTGGGATCAATATTCTGAGGATAGTGCCACCTAGGGGGACTATGAATATTTTCATCATAGATTTCCTCATTTGTTTAATTAAACGCTTTGTTAGAAAGACAAAATTTATTATAAATTATTTAAAGTTGAAATAAATCATAAGGGATAATGATCTTAAGGGGGGGGGATATGTCACATCCCATTTATTGAGGCCTCTAGACAATGATATATTTAGCTTTGCATTTTGATTATGATCCTAAGAACTTAAGTTTTTGAACAATTAGAATATGTTGATGAATTAGTGTTATATCAGTTGATATGGTTTGTTTAAAATTAATATGGAACTTGGTTTGCATATAAATGAAAAGGAATGTTATACTTTGTATATTATTGGTTTATGTTAATATTTTCTTTATATAATCAAACTAGCTACCTTGTTGGCTTGATGAGGTGGATGCAGGAGATTTTGTTTCTCCCTCTAGGATAAAGAGGGAGAGCATCACTGGAAAGAGTAGCAAATTCGAGAAGAAAACCAAGGTCACCAAGAAATTGAGAAGTCACACACAAACCATATATTGCATGGTTTCTTTAAATTATGAATTCTTTCTTGGAACTGATTGAACTCTAAGTTCGTTTGAGTTGTCATTGGTGTTGCATAGTTATGCAAATTTTTATGAACTATTCATTTTTCCTAATAACCGTGTGAAATGTTCATCTTTCTATTGGAATGTTATTCAAAGAGGTAAACACAATTGATGACTAAAAACCTACCTCTTTCACTCATATGAGAAAATAATTGTATGTTAAGTATAAAATACATACATGTGTCCTTGTTTTATGATTATGTTGTTTGAGTGATATATTTATTCTAGTTAGAGATAATTTTTTTATTGAAATAAAATTTGAGTAATTATGATTATGTTTATGATTTCGGAATATGTTTGTACGTAATTACATACACACACACACACACATATAGTAAATTGCATCCTTGGTAGTGACTGAAAATATTTATATATATATGGATAATATGTATGTATGCATGTATGTATGTATGTATGTATGTATGTATGTATATGTGTGTATATATATATATATATGTATGTATGTATGTATGTATTTATATATATGTGTATTCATATATATATGTGTGTGTGTGTGTGTGTGTGTGTGTGTATGTGTGTGTGTGTATGTATATATATGTGTATGTATTTATGTATGTATATATATATATGAGTATTATTTGAGATTATTTTATGGTAATATTTATATATATCTAGACATATATATACATATAAATATCCTTGCAAAATTTATCCATGTGATGAAACTACCACAAGTGGTATTAAATGAAGTTGTTTAATATGAATTCAATGCAAAGAATCATCAAACTACTAACTCCAAATAGTATGGGTATTTTACTTCACTCGAAGTGAAGTTAATGGACACTGAAATGGTAGTGGTGAGAGATGGATATTTTGGGAAACATGTGAAGAGAATGGAGGAGGAAGCAGTAGCAAAAAGAATTTTTGAGTGTAGTAGATGGAAATAGTTTTTGGTATTTTTGAATACTCTGTTATCTTGATATATTAAAAATGCATGCATCTTCATCCATAATTCTTTTGATGTCATTTATATTGAAGATATTTCTTTGATATTGTTATCAAACTATATCTTTTGAAAATGAGGTTTTCATTTTTGAATGCTACTGAGATTAAATAGAAGATAGTTATCCTATTATTAAGAGCCAAATTTTTTGAAGGTAATAACCTCTTGGACTCCATGCTAAAGATTGTGATTTTGTGAGGTCAGTTTAAACAACTCTATTATAGTATTGTCGAGGTATCTTTTCCCAAGTACTAGTGTTTGTATGGATTAGGGTTAGTGTATATCTTTTCATTTCAAATAGAAAATTTTATCCAACTTTTTGGCCTACAAATAGTCAACTAACTGTATATCTTTCAATATTGGTTTAAAATGTTGACCAAGTCATTTTGGATGAATATAGTAGAGTAGTCTTTTGATAGTCATTACATACTATTTTAGTTTTTTCTCTGCTAAAATGAATGTTAGGTTTAAAATGGAAGCCTTTATCTCATTTGCAAGCTAAAAAATACTTTGTTTATTGTTGGATGTTAGTTTCTTAATGATGATAAACTATTGAAGTTCAACCCACTCATTTTAATCTAGTTTTGGGTTTAAAGTTGTATGGTTTTATGTGTCGATCCTCAAGCTTATTACTATATCAAAATTCCATTTTAATATTTAATGTTCAATGGAGGTTAGAGTGTCATTTTTAGACTATGCTTAGTTGGGTTCTCACTGAATTTGATTATATATATGTAATGTCCCTAACATATAATTTTAACAAATACTAATTTGTAGATGGAATTCAAACATAGAAAAATGGGCAAAGCAAATATTACTCCAAAATATGAAGATAAATCCAGAATGTATGTATAATATATTGACTACAATTCATAAAATGATCTAGAATGATTTACAATTGCTTGCAGAATATTCAGTGTGGTGCAGCTCATGTAAGTGTGGGAAGGTTTGGAGATAGGCAGTTAGAGAGGGATTTCCTCAGGAATGATTGGGACATGGCGCCAATGAACACTCGGTTTTAGAGATCTCGAAGACGCAGCTTCGCCGCCGGTTCGTCCGCGGAGGCAGGCCTGGTATTGTAGGCGAACGTAAAAATTATGCGCTGCGGTGAACAGCGTTTCTTCGCGGGGAACAGGCGTTAAACTAATTCGTTGCCAGAGAGCCAAGATTTGAATTCCACTCATTGGATAAGCGCCAGAACCGGGCGGTTCGCGCTGGAATGGAGTGCGCTTTCTCTCGACCGTAATCCACGGCCCGGCGTTGACTGCTTAAAATTGGTAATTACTTTTGCATGATCCCACAAGTCTTATCCTTCAAGCCTATAGGGGTGGGTTCCAGTTGACTAGCACAATCACCTTTTCTTAGCAATATCTTTTTGTTGCCCAATCCTCCCTTCTTGAGTTTTGGATATGATGTGCAAGTGTTATTATAGGTGCTATGTTCCAAACCACACACCTGAACATGCTCCTATGGAGGAATGCGGAGGGATTCCCAGAATCAACTTTGTCTTGGCATAATGAATCTAAACTAATGATCTTATGATGGTGATATCTTTCCGACAGATGATCCTTTTCCCACAAGCTCTGGATATGTTGCAGGGCCTTCATTACAAATGCTATGGCCCAAACTGCAAACTGAGATGAGCTCCTATAGAGGAATGCGGTAGAATTCCTAGATTGTACTCTGGAACATTTTTTCAGAGAAAGGGACATGAGAAATCCTCCCTTCCCAAAATTGCTTGTCCTCAAGCAATGCAAATTTGGATTCTCTAGGATTTCAAGTCCTTCCTAGATAGCATCTTCTATTGGAAAGTCCTTCTGATGTAGGAGCATCCAGCGGTGTAGGTAAATCTTGCATCACCCAAAAAAAAATTGTTTTCCCTTAATTTCTTTAGTTGTTTTGAGTTCCATGATGACACTTAAGGGGTGTAAGACAGTCAAGAATCAGAAAAGGCAAAAAACCATCACTTTCTATTTTAAGTAAGTTGGCCTAAACAGGCTCGTATGAACCTAAAAATTTACCCCAAGGAACAAAACTGAAAAACATTTCCGGTCACGAAAGAATCGTCTCAATACCCTGCACGGTTTAGGAGATATTAAAGTTTTCGTCCCAAGAAATTTCTCCAATGCAGCTTCAAATTCAGATATGAAAACCTTAGAGGCCCTGAAATAGCTCAAAAATTTGATGAACCGACCTTCGATCGATTCAATGTTGTAGATCTCTTCGAAAAATTTCCAATGATATGTTATAATAGCCAATCGGACACTCGGATCAAAAGTTATGGCCCCGTGAAGTTAACCCTCTAAAAAGTGAATTTCATTAAAATTTCTTCCTAGGCCAGAAATCAAATGGTGGGACTTTTTGCACCAAAACAAAAGGGAAAGTTGAAATTTCTAGAACATTCTAGGATGGTTATTGGGTAAAATAAAAGGGTTAAGTGGGGGTTGTAGAAGGTGGCTCCAATAGTGCAAATTGTGGCTTTGAATAATACATTTTGTTTTTAGAGTTGATTTTGGTGTAATGAATCAAACCCATGAGGCTGTAGCATGTAATTTTTGAATTTGTAATTTCATTTTCTGGAAAATAATTGAAAGTGAGTTATTTTTTGTCTCGCATCTTCTATGTTGTATCTATTGTGGTGATTTGTGTGGGTTTCGAGTGGTGTGGCCCTCATCAAGTGGTATCAGAGAAGTAGTTCTTGATTTTGTAACAAAGCGTCAAATGTGAGGTAGTTACAGTAGGACCTGTGAGCATGGGTTGAGTTCAAGATGCCTCCAAGACTTTCCCAGCATGGCAGATGTAGAGGCCGAGGTGGTGGAGGAAGAGATTCACCTAGAGATGAAATTAGAGCCCTTAGAAGGCAATTAGAAACCTTGCAGCAAGAGGTTCGAAGAAGAGATGTGTATCGAGAAAGAGATGACTGTGAAGATGAAACGAAAGAGGAAATGGAAGAGGAAGAGTAGGATCCAATGGATCCTAGAGAAAGAAGATTGCTATGAGTGATCTCAAGCATTGGGAAGAGACCTAAAATAGAGGTTTCAACTTTCGGTGGAAGTTTGGATCCTGAAGAATTGATCAATTGGATCAATGACATGGAGGATTTTTTCAAGTTTGAGGAGATTGAAGATCCTCATAGAGTGAGGTTTGCAAAGACAAAATTGAAAGGTCATGCTAGTATATGGTGGAAAGAGGTCCAGTTAGAAAGAGGAAGACAAGGGAAGGATAAAATTTCCAAATGGGACAAAATGGTGTCAAAATTGAAGAAATAATTTATTCCAATCGATTATGAATTGGAGCTACTCAAGAAGATGTAGAGCTTGAGGAAAGGAACAAGGAAGGTGAAAGAATACACAGAGGAATTTCACAAGGTCTTGATTTAGATAGGATATTCTGAGGCGAATAAAGAGAAAGTTGCTCATTATATTAACAGGTTGAAGCCAAGCATATAGGAAGAATTGGCACTGGTAAGAATGACCACCATTGAGGATGCTTATCATTTTTCTCTAAAGGTTGAAGAACAATTGAACAATAAGTTTTAGAACAAACAATGAGGTGGAGGTCGTGGAGGAAAGACTAGTGGAGGGTCATATGGAGGTCAAAATGAAGATCAAAAGAAGGGTGAAGGCTCCAGTAGCAACCAGAACCAGAAAGGAGATAACACCTATTATCCTCATGATCAGAATAATGGAGACTAAAGAGGAAGTGGAAGATTTGGATGAGGACAGGGAAGAGGAGGCTTTCATGGAACCTATTTCTAGTGCAAAGAAGGATATAGAGCCTATGAGTGTCCTCAACATCAAGGAAGGACAAATATAAGACCTGAGGGTAATGCACGAGTTGCACATGTAGATGAAGATGTTGAGTCTTCACATTCTGAGGATGCAGAAAGAGGAGAGGTTCTTATCACTAGAAGAGCCTTGCTAAATGAGGAGAATGAACCAAATCAAAGGAAGAATTTGTTTCACACTAGATGTAAGTGTGAAGGTAAATTTTGTAATGTTATTATTGATGGAGGTAGTATTGATAACCTTGTTTTAGAAGAGATGGTTAGTAAGTTGCAGTTTGAGAGAAGAAGGAATCTAAATCCATACCAAATTGCTTGGTTGCAAAAGAACCATAAGGCTTTGGTAAATGAACAATGTCTGGTAAAGTTCAAGACTGGAAATTACCATGATGGGGTATTGTGTGATATTATGCCTATGGATGTTTTTCATATGTTAGGAAAATCATGGAAATTTGATCGGTGAGCGGTACATGATGGACATGCCAACACCTATTCTTTGAAAAAGGATGGAGTTCATCATAAATTGAAGCCCTTGAAAGAGGCAGAGGAAAAGGTATGCAATAATGCAAGAATTTTTTTGGTTAATGGAAGAAAGTTCCTAGAAGATATGTTGAATGATTTTCAAGATATTGTTTCTAATAACATGCCTAAAGGTTTTCCTCCAGTAAGAAAGATTAGTCATTAGATGGACCTAATTCTTGGAGCCAATTTTCTGAATAAGGAAAATCATTTTATGACTCTAGTAGAGAGTGAAGAGTTGAACAGACAAATGCAAGATTTGTTGTGGAAGGGATTGATCAGAGAGAGTTTGATTCCATGTGCAGTACCTACAGTAATAACACCAAAGAAGGATGGGGAATGGCAGATGTGTACAGATTCTAGATCCATCAACAAGATTACCATCAAGTATAGATTTTCCTTGCTGAGAATGGATGACATTATGGATTTTTTGAGTGGAGCTAAGTACTTCACGAAGATAGATTTGAAGAGTAGATATCACCATATCTGGATCAGAGAAGGAGATGAATGGAAGAAAGCCTTCAAAACCAAGGAGGGCTTGTATGAGTGGTTAGTCATGCCTTTTGGGCTAACCAATGCACCAAGCACATTAATGTGTCTTATGAATGAGGTATTGAAAGAATTTTTAGGAAAAATTGTTATTGTTTATTTGGATGATATTTTTATTTTCAGGAAGACATTGGCAGAGCACTTGATGCATATCCGAAGATTTTTTGAGAAGCTAAGGGAGGAGAATTTGTTGATTAATTTGAAGAAATGTAGTTTTGTGAAGAGAGAGTTGGTGTATCTGGGATTTGTTGTCTCAGCAAAGGGTCTTAAAATGGATCCAGAGAAGGTGAGAGCTATCATTGAATGGCCTACCTCGAGGAATGTTACAGAGGTAAGATCATTTCATGGTCTAGCAATTTTTTACAGAAAGTTTATTAAGAATTTAAGTAGTATTTGTGCACCTATAACAAAAGCAATGAGAGGGGATAGAAAAGATTTTAAGTGGACTACAGGAGCAGCCAAAAATTATGATATGTTGAAGAAGAAAGTTACAAAGCAACCTGTT